>JAOXOE010000866.1:1082709-1105483 GCA_028565055.1 Phoeniculus purpureus
GGCAGGGGGGTTGGACTCGATGATCTCTTGGGTCCCTTCCAACCCCTAACATCCTATGATCCTATGATCCTATGATGGTGGACTTGTACTGTTAAAACCCCTTTCCTCCTAAATATAGGCCTGCTGCGCTCAACTGCATGCGTCCAGCTCCTTCCCTGGCGTGTTTTCAGATGATAACTATGGCATACAGAGTTTTAAGGAATCTTTCAACATCACAGAGGTCTTTTGGGTGTATCCTGGCCTCAGTGAGGCTGAAGACTGTTGAATGTAGTCGTCTTCTGATAGCTTGGCCTCTAGTCACTGCTGCAGTGGTACTGCTTAATGGGAAAGGATGTGAGATGGAGCAGAACAGGGGAATTTTGAGCAAAGCTGAAAAGGTTATTGGTGCCCAAGACTGCGAACCCAGCCCAACTGATAAGCAGCCTGAGGTTCATTGATGACAGACGGCTCTTTCAGTCACTGGAGCTGCATCAGTAACTGCTTGTCATATGTGTGTTAATATCTTCGAAGGGAGCTCATTATTCCGCCCACTTTCAAGTGGATCTGGAGTTGCTATTGTTAATTCTTCAAGCATGTGAATCACTGGAAAAGACAAAGTCAGAAATAGAAACAATACACAGAAGAGAGTTGGCTGAGGACCTCACACCAGTCAGTACAAGAGTGGAGTGGTCCTGGCCGCCAAAATGGTGAGGCTGAGTGTAAGTGCCCTGCCTTGCCTGCTGTGTCACGGAAACCCTGGAGCTGTGGGATATGAGCCAAGATGTGGGCTTTTTCTGCTGTGATTACAAGCAGAGAGCAGCATTAGTGCTGCCCTTCGTTAGCTTCTTGCTTTCTCCTGTGTTAAATATTACTTGGTTGACTGGGGTCTAATAGCTAATAGCTCTGTTCTGAGTCCATAGCCTTTTGTAGCCATCTCTTCCGAGGGATTTGAATGCTGCAGACAGAGGGTATGAAGCACTCTGGGATCACTTTTGCACACATGTGAGTAAAAATTCTGCCTAGGCTGGTCCAGGGGACTGAAAGAATATTCTGGTACCTCATGTTAAGAAAGGGAGTGGCCCATACACTGCAGCTTTAGCAAGACCAGTGGAAGAACAGCCAGATACAACACGAAGTAGGATAAAGATGATAATAGTGTTTCTGTGCTGTGAGCATCACCAGAGCACTGCTGATTTGATGCTTTTTGATGCAGCTCTTCGTCCTGTACCGAGGACAGAAAATGGGGCCTTCTGTGATTTCCTTTAATGTCATCAGTGTCCACAAAAGTAGTTGCAAAAGCTCTTCCTCTACAATGTGGGTTAATGAACCTATTTGTGCACAAAGAATACTCTTAGGTTTTTCTTTCAGAAGTGCTCTTTGGGAGCGTGTCGAAATTCTGGTGTGCTATCAAGAGCAGCAAGGAAAGCGTCGAACAATGTGCATCAGAAAGGCCAAGTCATGGGACCAGTTACAAAGGGACATTTGTGTTCCTTAGATTATTAAAGATACCCTGATCATTCATGCTGAGAAATAGAAATACTATTTCATCTACAGCAGGCTATGCTTTGATCCAGGTGGCAGGTAGCATAAAGGTATTTGAGTTTGGGTAAAGGCTGCAGGAAGCTTAGTGGGAGTGAGTAGCTTGTAAAGACAGTTGAGTGTTATTTGGAACATACACTTAGTAAAAAGAACAAGTGACAGTACCTGCGAGTCCTGTTGAATACCGAAGTGTAGCTGAGCTTGACAAAAATGCCTCACCCTGGCTCATCCCCCTCAGTCACTATCCAGGGGGTTCATCACATGGGGTTTGTGGACTGTGTAGTCGAGTGCTGGGTGGCATCATCTGGGCTATGTTGAAACTTTCTTTCAGTGAACTTGGTCCTCATGGCAAATTCAGGCTGCAGAAAACTCATCACTTCTGCCTGTCGCGGTGTGGGTAAGCGTGAACCTTGACGGGTGCAGGTTTTAGAGCTGTACAGCAGGGAGTAAATGAGCACATACACTTGGATTACACAGGTGTTGTGCTAAATTTAAAGAGTCAGACTGCCACCAGTAATTCTTTTCTTCATTTCCTTAACTGAGAAGCATCCCTTGCCCAGTGTTGTACCTCTGTAATGCCTTGTGTTACGTGCTTAAAGATGTGGAATTACTGTATAGACATCTTCTGCATGGCATTTCCCACTGAACTCGTTCCAGTCAGCTGCATCTCAGAAACAACTGAGGAGCAACTTTAACCCCTCAGAAGGGAGGAACTCTTTCCCATATGAACACTAAAACAAGCTTGAAGTGAAGCTTACTTTCACCAAACCCTGAAATTAGGTCAGAAACCTGTAGAAGTAGCAAACTGGACAAGTCATTGTAAGAGCCCGTGCACGGCTTTGTGCGAAAGTGATGCGGCCATGAAACTGAGTACATCTTGTGTTTGTGCGGAGAAGCGCTTGGATTTTATGCATCTCTCTGGTCATAAAAGTTGTCTCCTCAAGTGTGGGTTAGGCAGCACGGGTTGCTTAATTTCTGTGCAATTGAATTAACAAATACTGCAGACGCACTACTATTAAGGGGCTAATAAGACTGGACGTATCTAAAGGGACCATCAAGCCTTGCTTAGGATTTGGGTTGGCCTTTGCTCTGTAATCCCACGTCGCTGTTGATGTCTCAGCCTGGCCTGCCTGGGGATGTGAGCCAGGATGGAGTGTGTAGCAGCTCCAGCTTTCTCCATAGATGCTGTTTTCCACAAAAAAACTTCAACTGTCTTTGGGTAAACCACAAAAAGGCTCTTGGCTCTCTGTGGAAGACAACTGGGACACCCTGGTGCGGCAGGGTTTGGTGTGTCTGGGGGTCTGCGCTGGTCTGCAGACAAGCAGCTGCAGCTCTGGATCTGTTTCTCTTCGGAAATCCATCCTGCTCTGCGATGTACTTGTTTTGATGATTGTAGGTGTTAGTGCAGTGCTGTGTGGTGGTTCGTTTGCCATCATTTAGTGTCTGCTCTGAAACTGGTAGGTGTATGCTGCTTGCTCAGCATCTCTCTGAGTTTGAAAGTAAGTTTTAAAGATTTGTATTAGTTTAGAAATTGGTTAAGGACAGATGCCAAGTTAGTGTGTGTAACTGCAGTAAGCAACAGGAGAAAAAGAGTGTAAACTGACTTCATAATCCTCCATCAGCAGTGTTTGGCCAGGGAGTCCTGTGGCCTTGCTTCATTTGTGATAGGCAAGGGGGTGGTGGATAACTCATCGCATTTCCAGTAAATAATCTAGGAGGAGACTGCTGCAGGTGAAATGGCAAAGGTTCACCTTCCTGCCTGTCGTGTGTCACCGCAGAGAACAGCACGTCAGAGGCTTCATACAGAAATGAGTGAATCCCTGGAAAGCTGTGCAGCAAGGGCAAAGCCAGTTGTGTTAGAACACACAGAGCAGAGTGCTGTGTCAACACTCAGCCAAGTGGAAGATAGGCCTGGCTTTTTCAAAGCCTTTCGGGTTGGAATATATTCTCTGAGCTCTTTATTGCATCTGACTACCCTCTGCACCTTCTTCCTTTGGCTGTTGCAAACACACTGAAATGAGCGATGAGCAGGGGCAGGGAGGGGGGTGGAAAAAGAGGGCTTGTTGGTATTGGCTCTCTTAAAGCTGGAGCAGTGGACATCTTGCTCTCATGTGAGGATGTCATGTGCTTGCACTCAGTATGATTTTATGGAGTTTGTCTCAAAGTCCTACTGAAACCCCAATAAATCCTGCAGTGCCTAAAACAAAGGAGATGCCACATTTTATGCTTATTTTAGTTAAATATTCTAATTACTCCAGACCTTTCCTGTTTTTGAATTATGTAGTTACGCATTTAGATCTGATCACGTCTTGCTCCTGGTGGCTTTCACTGTTAATCATCCTTTCCTTAAAACCCCGTAACCTCAAAAGTGCAAGAAATAGGGTCTAAAGTTCACTGATGGTTGCTGTTAGATCTGGGTGGGAAGTCCTTCACTGCACTAAGCAGCAAGTTTGACTCTCAAACCAGTGGTAGCAGATCCTTGCCAGGACCTTTGATGGAGGATTCTCCTGCATTTGGGTTGGCAGACTGTAGCCCTAAGTGTTGAGAACACAAGTTTGCCTTCTCTTCAGTTTGGAAGGTGAGATGTGGTTGGGGTAAAAGTGCAGCTTCTTCAAGGCTATTGGAACTGAAGAGGTTTCATGGTTAAATTTGATGTGAAGGTTCTGCGGTGATGTCTGTTCCAATCATTAGGGTCTTCTCAGCCGATGGAGGCACAGAGGGTCACATCTCTGCAGCATGTAAGTGCTCATTGACAGTTACAGTGCTGATCAATGATTTTTCAACGATGTGCACATACTGCTTGAAAAAATTGTTAGTCTTTTGTGAGCATCTCGGAAATTGTCTGCAAGTTCTGTCTTGGCTGGAGCTTGGAATAAAGTTTTAGTGTGTTTTCAAAGTTAATTCAAAAAACGTGGCCTAGGGAATGAAAAAAACCTATAAACAGGCATTTTGTCTTCTTACCATGACCCACTTTTCCCTTCCTCCTTCCCTCTCTTTCAAAGACATCCTGGCTTTGACTCGTGATGCCATCATTCTTATTTTAGCCACTTGCACTCATTTAAATGCACATATTTTCTAGGTGAGGTCTTGGAATTCCTGAGGAACTTGGGTTTATTTTAAAAACTAGCTTGTGTATTTTGTTAGTAGACATAAACAGCTTATTGCATCAGTTTGGTGGAATCCATTAAGAAAGGGCAGTTCAGACTTTGCCATATTCACAGCTCCCTTGAGTGTTTGCTGCCAACATCTGCATGCTTTGCTTGGCTTTTAGGTGGCTTTCTGTGATCTTTCCCTGTCGGAGGGATATGCCAGCCAAAACAATAGCCCCACTGGTTGCTAGGACATTCCATCAGGGAGCCTTGCCCACCGAGCTGGGAAAAGCTCCTTTCCTGCTTGGCAGCATAGAGGTGGAAAGAGCTTCTTGTAGCTCTCTGTGTCCTGTGCCCATCAGCTTCTGGTGCAGCCTGGCTTCAGGTTCTGAAGTTGTTTCTTCCCTTAGTGTCTCTGCTGTTCTCCGCTGCACTGGCAGTGAAACGGAGTCCCCTCGCCTGCTCACAGCTGTCTGGCTAGCAACGTCCAAAGGTTTTGCAAATATCGTAGAATCATTAGGGATTGGATGGGACCTCGAAAGATCATCCAGTCCAATCCCCCTGCCACAGCAGGATCACCTAGCCAGGCAGGTCTTAAACATCTCCACAAGTGCTCCTCAGCTCAGAGAAGACTGTCAGTGAGATTCTAATAAAAGTCACAATTAGTAAGGAGTTAATAGCTAGGAAATCATCAAATTGTTTTGGTTGGAAAAGACTGTTAAGATTATCAAGTCCAACCATTAACCCAGCTCTCCTAAGGTACTGCTAAACCCTGTCCTTTATCTGTGTTATGATGAGTTTTTGGAGCAGAGATGCACTCTATGAAGTCATTTTCCTTTTACATTCATTTCTTCACACAGAATCACAGGATGTTAGGGGTTGGAAGTAACCTCAAAAGATCATCTAGTCCAACCCCCCTCACCTCCCTGTGATCTCAAAAACACTTAAGAAGAAACTGAGCCAGTTGTATCCTGGGGAATGTTTATTTTTCATTGCCACACTAGGAAGTTGCTGCTTTAGAAGGGTGAACCAATACCGAGAAAGATACCCGGATTTTGTCCTGTTTCAGTGCATAAAGGTTTTTTCCTGCCAGTATTTAGGGCTTAGTGAGTGATGACCCTTTCTCACTCATTGCCACAAGGGATTGTTCTCCCTTTCACTATCTAATTTGACTCCACTGAAGAGCTCATAGGCTGCAGTGTGGGGCCTGAGGGTTCTGGACAGCATAAAGATGCTTTGGTCAGCCTCCTGTCAGTGACTCCACTAGCCAGACACATGGGACACGCTTCACTAAGAACCCACATGCCTGTTTGTTTTCTCCATAGCCCTGTGGGTGTCAGGTGTGGCAGTGAATCTGGCTGGAGTGGTGGCTGGATTTCAGACTTAAGGCAGGGACTAAATAGGTTGCTTTTCTTCATATTGCACATTCCTAATGGTGCTGCTCCCCAGAGATTAACAAAAAGTTAATACCTGCTGATCCGTTAAAGCTTTCTATATATAGGGTCTTTCAGGCCTCATAGTCTTTTAGGATTTGAAGTAGAGCTGCTTTCTGCTCTCAAAATCACGTATTTTAGTTTCAGATCTGAGTTCTAAGAATCTGAGGCTCTTCAGAAGTTCCTGCTAAAGACACAGCTCCTGGAGCCCTTGAGTGTGGCTAGTGACCATGGCTGCTCATTCTGGAGATTGTTTCTAAGCAGATGGAAGAAAACAAGATTATCAGGAGTAGCCAACATGGATTTCCTAAGGGGAAATAATGTTTGACTAATCTGATAGCCTTCTGTGGTGGTGTGGATGAAGGGAGAGCAGTGGATTTTGTCTGCCTTGACTGTAGCAAGGTTTTTGACACTGTCTCCCATAACATCCTCGCGGGTAAGCTCTAAGAGTGGGTTAGATGATCAGACCGTGAGGTGGATTGAGAACAGAGTTATCAATAAAGCTCAGAGGGTTGTGATCAGCAGTACAGAGTCCACTTGGAAGCTTGTAACTAGTAGTGTTCCCTAAGGGTCAGTACTGTGTCCTGTCTTGTTCAACATTAATGACCTGGGTGAAGGGGTGGTGTACCCTCAGCAGGTTTGCTGATGATGCGAAGCTGGGAGGATTGGCTGAGACACTGGAAGGTTCTACTGCCATTCAGCGAGATCTGAACAAACCGGAGAGAGCTGGGCAAAGGGGAACCTATTGAAGTTCAACAAGGATAAGTGTAGAGTCCTGCCCCTGGGGAGGAACACCACCAGGCCCCAGTATAAATTAGGGCTTAAGCTGCTGGGAAGCATCTCCATGGAGAAGAGCCTTGGCATCCTGGTGGACAATGTTATCCGTGGGACAGCACTGTGCCTTTGTGGCCAAAAAGGCCGCTGCTCTCCTGAGGTGCATTAAGAAAAGCATCCAGCAGATCAAGGGAGGTTCTCCTCCCACTCTGCTCTGCCACATCTGGAGTACTGTGTCCAGTTCTGGGATCCCCAGTTGAAGAGAAACAGGCAGCTACTGGAGAGAGTCCAGCAGAGGGCTATGAGGATGATTAAAGGACTTGAACATCTCTCCTATGAGGAGGGCTGAAAGAACTGAGGCTGTTTAGTCTGGAGGAGAGAAGGCTGAGAGGTGATTTAATGTCTGCAAGCATCTGAGGGGTGGGTGTCAAGAAGAATGGGCCAGTCTCTCTTCAGTGGCACCCTGTACTACGACGAGGGGAACACAGCAAGTTCCCCTTCAATATCAGAAAAAGATTCTTTAATGTGCAAGTGATGGAGCCCTGGAACAAGCTGTTCAGGGAGGTTGTGGAGTCTCCTGCTCCAGAGACTTTCCAAACCCGCCTGCCCACATTTTGTGGCCACGTAGCCTGCCTGCATTGATTCTGCCTTGGCAGGGTATTGGACTAGATGATCTCCAGAGGTCCCTTCCATCACCTGCCATTCTGTGGTTCTATAACTGAGGACTGTACATCACAGAGCTTTGGTTTTTCCCCTCCTGGTCACACAGTGGTTTTCATTCAACTCTCAAGACATTGCCAGGACCGTTCCAGTAATTGTGGGATGAAAGTGGTATGAAATTACACTGATGCTTCCTGGTCACGGACATACAGCCTGAGAACCTGTGGGGGTGTGCTGCACTGAGAACCAGCTCTGACCTTCCTGAACAAGATGTGACAGTGAGAGACACAACGTGAAGGGTTCTGTGACACTGTGCCAGCGTGCTCTTATGTGTGCATAAAATATTCAAGGCTAGGTACAATGTGTTTGTAGATCAGTTGCATGTTGTGGAAGGCATTCTTTCAGCATTGCTGATGAAATATTTATTTTCTACTATCAGAAGTTTGGGGTTTTTATTTTATACTCGAGAGTTTAAGCTTCTCATGGGCGTTGTCTGGACACGGATCATTTGTAAGTCACCTGGAGTCTATGTTGTTGAGCATGAAGAGGAGGCTGCCCTCTACAACTACCTGAAGGGGCATTGTAGGGAGGTTGATGCTGGTCTCTTACCACAGGTGATTACAGAAGCACAGCGTTATTGAGGCTAGAAAAGCTCTCTGAGCTCAGTCCAGCCCAGCCCAGGACCTAACACTGAGCAGGACCCAACATCGATCAGGACCCAGTGCAGTGGCCATACCAGGGCACTAAGGGTCAGAGCTAGGCTGTCCTTCAACACCTCCAGGGATGGGGACTCCACCACTGCCCTGGGCAGTGCAGTCCAGGCTCTGATTTGGCTTTCTGTGAGGAAGGGCTTCCTGACATCCAACCTAACCCTCCCTTTGTGCAGCTTCAGGCTCTGCCCTCTCATCCTGGCGCTGGTTGCCTGGGAGGAGGGCCTGACCCCCACCTGACTACAACTTCCCTTCAGGGAATTGGAGAGAGACGGTTCCCCTGAGTCCTCCAGGCTAAGCACCCCCAGGTCCCTCAACCTCTCCTCCTCAGACTTTCCCTTCAGTCCATTCCCCAGCCTCATTGCTCCTCTGGACCTGCTCCAGCCCCCCAATCTCTTTCTTGAAGTGAAGGGCCATCACTGCCCCCAGTACTCAAGGGAAGGCTGCCCCAGTGCCCAGGATGGGGAGAATTGCATCCCTAGTCCTGCTGTCCACGCTGTTCCTGATTCAAGCCAAGATGCCATTTGCCTTCCAGGCTAGCTGTGTCTGTTCCTTCAGTCACAAGGGCTGATGTGGGTGCACATCTGCAGTGCCATCCTTACACAGTGTGCCCAGAGTAACCCATAGCAGTTTCATCAGTCACATTCAACTCGTGGCTATTTAAAGCATTTGGCGTGGTTTGTTTTTTTCTGCGTGGCTAATGAGTGGGTGATCTGTGACTTCCTGCTGAGGTAAGTGTGGGTTCTAGGAACAGTGGGGATCTGGTTTTGTTCCGACTCTTGGGCATGTGATTCTTGTTGAACAACGTGTTTATACCAGTCTAAAACCAGAGCCAGAGCGGGGTGGCTGTGAGGGAGAGGGAGGAGAAGGGAAACCACCAAAGAAATATCTCTGTACTTTTGGTTTTGTAAGGGAATTGTGACATTTCTGGTTAACAAGTAGCTTCATCAGAACCTCAGTAGTGTGTGTGTGCAGGATCTGGCACTTGCAGCTGCTGAGTTCTGCTGCTTCTCCCCACTAACCCGCTGGAACTGTACAATAAGCTGGTGGCAGAGCTCAGGTTTTTTGTTTGTTTTCCTCAGGCAAAATACATCTCGCAGTGCATTGATGAGATCAAGCAGGAGCTGAAGCAGGACAACATAGCAGTGAAAGCAAATGCTGTCTGCAAACTCACCTACGTAAGTCTGCTGTCTGCCTTCTGGGGTACGGCACAATCACATCTGTAGGGGTTTTCATCCTTTGGTGCTGAAACTTGGAGCCAAGCTCTGGCTGGTCTGAACGCCTGCTTGTTGTCTGCTGTCCCGAGTGAGATTGCTTCCATGTGTGTCTGACGTCAGAGACTGCACATTCCCTTCTGCTGGCCCTGCTGTTGGTACAAATTGATTTTATTACGGAAGGTCGAGAAGCTAATCTGTTTGAAAAGAAATCCCATTTTAAAAAGTTGTTTTCAACTAGGTTTTCTTGCTGCATGAGCGCTTGGATGTGCCGTTTGTTTCTCTTCACGCAGTCCTTTGTTGGAAAGGGGAGGAGGGCAATACTGTTGAACAGTTACTTCGGTGGTTCTCATCTGCTTTTTATTTAAAACAAAAAAAATCAGGAAAACCCTCTTTTACGACAACATTTGTATGACTGCGTGGAATTAATGCCAATGTTCAAAACTTGCTTCTGCTGGAACGCTGAGGTTTCCTTCATTACTGTGGGCGGTGTAGAATGCACCATTAGTCATCAACTTGAGACGTCTTAGAGTGTTATTTTTGGACTCCTGTTGCATCTTCAGTTGTGTGAGATATCTTGACCTATTTCCTTGAGTCTCTTGTTTCAGAAGTTTATCTTGGCTCCTCTGCTCACAGTTACAGATGCTGGGCTACGACATCAGTTGGGCTGCTTTCAATATTATTGAAGTCATGAGTGCGTCGAAGTTTACATTCAAAGTGAGTGCTCTGGGTACCACATCGGTACTGGCCAGGCTGTTTTGTTGCTGTACCTAATGAATGTGGTGGGACGTCATCCTTTGGGGATTTTTCAGTACAGAAAGGAAACAGATTGTTTGCCTGTAGGATAATATTTGGCCTGCTGGTAGAGGCTTTTCCCTGACTGATCCTTGACAAATGCTGTCAGATAATCATTTATGAAAGATGGGGGTATTTTTATGTGAAGACAATCTGAGATTTTTAGAAGCAGGCACGTTTTGGTTTGTAATAGCTTTGGAATTTTTCTTGAAAGGTTTTGTTCAGTGTTGCAGAGCTTTTCCCACCATACAGGGTGGAATGCTACTTTGTAAGGGACAGTTTCCAAATTGGGATTCATTCTGCATTTGGCTACTGAAAGTCAGGACTCCAAACGGACAAAATAAAAGTAACCTTCTCCATTTCTCCTCCTGACAGTCCTTACGTTATTTCTAATCTTGACTGTCATTGTATGTTCTAACAAACTCCAGACAGTGAAACAAGTGTTACTGTCCTTAAGACAGATTTCTTATCACTAGAGATGGTGCTTGTCTGAAATGATTCCTTGCTGATATAAACCCCCTTTTCTAGATAACCCTGTCTTGGCTCTTCTGTTCAGAAAACTCCAGCCAGTCATAGAACCATAGAATCATTATGGCTGGAAAGGACCTCCAGCATCATCCAGTCCAGCCCTCATCCCTAACCCCTGGACCATGGCCTCAAGTGCTCCAGCTACTTGGTTTTTAAACTCCTTCAGGGATGTGAACTTCACCACCTCCCTGGGCAGCCTGTTCCAGTGCCCAACCACTCTCTCAGGAAAGAACTTCTCCCTAAGATCCAATCTAAACCTCCTGTGATGCAACTTGAGGCCATTTCCCCTTATCCTATCAATAGGAATTTGGGAGAAGAGACCAGCAGCAGCCTCGGTACAACCTCCTTTGAGGTAGCTGTAGAGAGCAAGAAGGTCTCCCCTCAGCCTCCTCTTCTCCAGACTAAATAACCCCAGTTCCCTCAGCTGCTCCCCACAGATCCTGTTTTCCAGCCCCTCTCCCCAGCCTTCCTGCCCTTCTCCAGCCCCACTCCAACCCCTCAGTGTCCTTCTTGTACTGTGACATCCAAAACACACCGTGTTATTACTGTTGCTTATGAAACGGCCAGCCGTTGTTCATCCAGAGATTGACTGAGCTTTCTTCAACCTTTTTTCAATCCTTATCTTTCTGCAGAGAATTGGTTACCTAGCTGCCTCTCAGTGTTTTCATGAAGGAACTGATGTAATTATGTTGACTACTAATCAGATCCGAAAGGTAAACTTCATACTTCAGTGTTTAATTTTATTCTTGTGCTGCTTCCCTTTTCAAACAGTATTTGTCTTCCAGGAGCACAAAGGTGTTTGAGTAGAATTCACTTGGTTTTCAGTCTGCTCTTACTTCACAAGCTGAAGGGCTAATGCCTTACTCAGGAGCTGTCTGTACCAGCTTGCTGTGTTTATTCATCCCAATGAATGGAGACCACAAGAACCTCTGTCATTATTGCTAGGCTCATAGAGCAGCCCTTAAGACACTGTTGTGGGTAAGAAAAACATCCTCGTTGGTGAAGTAAAATCAGCAGTCCCCTGGCTCCACATGATTGCCATTTGTGAGGGCTTGTGGCGTTCTGGTGATGACGGGTCAGGGTTTGACGCTTTGGGTACAGTAGTGTGTAAGACTGGTGAAGAGCCAAGTCCTGTTGTGTTCTGTGTTGATGCACCAATGGCTGGTACATTTATTTTTCTAGATCTAATCTTTTAGCTTGAAACCGTTTCCTTTTGTCCTATCACTAGATGCCTTTGGACAAAGTGCCCCTCCAGCTTTCCTGTAGCCCCCTTCAGGTACTAGAAGCTGCTCTAAGGTCCCTCTGGAGCCTTCTCTTTTCCAGCCTCCAATTCCCTTAGTCTGTCCTCATAGGAAAGGTGTTTCAGCCCTCTGATCATCCCTGTGGCCCTCTTCTGGACCCTTGCCAACGGTTCTTTGTCCTTTTTGTAATGAGGACTCCAGAACTGGATGCAAAAGTTCAGGTGAGATCTCACAAGAGCTGCGTAGAGGGAGAGAGTCCCCTCCCTTGACGTGCTGGTGATGCTTCTGATGCAGCCCAGCCTGGCTACACTCACACTGTTGAGTCATGCTGAGCTGCTTGTCTACCAACACCCTTAAGTCCTTCTCCTCAGGGCTGCTCTCAATCCAGTCACCACTTGGCATGGATTTGTTCTTGGAAGTACCCCAGCCCAGATGTAGGAGCCTACACATGGACTTGTTGAACCTCATGCTTTGCATAGACCCAGCTGTCAAGCCTGTCCAGGTCCCTCTGGATGGCTTCCCTTCCCACCAGCGTGTCGACCACCCCACCCAAGCTTGATATACGAGCTTGAAGTGCTCTTCATTATACTTAGAGTAGAACCTAATTTCCTACCATCTGCAGAAGGTTTTGAAATGAAATGTGGATGGCACAGAACCCTGAACAAGCTTGTCTGTGTTTAGATCTCCTGAAGCAGCCTCTGTGTAAAGGTGAACCTGCAGAGTTAGTTCTGGGGCAGTTTGCTTCATGCTGTCTTTTCCAAATACCTGCAGCTAAGGAGTGATCTTGTGGTGCTCTGTGTTCACGGAGGTCTGGGCTTATAATCTACATGTGCAGCATGCTCAGATGTGAGCGTTAGTGTTGTTAAGTGTCTGAATCTTAGAAACACCTGAAAGGCACTGGAGGGTACTGACCACAAATGAGTGCAAGGAACCTTGACAGAGAAAGTGCATTCTCCACCCTAGCTCGTACTATGTCTTTACACACTGGAAGTTAACGGTGCTGCCAGCAGCTTGGCGAGCAAGTCCCCTCATTTCTCCACGAGTGGCTAAGCTAGAGCAGTGAAGCCCTCAGCAAGAGTGATGGTTGAGCTTTGACTTGTCAGGGTTGTTACTGAGTGTGATTTTTATTGAGGATTTCAGACATGTTTCTGCTCATGTAATGAATGCTTAAAAAGCATTTGCAGTTCCTAAAGTACCACCAAGACGAGACATCTCTAATTGCTTTTGCCTTGCAGCCACCCTTTTGTTGCTGATTTATGATCCCTCAGGGCTATTAGTAACCCACAGGCTCGCTGTAGTTTAGCAGGTATTGGAAGACACTCCTGTTAATAACTTACATCGATATTCCCATGAAGTAGAAGCTCTGTGTCACATGTGGGGTGGATAAAGTTGGTGTGAGAAAAGTGTTTCCCTGCATCCTCTGTGATCTTAGATTTTTGAGCATGTTTTTCCTTTTTTAGGATCTGAGTAGCCCTAACCAATATGATACTGGAGTTGCACTGACTGGCTTGTCCTGTTTTGTTACTTCAGATCTTGCCAGGGACTTGGCAAACGACATCATGACCCTGGTGAGTTTATAACATCTGAAGAACTAATCTCTGTAGCTGAAGAGCGTTAAGTTGTTCAAGTCTGTTAAATTTAGGACATGTGAAAGCCGATGCTTTGTTCCTGTGTTCTTGGGGAGCCTTTGCAGACCTTAGTTAGCTCAACGAGACTGCCTTGAGTATTTCTGTTGATTATAGTGATAAATAACAGTATTCTACTCTCCCTTCAAAGCTGAATTTTCCACCCGAGTGGTTGAGTCTTTCAGAAAGACGTTGGCCAGTAGTTGCCTTGAGAAAAGTCTGGAAACTGGAATTTTTCCGAGAGCCTGATTGCAGTTGTTCCGTTAACAGATGTCTCATACAAAGCCTTACATCAGGAAGAAGGCAGTGTTAATCATGTACAAAGTCTTTTTGAAATACCCAGAGTCCCTCCGTCCCGCATTTCCTCGCCTTAAGGAGAAACTTGAAGATCCAGATCCTGGTGAGTGGATTTCTGTGCTCCAAACCATCAGGGTATGGAAGCTGGTAGAGCTCAAGGAGAGAAGGATACGGGAAAGCTGCTGTGATCACCTGTTTTTGGGGCGCTGATTCCCCTCTTTCATAGGTAGATAATGGCATCCTGGCTGTATTAGAAATAGTGTGGCCAGCAGGAGGAGGGAGGTTATCATCCCCCTGTACTGGGAACTGGTGAGGCCACATCTTGAGTACTGTGTCGAGTTTTGGGCACATCAATACAAGAGAGATGTGGAGGTGCTGGAGCAGGTGCAGAGGAGGGCAACTAAGCTGCTGAAGGGCCTGGAGAACAAATCATATGAGGAAAGACTGAAAGAGCTGGGGCTCTTCAGTTTAAGAGAGTTTAAGGCTGAGAGGAGACTGCATCACTCTCTACAGCTACCTGAAAGGACATTGTGGAGAGGTTGGTGCTGGTCTCTTCTCACAAGCAATTAGTGATGGAACAAGAGGGAATGGGCTCAAGTTACAGCAGGGGAGATTTAGACTTGGTATTAGGAAAGATTTTTCACAGAAAGGGTGGTCAGACACTGGAAAGGGCTTCCCAGGGAGGTGGTTGAGTCGCCATCCCTAGATGTGTTTAAAGATGGTTTGTATGAGGTGTCGAGGGATGTGGTTTAGGGGGTAACTTGTAGGGATGAGGTAGGGTGGATGGTTGGATGATCCCAGGGGTCCTTTCCAACCAGGCTGATTCTGTGATAAGCGTGTAAGAGCTGTGGACTGGTGCTGACATAGTAAATACATGGCTTAAAATATCCAGCTCTTCCTTCAAACCCAAAGGTTATTGCCACTGTATCAACGGAGGGTTAAACCCTAGTAGGAGGAAGCTCCTGAATGATTCCTGGTTTGTGGCTCTCCTTAACTTGGCTGCTGAAGATACTTCAGTTGATTTGCAGGCTTTGGGGTTTTGTTGTTGCCTGTGCTTTTTACAAGGCTGCAGCTGTTGGCCTGAAATTATTTCGTATCTTATCATGGTTTTGTTCTATTTTTAAGATTTAATCTTTGAGCCCAGACTGCTCTTTGGGCACTTCAGGGCTGTATCCGTGCAGTTCATCTGCAGCACAGGGTGTTTGCAGATGCTTTTTGTCATAGCAGCCTTCCAGTACCTGAAGGGGGCGACGGAACAGCTGGGGAGGTCCTTCTTCACGAGGACAGGGAGTGATGGCTTTAAACTGAAAGAGGAGAGATTTAGGTTGGGGATTAGGAAGAGGTTCTTTAGTGTCAAGGTAGCGACGCACTGACCCAGGTCATCCAGAGAAGATGCGGAAGCTCCATCCCTGAGAGTGTTCAAGGCAAGGCTGGATGGGCCTCTGAGCAACCTGATCTAGTGGGAAGTGCCCCTGCCCATGCAAAGGGGTTGGAACTTGATGATCTTCAAGGTTCCTTCCAACTCTAACCTCTCTCTGATTCTGTATTCACACTGGTCTAGGTGATCCTGCTATGGCAGGGGGATTGGAACTTGATGATCTTCAAGGTCCCTTCCAATCCCTAATGATTTCATGATTCTACCCAGCGTTCCCAGAAGGTGCTGGTCTTCCCTCACTGCACCAAACACCATATTGGTGCAGTCCTGTGGTCTCTAGATGATTTATGTGTGTGTTTAGAGGGAGATGTCTAATTACGTGTACTGAACTCTTTCTGTGGGCAGGGAAGATGCATCTTCCAGGGAGAGTGTTTTTTAAAGGAAACAAAACGCCTCACTTCACCTGCAAACAGAGAAATAAAACACCCATTATGCTTGTGGAGAAAGGACTGTTTGCTGCTAGGAAGCCCAGACTGTAGAGATAAAGATTTCAAATTGATTGAGAACAGTCAACTTAGAGGCCAAGGAAGTAGAAGGGAATTCACTTGTCCAGTCAGGTTGGTGAAGGATTCGTTATTTGGGGGTTGTATCTCAACATGGGTAAGTAATACTTTTGAAGGAGGTCAGAGTGCTTGGAAACTTGATGGTGGGTGGAGTTTGTGATGATTATGTTGTCCGTGCGTTGCTGATACTCTAGAAAAGAGCCCCCATGGCATCAAACCCTATTTCAGTTTGCTTTTAGTTCTTGTCCTGGACACCCCAGTCTGAATCTGTAGCTGCCTCTGTGTTGCAGGTTTTGCACCAAAAGCTTCAGTTGCAGTTAAGGTGTTGATGAGATTTCTGCTTTTCCCACTTCTTTTTCCCAGGAGTGCAGTCTGCTGCAGTAAATGTTATTTGTGAGCTGGCTCGACGCAACCCCAAAAACTACCTTTCCCTTGCTCCGCTCTTTTTCAAGTTGATGACGTCGTCGACCAATAATTGGGTTCTCATTAAAATTATAAAACTGGCAAGTATTCCGGATCCATGTTTACAGGATTGGGATTCCCATTAAGTCACCGTGGGGGTGAAAGTAGATTCCTTGCCTGGTGGTGTAGTTAGAATTAAATCCAACCAAAAAGAAACCAGGAACAACATCTAGTGTATGAAAGGATTTTCTCTTTGCTTGTGTTCACAAAATCACTTGGTTTAAGTGTAATGAGCTGCAATTGATGTCATGTTTGAGCCTGTTGAAAAGCAGCTATTAAATCACTTTTTTGTCTGCTCTTTTTAATAGTTTGGTGCTCTTACTCCATTAGAACCCAGGCTGGGAAAGAAGCTGATAGAGCCGCTGACCAACCTCATCCATAGGTATGTGTGCCTAGGGTTCCTTTGTTCAGCCGGCACTGGTGAGCAGCCTAATGGGTAGGGTCAGCAGCTCGGTCTGTGAATGCATTGCTGACCTTTTCCTTTGAGTCTGCATATATTGACCTCAGGTAATTGCATCAGGACTTCTGCTGCAAAACCTCAGTGAGATAAAATACCTTAAATGGAAGTCTCTGGGTGTCTGACTGTCAGCATTAATTTCTCCAAAGCATGCGTGAAAAAACAGAGCAATTTGCTCTCTTTTCACTTCATTTCAAGCCAGAGATGACTGTGGAGAACAAATAAAACCTCTGGCTTCAGAAAGGCCCAGCTGTGTATTTGCCTCTTCTGCTCATCTACACACAGTTGGCTCTTTCCTTGGGTGGAACTGACTTAGCTCTCAAAGCAGCGTGACAGGGACTACTAAATCTTCTCCCATACCTTTGCCAGCCCAGACGTGTTGTGGAAGAGGCACCTTTACCTAACGGATGTCCTAAATATAGATAAGCCTGAAGCTATTTCCTTGTCCCTTATTAAAGCTGCTTTGTCATGTTGTTTCAGATCTAATTCTAAAGATCAGAAATCAGATGTCTTGGAGGGGATCCGTGTGCTTTCCCAGTTGTGAGAAAGCAGCGTGATCGGATGGGCAAGTCGTTAAATTAAAAGGCTTGTTTCTTTTCAGCATGGCAGAGCAAGATGATGTGTGGGAATGAGCCAGTTTGAAATGGATACCCGTGTAGCTGTGGGAGCAGCTCTAGCCAAACAGCTTCAGTCCCTCGTCCTAGTGTGCCTTAATGCTGTTTCAGAACAGACCAGCCAGCAGCCTCAAACACCTACCCCAGGGGGTTTTGCAGCAGCGATAGGTACAAATTCACGGGGAACAGAACTTCACCAGAAACAGCAGGAAAATCAGACTCACACCCCCAAAAATGGGCAGTATACTGCCTCTTACCTTCGCTCCTCAGCTTCCACATTGCTCATTTGCTTCATTACACGTGAGGATTTGTTTTAGTCTCTGCTTGGTGTTTCTGGATCTTGTATCCACTCTGCCATCCACCATGAAAAGTCTAGGGAGCAGGACTGATGCTCCAGGCTGCAGAGTCACGTGTGACCTTGACAGTGTCACTTCCCCCTGCTGCCTCCAGAGCCCTTTGCCTGTGAACTTTGCAGCCCTTGCTTCAGGTGTCCACTTCTTTGTTAGTTGTGAGGTTCTCTGTGTTTCCTTCATGGGCAGATGGGGGTTTGTAAGTACCTTTGAAGTCCTCAGCGTTGCCCTGTGTGTGTGTGTTCAGCTGGCAAGTTTTGGGGAGAGGTGGGCACCGAAAATGGGCTGCACACAGGGCTAAATCCACGTGCCAGGACTGTTTGCTCTCTGCACGTGACTCAGTTGCTTTGGAGAGAGACTCAAGCTTCTCCAGCTGCTGCCTTACCAGCAATCTTTTACCTTGGGCAGATTTAGTTTGATTCTCGGACAGGATTGCTTCAGTCCTCTGTAACTGGTACCGAGGTTTTGAGTAACCGCTTCCTTATCCTGCTCTGTGATCTTTCAAGGTCCATTCCAGTCCTTAATGCTCTGTGATTCCTCCTGTGCTACACCCCTGTTACTTGTTGCTACCTGGAGAAGATGATTAATTTAAAACATCCAGTAGCCCTTCCTCTCCCCAGCAGCATTTAAGTGAGACTTATTTCATCTGGTTTGAAGGGATATGGAACAGTGTGATTTAAAGTGTTAATTAGCTCCGGGATACTGCTGTCAGCTCTTCAAAATGTGCTGCTTTTATTCCTTATTTTAAATACTTGTTCTGTGTTTCAGCACCTCGGCCATGTCTCTCTTATATGAGTGTGTGAACACAGTAATAGCAGGTGAGAACTGAAACTTGTAATCTAGAAAACAAACCCGTGATGAACTTTGTAATCAATTAGCGCCGACTGTGAGCTTTATTTTTAACTTGGTAGTTTCTACGGGCAGGAAGTTGCCTGGCAGACTTGGATTTGTGTTACTGGGTAACTGGAATTCTTTGTCAGTCGTGAGGCGAAGCCATCCCGCCTCTGTCCTCTTTCCGAAGGCTGAAATAAAGTACAGTTATTATTTCTAAACAAGCTCCTAAATGTTGCCGTGGCTAGAAAAACTCCCAGCAGATGAAGGAGAAGGCTTTTGTGTTCTACAGTTTCCCATCGTAAAGACCTGGTGTAATTCCTTACGGGCAGTAGTTTGAGTCATTGATAGACAATTTCAGTCTCAGGGGTAGGGATGGGAGTTCCATGTAGGGGATGAGACAGACACAAAAGCACAAAGCAGTCACTACAGCTCAGAACTGACACCCGAAGTCACGGCATCCAGCAGGCCTTCTCTGAAGTTAGTTCTGAGAGCAGAACACCAGGCGTGCCAGTCACAAAGGTCAGCATGTTGGGCTCACTCTAGGTTGGTGATGGCATGCACGTGCTGTGCAACAGCAGCTGCTACTAGGATACCACCACCTTCTCTGCTGTTCCAGCAGATCCTACCTTAACACTGTTTTTTCCTGCCCTTAATACACTCTTAGGAGATCTTAAACTGCAGTTGGTGTCAAAACCTTCTTCCCTCCCCTTAGGCCCCCCAGAAGTCCAAGGGAACAAACAGTAAAAGGAGCTGGCAGATGGCCTTGTGAGCTGAGCTAGCTGCTGACCTTTGGGGGTTGTGCTGTTAGATTTATCTGGGGCACAGATTTGCTAACTGAAGCGGATGCTTTTGTGTTTCAGTGTTGATCTCCTTGTCCTCGGGAATGCCGAATCACAGTGCCAGCATCCAGGTACAGTGATGGTTGTTCGCTCTGCTCTGCTGTGAGGTACCAAGTGCCTTGGAGAAACTGGGTTGTGTTCCTCTGTAGAAAATTTCAGCATCCTCTCAGGTGGAATCCTACAGTTTGGAGCATTTCCTATATAAATTCTCTTCTTTCCTTTGCTCTGAAATGCAAATTCTTCTCATTTAGACTTTTCTTAACTCTTACTTAGCTGCTGGTATCCAAACAGTCATACAGAGGTCCCTTAGTTTTGAAATGCAGCCGAGTGCCTCTTACCGAAAGACTCAGTGTCTCAGTCAGAACACTCCCTTAAGTCTATAAACTTTTTCTCAAGAGCTACTGTAAGATTTCTAAGGCTTGTGCTGAGCATGACGTGGTCTCTCTTTCCAGCTTTGTGTTCAGAAGTTAAGGATCTTGATAGAAGATTCTGACCAGAACTGTGAGTACGTTGTTTGTCCTGATGAAAGCTGGGAGCAGCCAGCCACTGGGGAGAAATCACAGCGGTTCTAGAGCACTGAGCTGCTTCTCGCAGCACTTTGTTCAGTACAGTCCTGCTGCTGGTACATTGCAGACAGTTGCTGGGACTTCTAATTGGACATGATTCTTGAGAGCGAGCACCTCTTTATAATAGCTTGTTCTAAAGCAGATGGGGTTCATCATTCCTGCTCTTTGTGGTCTCCTAAACCTAAGAGCTCTTTTGCGTTGCTCTGGGTGTGCCCTTCCATCAGTTTACTGCTTGGAGCATAGCGAAGGGTACTTTTCAGTGCAAGAGCAATATCCTAGTGCAAGAATGTTCCTTTCTTCCACTACAGAGACCTCTGGGAAATCCATTTTAACGTAAACATTTTTCCTGCTGCCTGAATTTTTTCCCATTGAGAACAGGATTCCTGCTTAATTCACCAGTCTTCAGTGCTGCTACAGCTGTGTTCCTCCTACAGTGCCTGTTTGCAGACCCCGTTGTTTCTCTGTATTAAACACAGGAAGTTTCACCTCACTCTGAGGAAAAGCTTCCTTGCACTTCTTTACAGTAAGGGTTATTAAATATGGAACAGGTTGCCCAAGGAGGTTGTGGAGTCTCCTTCTCTGGAGACAATTCAGACCTGGCTGTATGTGATTTTGGGTAGCTCGTTTAGGTGGTTCTGCTTTTCAGTTAATTGTATCCTGCTTGAGCAGGAGGGTTGGACCTGATGGCCTTTGAAAGGCCCCTTCCAACTCCAATAAACTGTGTAAATACCTACCTGTAAATAAACCCTAAAACTTGAGCACAGGAAGACTATGAAGATGATGATCTGTGTGATCATGTGCCTGTGTATGGGATGATGAAGTTAAAACCATGGGAAAATGAAACTGAAGTTCTTCATGACAGACATTTTTACCCAAATGTATTACAGTTGGTTTCAGTGGGAGCACTTGGCATTAAGATTTCACACTCAAAGCAGTGTTTCTGTGTTTGGAAAGAAGTTTTCTGTTGTCTTTCACAGTGAAATACCTGGGACTGTTAGCTATGTCCAAAATCCTGAAGACACATCCGAAGTCAGTTCAGTCTCACAAGGATCTCATTCTCCAGTGTCTGGATGACAAAGATGAGTCTATCCGACTCAGAGCTTTAGATCTCCTGTATGGCATGGTATGTTTCTACGTGTATTCTCTCTCCCCTTCAGTCCCTGTGGCCCTTTAGGAGGCTGATGTTTAAGAAAAACATGCAACTTTCCCTTCCCTTCTCCCCATAGTCTTAGGATAACAACTGCTGTGTCTCTTCTGGTGTTTATGGCAATGAAAAGGTCTGGCACAGCATGAGAGCTTGAGAAACTTGGAGTAGTGCTGGAAGGAGCTTGAGTTCAGACACTGTGGAAGTCACACAGATGGTTTCTTTTCTAAAGCCTGAGCTCTAGCTGCTCCTTCTGTCCTTAGTCCAGGTACAAAGGGAACCAGCTGCAGGCCTGCTGGGTAGGTCTGTGCTGTTC
Source organism: Phoeniculus purpureus (assembly GCA_028565055.1). Classification (NCBI taxonomy): domain Eukaryota; kingdom Metazoa; phylum Chordata; class Aves; order Bucerotiformes; family Phoeniculidae; genus Phoeniculus; species Phoeniculus purpureus. The sequence continues at coordinate 1,104,114 of JAOXOE010000866.1, forward strand.
TCAGTCGCAGTCCGTGTTGCAGCAGTTTGAAGCAGCAGGAGAAGGCTTTAGGGTCAGACTTGCCAGTCACTGTAAATTCTGTCAGCCTCTCGCTGCTGTGTACAGAATCTCCCGTGCTCAGTGTACGGCTGCTCGTGTGCAGCCTTCTGCAGCTGCACAGGGCGGTTTAGAATGTGCAGCAGGGCAGTCCTCTCTGGGAATTCTCTCTGGGAAGGCTGCGGTGATGATTCCTGTAGGAAAGTGCCTTTCACTCAGCCTGTGCCACCCCCTCCCCCATGTACATCAAGAGATCTGTCTAGTAGCTTCCTGGTTTAGAGGAGGTGCTGAAGAGAGAGACACCTTTTGTCTGCTGATGCTTGGGAGAGAAGGACAACTTCAGTAACCTTTCATCAGGACAGGGGCTCTAATGCTGTTGCAAAGAGATGGAGGTTGAGTTCCTGTAGGGTAGGTTCTGCTTGTTACGTCTCTGGTCAAAAGGTGACCCGGGAGCAAGAGTCAACCATTTCCCTCAGCCCTGCCTCTAAGGAAGCGTGCTGGTGGCTTGGAGGTTTTGTTAGTGGTGTCTTTAACGTCTGCTTTCTGGGAGGTCATAGCTGGAAGTCACAGAAATGGGAACGTCCACTGAAAATTTGCTTTTTTAGACAAATAAGCTTCCAGAGCAAGTTCATACAGCTGTGTTAGGAAGTGCTGGAATTCCACTGGATGGGAATGACTCTTAAATTTGTTCAGGTTAGAAGCAAAACTGTTTTAAACTGTCGCACTTGCTAATCTGGCAGTAGATGTTCTCTTGGATTTCTGTGTTGCTGCTAGTAGTTCTGATTCTCAGCTCTCCCAGCCTCGTGTACCTGTGCTAGCTCTGCTTTAATAACAACGTTGAAAAGAAATAAATGACTCCTTTTTTCAGTTGTGATCAAAGCAGGAGCCTAGGGAGGTAGTTCTGATTTCTTGCTCACCCGTGACCCAGGTACCTGCAAGAGCTAGCAGCTGCTTTGTTTAGGCCAACAGCATCCTGGGGTGGATCAGAAGGGGGCTGGTTAGCAGATCGGGAGAGGTCCTTCTCCCCCTGTACACTGCCCTAGTGAGACCACGTCTGGAGTGTTGTGTCCAGTTTGGGGCCCCTCAGTTCTAAAAGGACACAGAGCTGCTGGAGGGAGTCCAGCATAGAGCAACGAAGATGATGAAGGAAGTAGAGCACGTCCCTTATGAGGAAAGGCTGATAGAGCTGGGTCTCTTGAGCTTGGAGGAGACTGAGGGGTGACGCTATTTAATATCTATAAATATGTGAGGGGTGGGTGTCAGGAGGATGGAGCCAGGCTCTGCTCAATGTCATCTAGTGATAGGACGAGGGGCAGTGGGTGTGAGCTGGAACA
>JAOXOE010000866.1:1109962-1133459 GCA_028565055.1 Phoeniculus purpureus
GAGAAGAGCCTGGCTCCATCCTCCTGACACCCACCCTTCACATATTTATAGACATTAATGAGGTCACCCCTCAGGCTCCTTCAAGCTGAAGAGACCCAGCTCCCTCAGCCTCTCCTCATCAGGGAGGTGTTCTGCTCCCTCTGTCATCTTCCTGGCTCTGCGCTGGGCTCTCTCCAGCAGTTCTGTGTCCTTTTAGAACTAAGGGGCTCAGAACTGGACACAATATCCAGATGTGGTCTCCACAGGGCAGAGTAGAGGGGGAGAACCTCTCTCAATCTGCTAACCACCCCCTTTCTGATCCACCCCAGGATGTTGATAGACTCTTCATTTATCTCCTTGATGAAAGTGTGTTTGAAAATGGTACTTTGCAGCCTGAGGGAAGACAGTAGTAGGAGTAACTCTGTGATTCGAGTACATCGTGCAGCCACGTCTGTGGTGGGTAAACCAGCCACTGTCCTGTGCAGGATAGTGTGTAGTGGCCATAGCAGTGATGTAGTGTTGTGGGTGGATCTGGATCCCCACATATCCCAGCTGGATCACCACCAACGTTGTGGATTACAGACCCCAACTATATTTCAACCAAGAGCTCCCATCTAAAGCGTCTGACACAGAGGGAGGGTTTGACAAACCCACTGAGGGATCTGCAGGCAGTGAAACAAGTGACTCAGTTTGAAGAGAAAGGTCGCCCAGGCATTTTAATTCACTCACACATCAGTGAAAACTACCCCACAAGATACAGAAGGTGGAAGTTGCCGAGGGAGGGAGTGGAGAGGCAGATGCTTTTCTTTTCAGCTACTGAAATCCAAACTTCCTACAGAAAACACACAAACTGACAGATTCTGAAGCGTAACAGGGTGTCCTAAAGGAATGGTGAAGGTGATCAGGAGAGATTAGGTGCAGTCTGATGGTGTAGATGCAATTTTAATGTGCTGTTTCAAATACCAGACGGTAACTGCTGTCCGCTGGGTGGTTGGATGCAGCACTGTGATGAGTTCTAAGTGCAAGTATTTAAGGCTTCCGCAACAAGCAGTTCCAAAAATGTGGAAAATTACAGCTTTAGTACAGCAGTGGCACCAGATCAACTTGAAATAGTGATGTTTAGGTGCTCTTTGTGGTCAGTTAATGTGGACAAGAATCAGGGAGCAGCGTTAGAGTCTCTCTGGGGCGAGACAAGGTGTCATCGTAAAGCTGATGCTAGAGGGGCTTTGTGTGAGATGATGTGGAACCACAGAGAGATGCTCTTCATCCTTCTGAGAAGCTAGAAGGTTCACTACTACTGTGGTTTCAGCGTCTGTGTGGACTGTAGCCTGAAAGCAGTTTGACTTCCTCCACAGGAATGCCTATGTCTGACCAGTATGTGAAACTGGAAGAGGAGCGGAGGCATAAACAGAAACTGGAGAAAGACAAGAAGAAGAAGAAACAGAAAAAGGAGAAGGGGGGCAAACATCGTCGCCATAACTCCCTGCACACGGAGAGCGAGGAGGACATTGCTCCAGCTCACCACGTTGATATCATCACAGAAGAGATGCCGGAGGTTGGTTGTGTTGGCTGGTGGTCTGAGTTGTGGGTTTTCTGTGTGCTGCTCTGGAGAGATTTTCTTCCCCAAGAGTTGCCAGCCAGTCTGTATTGTTGGAGTCCAAGAGCTCTGACCTGTGGTAGAGCTGATCAAGAGCTGACTGATTGAGATGATCCTGGGCTGTTCTTTGCAGGGGAAGAAGTGATTGTCCTTTTGTGCACGAAAAGACAATATTTGCCACTGAAAGCTGTTAAAAATCCCAACCCAAACCCGACAATAACCATCTCTGCTGTAGAAGTAACACAGTCAGAGTAGTTGTTTGTGCTCTGCTGCTTCATGCTGATATTAACTTGCTGTCTAGTCAGCAGGTTTGCAGTCGATGATAATTAATTGTGCGTGATGATGACGTCGTCTGTTATTTGTTCCTAAAATTTCCTTTAATCAAAACCAAACAGCAGCCATTCAAATCTTGTACTTTACGAGGAATGGCTTTCTGTTCTAAATGAATCCCATAGCTAGATGCTGCATTGAAGTTCCTATAACATGCTGTGTCTGACTGCATACTGCTCTGTTCCAGGGTTAACAGCCCTAAAAACTGTTTTGGGGGTGTAAATCACAGAATTATTGAGGCTGGCAAAGCCCTCTGAGTTCAGCCAGCCCAGCCCAGGACCTAACATCACCCCATCGGACAGACCAGGGCACTCAGGGCCACAGCCAGGCTGGCCTTCAACACCTCCAGGGATGGGGACTCCGCTACTGCCCTGGGCAGTCCAGTCCAGGCTCTGATCCCACTTTCCTTGAAGAAGGGCTTCCTAACATCCAACCTAACCCTCCCCTGGCAGCTTCAGGTCCTGGTGCTGGGTGCCTGGGAGAAGAGCCTGACCCCCAGCTGACTACAGCCTCCCTTCAGGAAGTTGGAGAGAGGGAGAAGGTCCCCCCTGAGTCTCCTCCAGACTAAAGCTGTGGTTAGTTTTGAAGTGGCCTGTGCTTTGCTTCTTCAGTGGCTGGTCTCTGTCTCTTCTGCAGAACGCTTTGCCCAGCGATGAAGATGACAAAGATCCAAATGATCCGTATAAGGCTCTTGATATAGATCTGGATAAGTAAGTGGTTTTTATTTACTGTGTGACTTTATTTAATTGCTGCTGGAATGCATGAGGGCAGGTCTGGGGCTGAGCAGGTGGAGGCTCTGTCAGCAGTCCACTAGGAGAAAAGATCAAGGGTCTTGCCATGTCTTGGGTGTAACCCTAGATGGTCACTCAGGCTTGGATTCCCTCTGCTGCACATGTGACAGAAGCCCAGCTGCAGAAGTATCTGGGGGTTTAAGGAGGAGCAGGGGAGGGGTTTTTTGTTGTCTTTTTATGCCCGAGTGGAGTGTGCAAGCACAGGCAGTGTAGCTGGGATCAGATGTGAGAGCGTTAGTCTGAGCTTTTGGGGGTGCCAGCATCTGTCTGATCTAACCTGCCCTGGCACTCAGTGTGACCTGCAGTCGTCTGCGTCCATCTCAGACCACACTGCTCGTGGCAAGTCTGTGTGCGCTGCTTTGTGATCATCTGACCAGCCAGCTTGTAGCACCCCATTGCCCTGTGGACATCCTGTGTGCTTCCACTGTTGAAAATGTTGTAATACCACTGAGAGATCTGCACATCACAACTTTGGTCTCCAGTCAGCTACTGGAGTTTGTTACCGCAGCGCAGCAGCCCCCTGACCCCCGCATGTCTCATCAAGTATCTCACACAGAGGTTTTTAGCTGCTGTCTTACAAGGCTAAAGAGAGCTGCTGTTTGCTGGTCCGTGGATGCTGCCTGTAACGTTCTGAAGGGACTACAGCAACGTACCTGTGTGTCTCTGGCAGTATGAAGTCTGCGCTGTTCTCTGCAGCTCTTGCATCTGTGAGGCTTTGGCCCCTCAGTCCTTAGCAAAACGCTGAAGCAGCACTTTTTTTAAGCACAGTTGCTGCAAAACTTGGTTTTGCATGAGATGATCACATTCCTCCAAGTCTGCAGGGGACAAATGTATAAAAGGAAATGAATTGCTGACTGTTGGCCATGTGTTTGCATGACAAGGCTCAGCAGCATGGAAAGCACTGAGCAGAGCTCCAGACTGCTGTGTCCCAGCAGGTATCTTTGGACTCTTTTATTGTTCCCATCCATTCTCCTTCTGTCTCATCAGAGTGCTCTCCTGTCACATTTTCTTACGTCTCTGTCCTCTCTCTCTCCCTCTCTCTCTCTGTGCTTGCACTGCTATGTCTGTGTCACGCTCACATGCAGTCTGGTGTCAGGGAAGCCTTCCAGGTAAGAATAAACTGCTAAGTGCTTGACCTTCTTTGCCAGGTTGGACCATGTCAGTACTTGAAGGGGTGCTGAAAGCCTTGAAATCATTGACCTTCACATTTGTGTGAGTCTTGTATCATCACTGACTTCCAGCACCAACCTCTGTTCTGGGTGTCCGTGAAAGGGCTTCACGATGAGATCTCTTTGCTGTTGAAACAGATGGGGTCCATCTTGCCCTTGTAGAGGAGATTCAAAGTAGAACACTCATTTAGTCTGGTGGTTTTATGCAGTAGAACTAAAAATAAGCAGGTGAGACCATTTAGAAACCTTCCTGCACTAGATGAAAACATAACATTTAAGTGAAGTAACAGCTGTTGAGATAGAAAGAGGCGGTTGGTGGACTATTCACTGCTTTGTGGACAGTGTTTGACGAGAGCGGAGAAATCCTTGCGGTGACTTGTTCCCAAACAATGCGTTTGGGATGCAGCGTAAGCCTGAACTACTGCTCCTGCTTTCTGAAAACAAGTGTCTGACATTAAACACAGCTCTTAAAAACCCAGGTTGTTAGTGATCATAGCACACACTTCCAAAGTGAAACCGTGAACTGCTTCAAATAATTCCCAGTTGGAGTGATCTCGGCAGTGGCACCAAACCCCACACCCTTCCAGGGCTGTTGAGCCGTGCTGTCGTTCCACCACTTGGCTTTGCACCCTGTTGCAATCACATCCTACTGTTTCACATCCCCGCTCTCCCTGCGAAGGGAGTTCCTCAGGAAGTCCATTTACCGCCATCCCTGTGTGTTCTGTACCTGTTCCTTAGTCTGCCAGACTTTGCAGAGTGATCAGGTGTCAGCAGGAGCTTGGCTCTGTCACCTTCAGGTCGTTCCTATTAACTTCTGCTCCACACAAGCCCTCTGCACAGTCACACAGAAGCGCTTCAGGTACAGAACCATCTGCTGATTTAAGGGTTTGGGGCCCAGCACTTCAGAAGCAAACGGCACCTTGTCGTGGGTGCCCAGTAGACAGTCTGAGCCAGGGGAGGCTGTTTGCAGAAGGGTGATGGTCTGTGTGTTTTTAAGACCCTTAGCAGACAGTGAGAAGCTGCCAGTGCAGAGACACAGAAATGTTGAGACCTTGAAGTCACCAGACTCGGAAGCTCCCCTAGTAGAGAAGAAGAGCAAGAAACCCAAAAAGAAGGAAAAGAAACATAAAGAAAAAGAGAGAGACAAAGGAAAGAAGAAGGAGAAGGAGAAAAAGGTAGTCGAGGAGGAAGAAGGAAAAAAGGTAATTTGCCCAGACTTGTGTTATTTCAGAAGTGGCTCTTGGGGGCTGTGTTTGCTCTTGTGTTCTCTTTGCTGCTCGGGAGCAGTCACCTTTGGCTGTTCAGACAGGTGAATGTTTTCATCCTTTATTTCCTTAACGTTTTACAACAGTAAAAGCAGGTATTCAAAGATCTCAACTGATAAAAGTGACATTTACTTAGCCTTGGAATTCAGCTCACTGCAGCCTACACAGCAGAGCATCTGGATCTCGTTTGGAAACTGAGTTTATTGATACCTTGTCCGTTTTTAAAACTTCAGCACAATATCCAAACCTCACTGTTATTCCACATCCTGCTTCACACACAACTCAGAACCCTGCAGTTGTAAAACCTGACAATAGCTGTCAGTTACTCTGAAGACTTTCAGATCCTTCTTGCTGACTGCTTCGTAGAGATGCCCTTTTCCTCCGAGGTGCAGCCGGTGGGCTCTGGCTGCCTGTTGGGACTGCAGTGTGGGGGGTGACTGGCAGTTCCTGCCACCTGTTTGGGAGTTTGCTCAAGGGCTGCAGTGCAGCTTCTTGAACTGTTTGCAACCTCAGTGTGTTGCAGCAGCACTCTGGAGTGACACTGTTCTGTGTAAGCGTAAGGATTTCACGTGATTGAGGAGTTTAAACTATTTTTTAAAGAATGGCATTGAAACAGCTTTGTGGGTTTGTTTTCTCTTGGCATTCAGGAGGAGGATTTAGATTTCTGGCTCTCCACTGACCCAGTGCCTGCTTCCACTGCACAGCCACAGGTAGGCATCTTGGCACACCACAGGAACCCTTTCCTTGTGGTTGATGGGAGCTGGGATGCGAGTGCTTTGTCATGCTGCAGGATTGCTGGGAAGGAGGCCACATCTCCTCATCTTAGTGCCTTGAAGCACTGAGGTTTTATCTTCCAGCTGTACAGACACTGGAATGGGAGGTTTCAAGCTCATTCTGCTGTGCAGATCAGTGGATGCAGCTCTGGGCACGATGGATGTTAATGTTACTGGTGGTTTCTCGTATCTCACCGTATGGTTGTGTTTACTAGTGTGAGCTAGACGTGAAGAACAGATGTGAGAGAGACAGTCTGACAGAAGCAGTTTCATGAATTCTGGTGGAAGACTTTAGAGGAAGAGACAGGGATTAGGAGTGGATGGATTCCTTGGGGGAAAGTATTTTGTATCTTGTCCTCAGGTGATCCCATTTGCTAGCTTTCAGAGGCATAAAATGCAAGACCTGATGCCATGTCAGGCCAAAGTAGACTTTGAAGTTGTATTGGTGTGGGCTCAGTGTCACTGCTATGATCTATTGTAATGAGGGATTCAGTTGTTTGAGCTGTGTGTCCCGTTAGTGTAATAACCCTTCTGCTAATACACTCAGAGTGAGCCTGGAGTGGGTGCTGCTGTTGTGGCTGAACCTCAAGAGGTAAAAAAGGAGGAAAGAGAAGACCAAGAGGAGGAGGAGGAGGAGGATGAAGGCAAGGTAAGTGGATTAAATACCTGACACCTTTAGCCATGTTCTCCTAGTGTCTCACATTCCTGAAAAGGAAACAGAAGAGTTGCCACCAGCACCCCGTTTGGCGTAGAGGCCACCTGCAGATAGGCAGCAGTGGGATGTTTTGTGGTGTAGGAGCTCTAAACACTTCCCAGTAAGAGGTTTGGTTGGCCCTTGAGCCAGGGGTAACACAGCAGTTTTAAAGCTGAGTTTCCACAGAGGTGAAGAGCTTTGGCTTCTTCTGAGCCCAGGCTGCTTTGGGTTAAGGGATTGTCATCTGGGTGGGGAGCGAGGGTTTACTGGAACCCACTACAGAAGGGTGATTGGAGTTCAGGGAAAGAGAGCTCAGGTTTGGGTTCCTGCACCAACAGGAAACTTCCAGTCTAGAAAGCAGCACGGAGGGAGAGCCTGGAGCTTGAAGATGACGTAACGTACGGGGTTTCTTTAAGGGCTTGTTGTCATTTCTTGTTCTTCTTGGTAGAAATCCTCCAAGCATAAGAAGAAAAAGCACAAGAAAGAGAAAGAAGAGAAATCAAAGGATAAAAAGAAATCCAAAAAGAAGAGCCATCACAGCGAGGAGGAGACAACAGAGTCAGTGCAGAATGGAACACTAGATGATGAACCACTACCGGTGAGTAGCTGCGTGCTGGCAGCCTCTGCTTGTTTGGGAGGAAGAAGGCCAGCTCTTCTCAGAGAAATTAGTTCCTTCACAACTATCACTTGTCTTGTTTTTCAGCCCATGTCCAGCTACCGCCTTCTTGCTGAAAACCCATACATCAAAATGGTGAGCTGTTTGGCACTGAGGTGCCTTTTTTCATCTTCTCTGAGAGAAGAGGGGATACCCTGGGGGTAGTGATCTTATGTAGACAGCATTCCACTGAAGAACTGACTAAATCCCAGGAGGCAGAAGTACAGCAAAGTTCAGTTTCCGTTCCTTTGGATGTCCCACTTAGCGAGTTGTTCATTTTCCTAGTGCTGAGCAGTGCTGTGGCCCTGATCTCCACTGTGCTTCTACTTACCCTGTAGCTCTACCCGGTTACCTCCTGTGTGAAGTTTGCTTTATTTGGATGCTGTGTTCAGTTCTGGTGCTCTGCTGTTTGAATTTCTGAATCTTTTTCCCTGCAACGTTTCTTTCCTTCCATTTGCAGACCTACGATATTCAAGGAAACCTCCAGAATGATAGTCAGGTTACTGTCTCTGTTATCTTCGAGAACAAAAGCACTAGCTTCCTTAAGAGCATGGAACTAAACGTCCTGGACTCGCTCAACACTAAAATGCTCCGACCAGAAGGGTCATCAGTACACAATGGCATACCTGTGCCCTTCCAGCTACCCCCAGGTATGTGCCATCTGCCAGGGGATTCTTGGAGTAGGTCTGGTCTTGCACTGCCATCTCGTGGAAAGAATTCACAGAACCACCGAGCACCAGGGAGTGGGAGGGACCTCCAAAGATCATCCAGTCCAATCCCCCTGCCAGAGCAGGATCACCTAGATCCAGTCATTAGGGATTGGAAGGGACCTCCAAAGACCATCCAGTCCAATCCCCCTGGCAGAGCAGGATCACCTAGATCCAGTCATTAGGGATTGGAAGGGACCTCGAGAGATCATCCAGTCCCATCCCCCTGCCACAGCAGGATCACCTAGACCAAGTTGCACAGGAATGTATCCAGGTGGAAGATCAAGTGTAGAAGGAATTGTTTGAACTTCCTGTGCTTTTCCAGAAGGACATGTCCCTCTGCCTGGGTGTTCACTGGGCTTTCACCCAGTGCCCTGGGGAGGATAAGCTGCCTCACAGACTCGCTGTAAGTGCTGCCAGTTTTGTGCGGTGTGAGCAGAGCCTGCAACAAAGAGCTGGGAGCTCAAATGCCTGAGTTTCTTTTTCAGGTGACTGCAGGCTCAACTGCGATCCTGCAGCATCATTAGCAACAGGAATCCAAAATTCCTGAGGCATTTGCTGTGACATTTGAAACGAAACAAACAGATATATCGGTTTGGGAACCATTAGAGTCAGCTCTGGATTTGTTCCCAAGCTGTTGTTTCACTGTTTGAATGACAGAGGCCACATGCAGTGAGAGTTGATGATAAATGTTCCCTTTTGGATGGGCTGCTGAGCCCTTGAGATATGTTAGAGCTGCAGGGTCATGGCTTAGATTGCTGGCACTAACCCGAGAGCAGGCCAGGCCCTCTTTTCAAACCCAGGACACATTCAGCACAGCAGTACAGTCAGATCACCAAACTGTGAAGTTCACTTCCTTCTGTAAAGATTCTTTTGAACACCGAAGCAACTCACAGAACACCCCTGGGATTGCCGTGTCTTCTGGGTGCACAAAAAGCAGAGGGTTTGGGGGTTTATTCTGTGTGAGTCAGGTTTCGACACAGAGCGTGGATTCGAATGTAAACATTGAAACGTTAGAATCCAAATGAGTTGTGAAAACTTCTGGCGGAGCTGAAGGACAGGCATTGCGCACGAGAATGTCCAGCCTGGTTCAAAACCAGAACACAAAAACCAGGCAGCACGCACAGCGTAGCAGCCGCTACCGTGACTTCAGTACGGGAGCTGTTTCCTGACCTGTCTTCTCTCTGTCCTCTCTTCCCGCCAGGAATCTCTAATGAAGCCCAGTTTGTGTTCACACTTCAGAGTATTGCTGTGGCTCAGAAGTTGAAAGGCACGCTGTCCTTTATAGTCAAAGTAAGTGAGGTTTGAAACCCCCTGCTTCCGCTTCCTTTGCAACTGCGTAAGGGAACTTGACTTGGGTGGAAGGCACTGCTTCCGAGCTTTTTTCTTTAGGCATCATTTCATCTCTGCTGCACCAGCCCATCCTGTGATGTGACAAGTACTTTCTTTCACATGACATCTTGCACAAAGCGTGTCCCAAATCCTGTGTAAACACCTACTAAACGGTTGTCCCTGGCAGTGCGTGAGCAGTGCAGCCTCGAACGTGCCACGTGTCAGCTGGAAGGTCACTGCCATGGTGCATCTGCTGGTGGGGATGAGGTCAGGCAGCTAGTGAGAGATGGAACCTGGTGTCTGTGTCTTCTGATCTCGGTTATCCAGCAATGTTGGGTGTCACTGCCTGGTAGAAGGCTGAGAAAATAGTAACAAGAATTATTGAACAGGATGGAAACACAGAACAAGAGTGAGGTTAGCTGAAGGCATTGTTGTAGCAGGTACTGACTTGTGTGAGGCTGGGTTTCTAATAATTTTACTGATTACTGAGAGCTGCACAAACAGCTTGAAGGAAGCGAATGGAGCCTGTTGTGGCTACTTGTGAATCAGCCAGAATCAGCCATTCTCTCTGTTGTAAGGGTTTCTTAGGACATATACCAGCCCTATTTTCAGTACCTATGAGTATGGTAGATAGTAATAGCTTGGGAAATCATGAACTGTGAGCACATCCCCACATGTCAGTTTAAATTCAGTCTGCTCAACGTATTTCAGCAGAGTGTAATCAAACACATGGCCCAGTCCCTCCCAGTTGTGTCCCATACCTGCAGGTGTCTGTATCGAGCTAGCTGCCCAGTCTGTTGTAGCATGACGGTTGTTCTCTGTCAGCCCCAGCCAGGCTAGCAAAGGAAACTGATCTCCAAAGTCTGTGGTGGTCCCTGTTAGGTAGGTGGGGGTTGTACCTCCTCTTGCTGTCTCAGAGCTCCCGTTCATCTCCTTTCCTTTGACCTGTTGCAGAATGATGAAGGTTCCACCCATGAAAAACTAGATTTCAAATTGCACTTCAGTTGCGCTTCATACTTGATCACGACGCCTTGCTATAGGTAAGTGCCACCTAGGGAGCACAGCACCGGTGCTTCTGCCGCCCATGTGAGGCTGAGCTTTGGCTGCAGGCCATCTTCGCCGGCATCGTGCTTTTGACTTCAGCTGCTTCGGATTGCTTTGGTTACAGTCGTGCTCTCTTGTGTGATGTTTGACTGTTAAAACACGTCCAGCAACGTATTTCAGGTGGTTCTGAAGAAGCAGCTGTATGCCCTATACGCTGGCAAAGGCTGTATGGAAGTGGCTTCCGCTGAGGTTGTCGGGTGCTTCAGTGGAGTTTGTATTCAGTGGTTTCTGTATTTGCTGTAAATCCATTTTCCTAGAGCTTGGTAGTACTTAGACTTCTGCATCCCGAGGTGTCTCGCAGCCTGCACAGAGCTAAGGTGGCAGATCTCTCCTGAATTTCTAGTACAAGTGTTTACTTTTCTTCCTGTTTTGCAGCGATGCTTTTGCCAAGCTCCTAGAGTCGGGAGATCTGCACATGAGCTCTATTAAAGTAGATGGAATTAGCATTTCTTTCCAACATCTACTGGCAAAGATCTGTTTTCATCATCATTTTTCAGGTGAGTCTGTCTCGATGCAGAACCTTCTGCAAAAAATTCCATGTTCTGAAACGTCTGCTGTGCTTGGCAAGTGCGGCGCCCCATCGCCTCACCAGTGACAGGAGCAGGTGATGTCCAGAGGAAATCAATTTGGGAGAGGAGCAGGTTTTTTATCCTCGTAGCATGCAGAGTTCCTCACATTGAACTCTCTTCTTGTCCTTGTGGCTTTCCTCCAGTCCAGCGAGGCACATGCCAGGTATCATGGGAGCAGCTCGCTTACAGTTAGGGCTCGCTGTGTCCTCTGGAGTGTTTGATCTTCAGTGTGGCCACCTGCTGCCTTCCCCAGTGCTTCAGTGAGGAGGAGCACGAGCTAGTCAAGCTGGGACTTAATAATTAAAACACAATTACTGGGTGAAGCAAAACAAATGGCTGTTTCATCATGCTCTGGTGAATCGTTAGATGTTGCCTCACTTGAAAGCATTTCCGGGGGAGAGATCTGCCTTCTGATCAGCAGGCTTTTTGCCACAAAAACGTTTGTAGCTTACTAAGACAAGTGACTAACCTGATTGTGAAATATCCCAGATAGGAGCCAAGCACATGCATCACCTTAACCCTGGCTTCCTCCTCTCCTGACTCAGTAGAAGCTTCTTTTACTTGAGGCCAGGCAAAATGGTGGTTCCTCCCTCAGAGAGCAAACCTTAGGGTCGAAGTTGCCCCGCTGAATGAAACCTCCTGCTTTCTTTATAGTTGTGGAACGCGTCGATTCGTGCGCATCGATGTACAGTCGTTCTATCCAAGGCCATCATGTCTGCCTACTGGTAAAGAAGGTGAGAGCGTTGTACCACTCTGAAATGAGACCTGAGAGAAGCTGTGTCTTCAGCCTGCGCTGTAGATGGGCACTGTGATTACTCTGGGCTGAATTACCAGGGACCCCATGGGTACTCTTAACTCTTCTACCCTAGCTGTCAGTTTCTGCTGTGCTGCTGCTGCCAAGCTTGTACTTCCCAACAGGCTCTCTGCGACCTGGCGGGTAGTGGCAGCACTAGTGGCTTCCCTGAGCTGACACAGTCACAGATTCGTTTGGGTTGGAAGAAACCCTTTAAGATCGTCAAATCCAACCTGTTCCCTCCCTACTAACCCGTCCCTCGCCCCACATTGCCGTGGCTTTTCAGCCCCTCCAGAGATGGGGATTCTGCTACTCCCCTGAGCAGCCTGGGAAGAAATTGTTCCCCAGGGCCAACCTGAACCTCCCCTGGCACAACATGAGGTGGTTTCTTCTTGTCGTGTTGTTTATTCCTTAGGAGAACACTGCCCCCAAGCCTTGCTCCAGCCTCCTGTCAGGGAGTTGCAAAGAGCGAGAAGGTCTCCCCTGAGCCTCCTTTTCTCCAGTTCAACCCCCCCCAGTTCCCTCAGACACTCTCTGAGCACTTCTGTTCCAGACCCTTCTTAAGCTTTGTTCCTCTCAGCTCAGCATGAGGTCCACCAGCTGTTTCTAGTCCCTGAGCTTGGCTAGGAATAAAACTGTCCCCACTTAGAGGAGGAGCTAATGGATTTCTTTCTTTCTTTCTTTTTCTTCCGAAGGGAGAGAATTCTGTGTCCGTAGATGGCAAATGTAATGATTCCACCCTGCTTAGCAACTTGCTGGATGAGATGAAAGAGACATTGTCCAAGTGCTGAATAGTCCTCAAAGTGTTCCAACTACAAGAATCACACCTAACGTGTAAAGACGAGCAGACCCAAGTGTTAAGTTTCTCCCTCGTACGCATGTACTATCCTGGGGCACGTGCTTTTCAGTTAACTCCACCATCGTTTGCAGTTTAGACATTTTAAGGCTGTATGTTACCTTTTTCTTTTGAAACTTTATGCAGACTGTGGTGGTAACCCTTTCTAGCCCAAAGAGATCCTGGTGACATGACTGGAGGAGGGAGGGGGTGGGTGCTATTTATTCAGCAGCTCATAGTGATCCCATAGCCCAACCATCTGCATGGGACAGTGGACTAAGCAGAACTTTATGAACAGTAGCACAGAGTCTCTTGTTGCTTGTGCTTATTGCCAGGGAAGGTTGATGTGATCCTTAGCCATGGAATTGTGTCTTCAGGGCTGCTGTAGGTGATGTATATTTCTAGCAGAGGCTGGTGCTGGACCTGAAGGCCTCTTTTTTTTTTTTTTGTTCGTTTAGTTTTATATGTGATTTATTATTATTATTATTATTATCTCAAGATCTATTGTGATCAGCATATAAACATCCTCCGTCTCCTCGAGCTAATCCAAGTGAGAATTGGGATGTTGGTTTCTGTTTCTGTAGTTGCCTTGAGCCTTAACCTTCTTCTAGTGACAGCTGGAAGAGTAGAGAGTGAGTGCATGGAAAAGGCTGAAAGCGTCACTGTTTTGGGTCCTCTGCTCCTGCTGACTGCCCCAACAAACGGAGCCTGTCGAGCCTCTCCCCTCCACACAGTCTCTGCTCATGTGTTTTATGAGTCCACTTCAATTTCACATTCCTCAAGTGTTAGAAACTGGAAATCCAAAGGGGTCTGTTCCTGCTCTTTTTTTTTGTAATCATTTTGCTCACCAGAGGAGGTTGACCCGCTGCCAGGTTAGCAAAACCACCCACCCGTGTAACCCTCTGTGCTCTAGCCCATCTGTGGATACAACCCTCTTCCCCCACTCTGTGCTGTGAAGTCAGAGATGTCTCCGCTGGCGCCGTAGCGTCCCGTGGCCCTGCCCTGGCAGCACTGGGTGCAGGTGGGGCTGCCCAAGTTGACCCGGCTCCCTGTGGCAGAGCTCACTCCAGCAGGGTGGGTGAGGAGCTGCAGGCCCGTGTCTGTGGCAGGTTACTTCAGAGGGACGAAAGGCCAAGCCAGCAAAGTGTAGCCCATCCTGCCCTATTGGGAACTTGTGGGTTCACCACGAGGATGGTGGAAAGGGATGTCGTGATGTCCTTTGCCGCCGAGATGCTTAACTGATGCCCTTCTCCAAAATCTCTTGCTTTCAGTTTTGTTGACTTTTCTTGCCCCACTTGCTGTTCTGGACCCACAACACAGAGCGTGAGTGATTCCCCTTCAAGGTGCAGGTGAAAGCTGTGGGTCACTCTTACCAGAAAGGTCCCAGATTGGAGCTGGTTGGTCTGTGCTTCTTGAGTGCTGCCACCATTCCATGTGTCAGCACTTCAACTACCACCCTGCGATGGGTGTCAGCACCTGAATGACCAACCTATGCAGGGAGCAGGGTGAAGGGTTGGTCTTGCCCTTGGGTTGAATGTCCTGTACTGTGTAATTTTGTGCTGTTTACGCTCTTCCCCTGCGCGGGTCTTTCTGCAAAGGCTCTGCTCTGGTTTTATCGCTCCAACCAGCTTCTTGTTCCACGTGTGCTGCAGGAGGTGGTTCTCGCTGCTGAAGCGGTAGGTTTTGCTGTTGCTCAACCTCCCTTGGTCAGCCCGTTTGTGTATTAGAACCTGAACAATTAAAGTTCTCTTAAAGGATAAAGGTCCTCACTTAGTGTTTTGGGTTGGTTTCTTTTTTAATTCATGGATGAAAACTGTCACTTTAGCATGTAGAGGCTTCTCTTGTAGAATCCTGTGCAGTGATTCTAGAAGTTTGAAACTGTATGATGTGTTACATTCACAAATTTCTTTGCTATCGACATTCCCCTCAAAAAGAACAAAAAACAGAAAAAAGAACCCAGCAACATCAACAGGCTGCTGTAATGATTTTGTGTCAAGATGATCCAATAAACTTTCAAAACAAAGTTAGATTTCTGGCTTTGGAAACAGTCCTTTTTGTAAGATCATTTCAGACCTCAGCTCCTGGGACACTATGCGACTTGGTCTAGGTGATCCTGCTGTGGCAGGGGGATCGGGTTGGATAATCTTTTGAGCTCCCTTCCAATCCCTAATGATTCTATGACACGGGCATACCGCAGCTCTTTGTCTTTGGAGGGCGAAAGGAATCTCACTGCAGAAGTTCTGGAGGAGGTGAAAAAAGGTGAACAGTGCCGTGTTTAGGGAGTGTTTTACATGCTGGTGCTGGGCCCTGCCCAGCGATGGGGCAGTGGGCACCCACTGGAACACAGGAGGAAAAGGTTTTTCATTGCGGGGTTGGACTGGATGATCCTCAGAGGATTCCAGTTCCCTCCAGACTGGGATTCTGTGGTCCCTAACGCGAGTGAGACAGACCTGCTCTGACCAGCAAAGGAGAGTGTGGGCAGAGGGAGAAGAAGAGGATGCTGATGAGAGCAGCATGCTCTTCCTCAGCATCTCATCAGCATCTTCATCTCTTCTGACTGATGATTTTTGTAGGTACCAAAGCTTTTGCTCAGGTTTTATCACTTCACCAGCAACAGTTGTTCCCGATGCAAAACCTAGAGGGGGGAAAAAAATGTTTAAGATCAGAAAATCTCAGTTAAAAGCAGCTTTCATTTGATTTGGATCTTCATTGCAGCTACAGTTGAAGTGCTTGTGAAAATCACAGCCCTGCTCTTAGAGTCTAGAAACTAAAGGGTGGAAACTGGCCCCTTCAGCCTCTTCCCAAGGGGCTGCTACTCAGTGTCTGTGATGGAAACAGGGCTGTGTTGAGGGGTCACAACAGGAACCAGCTCAGTGTGGTTGGCTGTGGGGATTGGTCACAGGGGTGGCCAGTAGGGCCAGAACCCATGACAGTCATGTTGGGACAGAAGAAACTGAGGGGAACCAGCACCCAGTTTCCCCCCATAACAGCCCCCTAGGGACCCTCATGGAACCTCCTCTGGCTCCAGCTGGTTTCCAGCAGCAGGCTGAGCAGGACCCCCAGTCCTGCCTTGGGCTGGGGTACAGCCAGGGGCTACCCCTCCTGAAACATAAGGACCATCCATAAAGCAGAATGAAAGAAAATAGAGACTAAAGGGCAATTTAAAAGGAAAAACGTGAAATAAAAGACATGAAATGGCGTCAGAGAACGTGAATGGAAAAATAATAAAGACGAGGGTAGAACAGGATCGACTGGTAAAATGCAACGAAATGAAAAGAGAGTCGAATAAAGATTTTAAAAATAAACGTAACCCGCAGCGCCTGCGCTCCCGGTCAGCCGGGCCCCTTCCAACCCCGCACAGGCCGGCCCCTCCCAGCTCTCCCCGCCCCTACCCGCACAGGCCGGCCCCTTCCACCCAGGGCGGCCGCAGCCCCTTGAAGCGGAAGCGGCTCCGCCCGCGGAAGCTCCCCCTGAGGGCTACGCGGCGCCGCGCCCGGAGCGGGAGGGGGCGGAGTGCTGCGGCCGCACGAGGAGCCGCTTCCGCGCCGCCACAGGGACCGAGAGCGGCAGGTACGAGATGGGGCTGGGGAAGACGGGGAAGGAGAGGTCGGTGCCTGCGGGGTGGGAGAGGGTCCCCCGCCGGCCGTAACCAGCGCTCGGCTGAGTCTCCAAAGAAGCCGCCGCCGCCGCCGCCCGTAACATCGTCCCGGGCCCCGCCGCGGCGAGCGGCTTCCTCGTGGCCTCGCTGCGGCCGGTACCGAAGCCCCTGGAGGCCCTGAGCCCCTCACACCGAGCCCTAGGCCCAGGGCCGAGCGGGACAGGCGGCCGGGGGCGGTGGTTCTGCGGCGCTGCGGGACTGGGCCGTGAGGGGACTGGGCCGTGAGGGGACTTTCCCGCCCTGGGAGCTCCCCGCGGGCACCAGAGGCCTCGGCGGGGGTTCCCGTGCGGACTTGGGAGCGGGGGTCGGTTCCTCTCTGCTCTGCCTCCGGCTGGCGAAGCACAGACCCGTCCTGAGGAGAAACAGCAGCTCGGGGAGGAAACGTTTTGCCAGAGTAACCGCGGAGTTGGAGTCGTGGCCGCTCCTGTGTTTGATTCCACCTCTTCTCTTTCTCCCGCCTCCTTCTCCGGCCCCGCTTGTAGCTGGCTCCTCTGTAGGGAAAAGCTCAGCCCTGAATTCAGGCTCCTCAGTCTCTTAAACGCTGGGAGAAAATGGGGGATTCTCCATGCTGTTTCGGATCCTAGCAGGAGGAACAACTCGGGACACTTGAAAGCCAACTCCTGCCCTGCTTCTGTCTCCTGCTGCGAGCGCAGTGATGCTGAGCTCACAGTCACTGCATCTGCTGCGATCCGCAGCAGTCTCCTCAGCTCCCTCAGAGAAGCCTTCCTGCGTGTGAGAGTGACGGATGGAAACGATAAGGGCAGGAGGTTCTGCAGAGAAAGAGGAAAGAGAGGGCTTGAAAGTTATCCAACATGTGGCACAGATGTCCCGGCCTCTGATGCCAGACAGGATCCATCCCCTTCTCCCAGTCCTGGGAGCTGAGGAGGGGCCACGCTTTCTTGCTTTCCATCCCTTCTTTTTTTAAAGCCCCTTTCTGGTCTGGAAGTCTTCTGCCAAGTTGCAGGGTGAGGGGGTTTTGCTGTGAGTTGGGATGTTTCCCCAGCCACCTGTTTATTGCAGTCCCTAGGGCTTCATCCTTGCCCTTTGCTTCCTTTCCAAGCTTTAGGCCCGTATCCAGCTCTGTGTTTATCTGTTGCTGTTTCTTGGACTCTGTTCCATGACCTAGATTCACTTTCAGTCTTTGTCATGTAGCTGCAAGGTTCATGTGGGCTCCAGGGTGATCTGTAACCTTTAAAAAACCCCCAGGAAAGGAGAAGAGTGCTGGGACCTCATGGTGTGGCACAAAATGCTGCTGCAGTACAAAACACTTATGCAGGGGCAGTGAGGCTGGGAGCCAGCTACTGGTGCCTGGCTCAGCATCTGGGATGCTCTTCTGAACATCCCAGAACTGAACTCGGGACTCTGCCAAATGGAAACAGGCTCTGCTTTGGCTGAGGCTTGGGAAGCTGGAAGTGCACTTGGCAGCTTGAGCAAAGTCCTTAGTGAGTCCCACTGGCCTCTAGCACAGGAGCTCCCAGGTGCTCGCCTGGTCTTTCATCGATGGAGCATGAAGTCCCACTTGGTTTCATCCCCTTCATAGAGGCTGGGCCGGTTTGTGCTGTGCTCTGTAACTCGCGTTTCTCTGCCGAGGGGCCAGGTCGCTCTGTGGCCACGGTGCACACGGGAGCTGTTTCTCAGGTCAGCAGTGAGCATGTGTGAGGTCAGAGGAGAGATCCCAGACCCTCCCCACTCGTGCACACAGCTTTCCCATCTGGGAGGAGAGTTGCCTTCGACTTCTGACTGGTAATTTCTTAAGACAAAGGGCAGTATTTTGTGATGCTTGAGCCATAAATGCTGCAGTAAGTGGATCCATAACGAGCTTTGGAGGTTTAGGAGCTTATCTTTAGAAATACCTAATATCCAGCTAATGCTCTCCAGAATGAGTGCACGGTAGGCCATGTCTTTATCCTCCCTTTCCCAGATGCCTCTGGAAGACCGAGTTCTGTGTTGGGCTGCTGCTCGCTTCCTGCTGGAGCTGGGGCTGTGCTGCAAGCGCAGTTCTGCTCAGCAGGCGAATGGCTGCTTGGAAGCAGAGAGGAGGAGCGGAAGCACCAAAGGCCAGCAAAAGCCCAAGCAAACACTTGTGCAAGTGTGCAGAGCCAGTACAAAAACCTCCATCACAGTGTGGCAGCTTTACCTTCCCCTGGGAGAGTCTGGATGGAGGCTCTAGGTGCTTGGCTGTGCTGTTGAGTTGATTTCAGAAGAGGCAGAAGCATTGCCAGGGTCAGGAGTTGTCCTGCTGCAGCCACACACGGTGCTTGCCCTCTGCCACACAAGCAGGGCTGTATTTCCATGTGAATTTAGGCAAGTCACGGCGATGGCTCCCTGCTTCCGTGCTGGCTCTGAGGGAGCCCGTGGAACAGAGAATGAGGTAGAGACATCCCAGACCTGCTTCACTTTGAAGCAGGAGCTGAGTCAGGCCCATGGCTGCACTGGTAAGTCTTTTCTTCATCTGAACTGCAGGCTTCGCTTGGGGCTGCTGGCTGCGCCTTTTACTTGCCTTTTGATTTTCCTTCTCACTGTGCGGTGGGAGGTCTTATGATGTGGTTCGTGGTGAGGCGATCCCCAGCTCCGAAGCAGCGGGCTTCTTCCTTGCCTGGAAGCAAGCTGATGTGTTGGGTTCCTGCCTTATCTCCTCGTGGAGGAGGAAGAATGAGCCCTTGAGGCATCTGCTTTCAGCGAGAACAGAACTGCTTTTCTCCCAAAAGCTCAGCGTGAGCGTGGGGAGAAGAGGCTTTCGCTCGCAGCACTGGGCAGCCGTGGGAAAGGGTGGCTGTGTGGTGGGAAAGGGTGGCCGTGTGGCCAGCTCGTGCTCCAACTCAATCCCTGCATGATGGAGCTCGTATCCCTGGAGCTCCTTGTGCATTGTACCTGTCAGCTGAAGGCAAAATCCATGCTCCAAAGTAGCATAGCCCTTTCCTTGGGTGGGGAGCAGATCTTCGAGCTGATGGAGCTGCTGTTGGGTCACAAATACCCTGGCCCAGTAACGACAGGAACGTGGAGCCTGCGAAAGCAGGACAAAATATGGATCTTGCAGCTTGGGCTCCATCGTACTGGGGTGGGGACGGAGCTAGGCTAGAGGACAGCAAAAGGTAGCAGCAGGCTGCAAAACAGAGCTCCTCAGCCCCCAAAGAAAGAGGGAGTCGCTCTTTACCTGCCCCCAGCCGCCTACTGCCTCTGATTTATCCTGGAAATATTTGTCTGTGCAGTTAACCCATCTGGAGTCGTGACCCAGCTTGTCAGCTTAACGCAGCGTCTGCAAAGCCTGCGGTGGATTAGCTCTGCCTCCCCACACGGCCGTCGTCCTGGCTGCACGGGGAAGCCTTCCAGAACAGCCGTGGCTGTGATGCTGTGATCGATGCAGGTGTCACGTAAGACGCAAGAAAATGAGCTCTAAACGTGGGCTCCGAGAGCTGTCCCTGTTATGTCACTTCTGGGCCTTTGAATGAAGACGTTAACCAGCAGCATCTGCTGTCAGACCTTCTCCCCCTTTTTGGGGAAGGGAAAGTAGGAGAGACCTTTTGCAAGAGTGAATTTCCCTTGTGGCTTTTCCACTCTCTGCGGCTGTGAGGAGGGCAGGCTGAAGGGACCCCCCATCCTGGAAATCCAATCTAGGTGATTCAGACCTGCTTCTCCCATGGGTTATCTAGCCTCTCAGTTCCTGCTTCCCCGCAGTGTCCACTTGTGGAGCACAAACCGCCCTCCAGTCACCACCTCGTGGTCTGGGTTGAAGTCCTGAGGTTGGTGCTCCTGCTTGTCATGGTTGGGCAGTGATGGGGCTTTCCAGGCAGCAGCGTTTCCACCACATGTTGCCCCCCTCAGGTCTTCTCCTTGCCCGGTGATGCCTTAATTTAGCTGGGCTTTTCCCTTTATTGTATAAACTATCTTGACTCTAAAGTAGGTGCCACTTGCCCTGTGTTGCCATGGCTCAGAGCCGTGTGGGACTGTCCTGGGACTGTCCTGCTCCTGAATCAGTGTCTTTCAGGGGAAATTCCAGTCTTTTTGTTCTGCTTCTTGTGTGGGACTTGCAAATCAGAGAGATGAGGAAGAGAAACAACAGTTAGAAGAAGAGTTTTGTTAATTATTTGGAGGAGAGGGGGTTCAGCTGGAGAAGAGAAGCTCCTGGGAGACCTTAGTGCAGCCTTTCAGGGCTTAAAGGGATCACTCAGAAAGATGGGGAGAGTTTTCAGTAGGGGCTGCTGTGACAGGACCAGGGTTGATGGTTAAACTAAAAGAAGGGGGTTCAGACTGGAGAGAGGGAAGAAATTATTGATGCTGAGGGTGTGAGACCCTGGCCTAGGTTGCCCAGAGAGGTGGGAGAAGCCTCATCCCTGGAACTGTCTCAGGTCAGGCTGGGCCTTGGGGCTCTGATGCTTTGGTTGCGGATGGCCTTGCTCACTGCGTGGGGTGCGACTGGGTGACCTTGAAAGGTCCCTTCCCACCCAAACCAGTCTGTAAGTCAGTGGTTCACACTGGGGGCGGCTCCAGACCAGCAGGACTTTGTGGTGAAATATAACAAGTTCTTTGTTTGCCTAAATCTTGGGAATTTAACATTTCGAGTTCCGTTCGTGGTGAAGGCTGCTGCTGAAGCAGCTTCCAAGAGAAAAATGTGGGTATTGTGGAACTTGCTGCTCCTGTCTTGCCCCTTGGGGGGGGCTGTAGGTGCAGCTGGGCTGGATCTGCGCTGTGCTCCCTCTGCTTGAAGTTCAGAGAAGCCTCTGCTGCCAGGAGTGAGCGAGGAGGCAAAAGCAAGAGAAGGCAACACCAAGGGTTATGCAGGGCCACTGCCTGGCTCTCTGTGCCACAGCACAACGTGGTCTCGCAGGAGAGAAGGCAGAAGCACCTTGACAGAGCTTGTAGAGGGGAGTGATTTGCTTTGGGGAAAACACTGGCAGCTCCGCGGGCTGGGAGGCTGGACTTGGTGCCAGACAGGAAGGCGGCTGACGTGGAAGTGCCGTCTCGCCAGGAGCATGAATGGTCAGGCGTGGCGGCCGCACTCAGCCCTCCTCTTGTGCCCTGCCCTGGCTGAGGTAAGCATCAGCGCAGACCTTCCCTTCTCGTGGTGTAAAACAGCCCAGCAGAGCAGCAGAAAACCCCGTCCCGTGAAGATGAGCTGCTTGTTTGGTGCCAGAGTGCCTCTGCAGGCGCAGAAGCTGTGTGCCGTTTGTGCCCATCCCATCCTGCTTGCTCCAACTGGTCCGTTCCCTGCTCTCTGCGTTAAAAATCTCTCCTTTAAGTGCAGAAGACTGGGCTCATCTTGTACAGAGAAGCCAAGCGGGTGCAGAGTGGCTGTGGGAAGGGATTTGTGGAAGTTGGGGCGGAGAAGCGGAGGGGGAACTATGGAAAAAATGCGCTTGTGTGGCCATCTTTGTGTTTTTGTCTGTTTTGGAGCCGCTTTGCTTCTCAGTGAATTCGGTTTCTGCTTGAAGTACTCGATGTGGCTGATGTCTTGGGGCTGCTTTATCAAACTGGCGTGGGGTTGTGTCCTGTAGTGGAAACTGGACGGAGCCGATGGTGTCAGCGGTGAGTGAGGACATCAGAAGCGGCTCGCGAACAAGGCGAGCTCATGGCTTCCTTCCCGGGGAGCCCTGGGGATGGGGTCGCTGGCACGGGCTCCTCATGGAAGCGCTGCCGTTAAGCAGCTGCAGAAGGAGTGCTCACTGGGCTTTGCTCACCAGCCGAATGTGAGCTTCCCCAGCACTGGGGCTGGGGTCACTGGGAGGGAAGCGGCCGTGTGTCTGACCCTCCCCAGCCTGTAGGAGCCTCTGATGGTGGCCACGCGTGAGTGGGACTTTGTTTTCTCCTCCTTTGAAAAAGGGAAGCTCTTTGCCTCGGTGCCTGCGAACGCTCTGCAAAGCCGCGGAGCCTCTGCCGGGGCTGGGGACGCAGGTAGGAGCTTGCTGACGTGTGGGCTTCGTCGCTTGGTCTTGCCCTGGTGCTGAAGCCCTCCACGGTGTTAGCAGCCAGGGGGGACTGCTGGGTGCTGCTGGGTGCAGGCACTGACAGAGCAGTTGTGAAAGGGGCTTTTGGGCTACTTTGTCTCTGCGGGGAGGGCAGGATCTGTCGGAGCGCTGCTCACTCCTGGAAAGCCCCGGCAGGTTGCAAGGGGAGGCAGTTTCCAGGTGATTTGAAGGAGGTTCCCTTCTCTGTACTGAGTCTGAGCTGCGTGTGAAAGTGGCCAAGAGCTGGTGAAGTGGCTGCCTGGGCTTCTTTTGCCCAGAGCAAGTATGGCAGTGCCACCTGATTCACTGATCCCGGCAGGGGATGGCACAGCCCTGCCCTGGGTTGCCATCAGCAGGACCCAGTGTTGGCATTGGAGCTGGGAGCGAGAGTAGGGAGGTGGGTGAAAATGAGCTTTGCGAGGGCTGCGCCCCCACAGCTGTGCCTGGGCTCACAAGCACCGGCAGCACCGAGCCTCTCCTCTGTCCTTGAGAAAAGCAGAGCCTCCGGGGGTTGCTCTGTGCTCTGGACAGCCTGGCACGGCGGTCTGTGATCTTAGAGGTGGCCAAGGTCCTCTCGGAGTGGCTGTAATCTTGACTGGCTGCAAGGGAGAAGTAAACAAAAAGTACCACGGGTTGGTTCAGAGGGGGAATTGGGGGGGAGGGTTTTGTCTCCTCGTCTTTGAAGCTCACAGATACCATCCAGGTGCTTTCTGTGTCCCACGTCCTGGTTCTTCGTAGCGTTTCGTTGCGATGCGCCTTGGAGCCGCCCAAGCTGTGACTCCTGCCTGTGGAAGTAGGTGTTGTACGTGTGATATCATCTGCCAGCAATGTCAGGGATGCTTTGGGTCTCTTTTTTCCTAGAGCTGACTGTTTCTTTCAGCTTGGCTGCGGTCAAAGACCGTAATTAAACAGGCTGCATCTGCCTGAAGTCTGAGCTACTCATTTTGCTAATGCATTCAGGCAGATACTGGATCGCCCGAGAGACAGCTGCTGCTCTGTCGAGCTCCCCACAGCTTCACGTGAGTGATGCCTCTGTGTTTGCAGGACAGACACCACCTTGACTCTGAACAGCCCTCTTACAAACCTCTTGCTGCAGTGACAGTTTCTTCAGGAAGATGGTCCCTGATGGCCCTTCCATGTGCACGGTCCAGCCCAGGGGCTGTTTGAGGGGGGGGTTCCCTTGTTGTTTTTGCTGTTGTTTCACCCCATTCTCTTCTCTGGGCTGAGTCACAGCATCACAGAACATTAGGGATTGGAAGGGACCTTGAAAGATCATCTAGTCCAATCCCCCTGCCACAGCAGGA
>JAOXOE010000866.1:1133559-1183646 GCA_028565055.1 Phoeniculus purpureus
GGTGGGGCGGGGCGGGGCCGTGGGGAGGGGCGGCGGCGGCGGTGTCGACGTGTAGGGTTCAAGCCGGCGGCGGGGGCAGCGCCGGGCCCCGCGGAGGAAGCGCCTGGGAGCTTCCCCCGCCCCCCGCCAACCCCATGCCGGGGAAGGGCGCGCGGGGACCGAGAGGGCCGCGCAGGGACAGGCAAAGCCACCTTAGGACGGGACCCCAGTCCCGAACAAAGGGAGGGGGCGGAGCTGGTCCCGCGCCCCGGCGGCCTTTGCGGCCGTCGCGTAGCAACGCCGCGCCCGCCCCGCCGGCCCGAGACTCGGGGGGCAGGCAACAGTGGCCAGGGAGAGGGCAATGAGCGTGGGGCAGTGAGCGTTGGCCCCGAGCCGTGCCCCCAGCGCTGCCTCGGGGCCCACCCGTCCCACCACGTCCCTCGGGGCGAGGGACTCGGGGCGGGCGGCAGCAGGTGGGCAAGTCCTGGCGCCAATGAGCAGGCGCGGGACTCCCCTAGCAACAGTGCCCGCGCCAATGGGCGCCGCGAGCCGCCTGCGACGCTGCCTGCAGCCGTGCCGGGGACGGCTTCTACCGGGCGACCACTCCCCGCTGTCCTGGCACTGGCGTGGAGCGGCTCGAGGGGCAGAAAGCAACGCATCTCTGAACCCTTCTGCTCTGCCGAGTCGTGTCGGGCCGAGCTATGCCAAACTATACGGTGCCAAGCCAAGCCCAGCTGATGCTGGCGAGTGCCGTGCCCAATGTGCGGCCCCTGGGCACTGCCCCATTTTCCCATCACCCGGCATCTCCCGTCCCTGCTGGGGCTTGCATGTCGCTCCCGCGCCCCGCGGTTTAAGTCCAATCCTGCTTAATGTACCTGTCGGAGGCTCGACTACTTGCTCTATGCCTGCCAGCCTCCCCTGCCTGCTCCCTGCGTGTCAGCCTCTTCGAGATTAGGCTCCGTGCTTGGCTGCCCCAGGGGATTTGCCCTGGCTGGGCAGAGGTGCCAGTGGAGCCTGGCTTGGGCAGCAACGAGCTGCTGGGCAGTATGGAACCATGACCACAGCCTGTGCCCCCTTTTCTCTGCTGAGTTTGAGCCCTCCTGAGCCTGCTGCTCTAACGTGGCACTGAGAGTGACTGGTGCTGTCCTGGGGACAGGTGGTGACAGTAAACACATCCTAAACTAGCCAAGCCCAGAAAGGCACCAGGGAAGCAGAGGGAAGCTGGAACTGGCTCCAGGTGGGAGCAGGCAGACGGCTGCTGTAATTAGGTTTAAGCTGGAGTTGGATCAGACTTTGCCAGGGATTATGACCTCTGTCTCGGCTGGCGCTGCGGGGGGCCTGGCCACTGCCTGCTGAGTGTCCCGGTACAGTCAAGGCATTACAGGGTGAGCCCTTGGGTATTGGGCAGTGCCAGCCAGGGCTGGTCACCCTTTGGCTCTGTGGCTTAGTATGGCAGGGCTGGATCCAGTGCAGGGGCCAGTTTTGTTTTTACAAGGACACCAGGAGCTGGAGCAGGGATGAAAAATAGCCAGAAATATGATTAGAGGATTGGAGAAAATGCCTTGGAGTACAAGCTTTAAGAGCTCAATCTGTTTAGCCTATAAAAATAGAAGACTGAGGGGTGACTTAATTACTGAGCATAATTACTTCACAGGCAGAAAATACCAGGTAGTGGAAATCTCCCTTTAATTGAGCAGGGAAGGGCTCCAAAGAGACAGGGGCAGGAAACGAAAGCAGCAGACAAATTACAAAGTGTTTGGTCACAGCAGCAGTGAAGTTCCCCCGGGAGCGGGGGGCAGGTGGGATCCTTGGGGATGGTGTGTCCTGCGGCCATCCTTTGGGTGATGGTCTGCACTCCTGCAGATGAGGCAACTCCCTCCTTTCCCACCTAGGTAGTGAAGGGGTAGACTCTTCTGGTGTTTGGTGCTGAGTGGCAGGTGTCGCCATTGGGTGTGTACCAGCGATGCCTCCATCTCCCTTCTCTCTCTCACCAGCTGGAGCAGGTGCCGGAGCACAGTTCTGCCATCAAGCCATGGGGCAAGAGCGAAGATTTTGATGCTTCTCCCAGGAGTCCCCAGAGCCATGACTGCAACAGTGCAGACGCTGCGGTTCAAGCTGCTGCCGCACGAGCCAGGCCAGGAGTGGGGGCACAACTGCCAGCAGGAAATTGAGCGTCACTACCAGGTGGTGCCCTCGGTAGTGTGCGCCATGTGTTGCCTCTTCGGCATCATTTACTGCTTCTTCGGTGAGCCGGGTCAGCCTAGCAGCTGGTGGGACAAGTGGGGAGAAGTGCAGGGCAGAACTGGGGCATATTGGCCATCCATCCCCTGATTGTGGTGGCCTCTCCACAGGTTACCGTTGCTTCAAGGCTGTGATGTTCCTGACGGGTCTGATGTTCGGCTCCATCATCATATTCATGCTGTGCTACAAGGAGCGGGTGCTGGACACACAGCTGAGCGTGGAGGCCTCGGTGGGCATCGGGCTGGGCATTGGGGTCCTGTGTGGGCTAGTCACCATGCTGGTGCGCAGTGTTGGCCTCTTCATGGTGGGACTGCTCCTGGGGCTGCTGCTGGCAGTGGCCACGCTGGTGGTGATGGAGCAGTTCTACCACCCACCAACCGTGTGGATCCCCATTGCACTGCTCCTGGGAGTGGGGATGCTCTTTGCTGTCCTCACCCTGCAGTGGCAGCGCTTCTTCACCACTCTCTCCACCGCCGTCTTCGGCAGCGCCATCATGACTGTCACTGTCGACTACTTCATCGAGCTCTTCCTCCTGGTGCAGTACATCTATGAGCGCATCAAGGTGGCCCCCGCTCGCCCTGTGTGCTGGTACAGCTGGGTCATCCTGGGCATCTGGCCACTCCTCACCATGCTGGGTGTCCTGGTCCAGTGGAAGGTCACAGCTGAGGGCTACTCTCACACAGAAGGTGTGTGGGGGCTAAGGGAGATGCATGTGGCATGAAATTTGGTACAGGAGCTGGGAGGCCTGGAGATGTGGGTGAAGGTTCCCAACAGCTGGTATAGATACACAGATAAAAGTTTTGGGACTCTGTGGGAGCACAGCACACAAGGGGAGGCCTGGTGCACAAAGCTGGGTCTGCTTTGGGTGCAGATCTCATTCAGGTGCAGGTCTGGTTTGGGTGTGCTCCCTGGAGCTCACATGCTTCTCTGCCCTGCAGTGATCATCAGCCGGCAGCAGCGCCGCGTGCAGTTGATGCGCATCAAGCAACGGGAGGACCGAAAGGAGAAGAAGAAGAAGCGGAGACCCCACCACCCACCGCCCCACCAGCACAAAGCCCACCCACCTGAGCCCGCCTACCGCCGCAAACCCAATCCTGTGCGCCGCTTCGATGGGGACGTGCTCTCCCCCGTGAGTTCCGCAACCAGGGTAGAGATCTCCCCTGGCCTCCATGGCCCTTGTTCTCTGTCTGTGGGCTGGGGTATGGAGAGGAAAAAGGTGCCCAGGCACCAGCCAGCATCTGAGCTCTTTGAGGGATGAGACCAGGGCATCCTGGGGATGAGGCAGTTCAGAAGGGCTGAACTGGGACATGCCCACCATGGAGCACTTTAGCCTTTGCAAACAAATGTGAATCTGTGACCAAAAATACTGCAGCTGTAATAGAAAGAGGCAGTGGGGAAGGTGTAAAGGGATGAGACTCTGCACCCTGCTATAGCCAGTTGCTCAAGGGTGCCAGTGCTGGGGCAGGTGGGATTGCACAAGGCTGATTCTGGAGGGCTGCTGCAGAGCTTAGGGTGGATGGAGTGGAGTGGGTCAGGAGCAGAGTCCCTCTCACTTTCTATCTCTCCTCTCTCAAGCAGAGCTATATTCAGAGTTTCCGAGAGCGGCAGACAGGGCCGTCCCTGAACAGCCTCATCACCAGCTCCCAAGCCGTGGTGGACCTGGACTATGACTGCAGCTCCACCGTGCCACTCACCACGGGCTCTGGCCCCGCTGTGAGGGTATAAGCCAACCCAGTGACCTCAAGTGACACCAGCACCCCAGCCTGCACCAACAGACCGCTTGGACAGGCGGGGCTGTGCCCTTGGCCCCAGACAGCCACATGAGTCTTTGAGCAGCAGATGGAGACCTGGCTGCACAAGTCTTGGCTGCCCATGGGGTCTAAAGGTGCTGGGGAGCCCTCCGGCAGGGACTCAGCCCAAGGACCGAGGACACCAGCACCCATGGACGTGTGGTGCGAGCGGCTCTGCGGTGTGTTTCCCCACAGCCTGGGCATGCTCATCCTGCATTCCTACATTGCCCTTCCCATATTTGAGCCTCCTTTCCTTAAGATTAGCTCCTTGCGCCTGCCCCACCCTGTCGCACCCCACAGTAACTCCCCAAGTGCCTGTGCCCTATGTCCCTTCTTCAAAGAGCAGGTCCCACAGCCCTTACCCCTACCAAGGGACTCCACTGAGCATGTGCACCCAGTCCCACCCTGGTGCCGAGAGCAGCTTCCAGGCAGCACTTTCCAAAACCTGCCTTGTAGGGTCCCCCTGCCTTAGCCACTCTCCCTGCTCCCCAGAGCAGCTTGCCTTCCCTCCTTTTCCCGAGCTGGACCGGGTTGCTCCTGGGGCAGAAGCTGCCAGGGCCAGGTGATTCCTGGGGTCATGCTGGTAAGTGTTGCCTGTCCAGTGTAGGCTGCTCTGGTAGAGTGCACAACGTGCATCTCCCCCAGATATTTTGATGGGAGACAGCCTTTGGGCAGAGGCTGAACTGCCTCAGGGACATGAGAACCCCCTCAGTGTCAGAGGCCATCGCTGTTTTGCTGGCGACTGGATTTTATAGTGGACGGGGGGCCCTGAGGTCAGACTGGGCAGGGCAGGAGCCCCTACCCAGAGCACAACTGCGGGCAGAGGCTCCTGCCTTGTACATATTTCTCTTGCTGTGATTTGTATTAATTTATTACGGAGTGAGCCAGACTTCCCCATGGCCAGGCAGACAGGATGGTGGCAAGATGGGACTGGGGTGCCCCAAACTTTGGGAACCCCCCTCCCCAGCCCAACCCAGCTGGCCCCACTGCCCTGGGAACTGCATGTTTCTGTCAGGGGCCCCCATGCCCGCAGCGCCGTGCCGCCGTCCCCCTTTTCAGTCTCTTTTGTAAATGTGCCAAACGCTGCTGAGGCCATGGCCACACAGTAAAGAGCCTTTCAGAGCCTGGTGTGGGGGCTGGGGGCTGCACCGGGGACAAGGCCAAGGGTGTCCCTGAGGACTGGGCTCTCTGGGTGGAATGCAGAGTGGTGCCACCATCCATCCTCCTAACGAGACCCTGGCTCACTGCAGTGAAAGAAGCCATGTCAGAAAAAAAAAAAGCTGTAATGAAGAGCCCTGAGGGTGGAGCATGCTGGGGGTTGGTGTCAGTGTGTCCAAACATCTCTGGGGAAGCAAGCAGTGTCCGTCTGTCTGTGAGCAGCCCCTGGGTGCTGCATCCTGGCTTCTAGCTCCCTGTGGGGATAACAGGAGTCAGGGAGAACTGTTGAATCCCTGGAGTGGTGGGGCACCCAAAACTGGGGCACCCAAACAAGGGGCAAAGACCCCTGGTCCCATATCCAGTTTGGTCTCCCTACTCAGTGCTCAGACCCTTGCAAACAGTGGGGCATGGGGACAGGGTCCCTGATGTCCCTCCACTGTGAGGCACAGTGGCACTGCAGCCTCCAATGGTGTCCCTCCAAGTGCCCCCTCACCCTCCACGAGGAGACGGGCAGTGGAGCGGTCATCAAAGGCGTCGCAGGTGTACGAGTCCTCGTCTTCGGGGCCCACACGGTGGATGATGAGCGTGCGGTAGCAGTCCAGATTGCAGATCTCATACTTATCACTAGCAAAGATCTCTGTGTCCCCTCGGAGCCAGCGTACCCGGCCCCGGGCGTGGGACACAGTGCATTCCAGTGTCGCCTTGTGCCGTGCCAGCACTGTCTTGTCCCTCAGTGGCTTCACGATCCTTATGGGCAGCGCTGCTGGGTGAGAGAGAAAACCTCAGCATTGTGGGGTAAATGGGTTCTCCTGGTATGAGCTGTTCTGGTACAGCCCTGCCCTCTGTACCTTCTACACACAGGCTGGCTTCTGAGATGGCTGCAGTCCCAGCCACAAAGCGGATGAGTCCTGCGTCTTCCAGGCATACGTTGCAGAGCAGCAGGAAGTGCCGGACCCCTGTGGAGGGAGGTGCTGGTTCAAGGGGACAGTGATGGACACCTATGGCAGTTGGGGAGCAGATTCCACCCACACAAACTCCCCTTGCTTGAAGTTGCTCCCTCCCAGCCCCAAACCAGCCTGCACCCCCCACCTTCTTGCCGTATCTTCACTGTGCTGGAGACTTTGATTTTCTCCCCATCCCAGAACCACTCTCCCTTCACATCTTCATGTGATGCTTCGCAGGTGAAGACAGCATTGTCACCCTCTCGCACTTTGGCATCCTGCAGGTCCTTCACTATGTAGACCTGGCGCTCTGCGGGTGAGGGACAACGTGTCGGGTGGCCAAGGGGAAGGAGGAGCAGGTGACACAGGGTTGGGGGTGCACATGTCCTTGGGAGCTGAGTGTCTGTACCCTGGACATGCAGTGTGGCAGATGCCTGGCAGTCGCCCGCATCACAGGTGTAGGTGCCGGCATCAGACAGCTCACAGCGGTTCAGCTGCAGGATGCGGCGCCGACCCGCTGAGTAGATGCGGCAGTTGGGCCCTGGACGCAGCTCCTGCCCATCCTACCCAGAGAAGTCATGCTTAGGGGTGCAAGCAGGCAGCAGCCTGCTGCTTCACCCGCCACTTTCTCTGCCCACAACCCTGCCAGAGAGGGCAGCAGCCAGGGCAAAGCAGCAAGGAGGACATGGCTGGGCACTGCTGAAGGGGTTTGGGACAAGCCCTCACCTTCAACCACTTTACGTCTACACTGGGACGAGACAACTCACACTCGAAGCTGGCAATCCCTGTCTCTGGGACTCCCAGGTCCTGTGGCACCCTCACCATAGTGACTGGAGGCTCTGAATGGCAAGGACACAGGGTAGGAATGTATGGTAGGGGAAAGACACTGGGTCAGTGCTGCAGGGATGGGGAGATGTCTGAGGCATCTCAACATGGTGCAAGGGAGGCACTGCCTGGGGCACCACCATGGGTGAGAACTCATTGCTGGTGTCCCAGCTGGGCATAGCAGGTGCCTGGAGTGGTCCAGCTTGTCCCTGGCATCTGCCCTGGAATTGAATGGTGGCACTGATGCCACAGCCCCTTCCCAAACTGCCCGAGTGACCATACCGCGCACAAGCAGGTGGGCGCTGCAGCGCAGGGTGTCAGTGGAGAAGGTGATGGTCCCTGAGTCCTCCAGTGTCAACCCCTCCAGTGTCAGACTGTGCCCACAGCCCATGGCACTGATCCGGCACTTGCTGCTGGGCTTTACCCGGATCCCATCCCGTGTCCAGACCCCAGGCACATTGGGGTGAGACATCTCCAAGTAGAAGGTGACTGTCTCCTTCTCAAAGGTCTCCACATCTGCCAGTGGTGTCTGGATCGACACCTTCCGGGCTGCAAGAGATCCATGTCTGTAGGTGAATGCCTGCTCCAACTCAGAGCCCCCAGCTCTCCAGCCTGTATTTGCTGGAGTGATGCCCTAAATCCAGCCCTTTTTCCCAGGTTCCCATCCCTGCCCATGTCTAATATCTCCACTCTATAATCCCAGCATACTCCAGATCCCAGCTCTGCCCACATCACCTCTAGTTTGCAGCACAGTTGCAGCAGGCAGGTACCCTCCTAACCCTCATCCCCATCCCTGTCCCCATCCGTCCCCATCTCCAGCACTGGGACTCACGCTCCACGCAGAGCTTGGCCTGCGTGCGGTCATGCAGGGTCTCACAGCGGTAGGTGCCACGGTCAGCAGGATTGAGACAGCGGATGGTGAGGGTGCGCCAGCAGCCTGACTCCTGCAGCTGGTACTTGCTGCTCGGCTGTAGGAGGACACCCTGCTTCAGCCACTGGACCTCAGCGGTCTCATGGCTCACCTCCACCTCCAGGCACACATCCTCCTGCTCCTCTGCCACCTTGTCCTGCAGCTTCCTTACGAACAGTACCTGTGCCTCTGTACAGCCCGAGTGACAGGTTAGCAGCTGGCCCTGGCGATATGCCCCAGGCTGTGCCACAGCCGTCTTTGTCCCCCTCACCTTGCACGATCAACCGGGCCATGCTCACCAGCCCCTCGGCGTTGGCAGTCACGGTCCCTGCATCACCTGGCTGGCACTGCCGGAGGGTGAGACTGTGGCACATCCCACTCCTTGTCACCAGCAGCTGCTCACCAGGAACCACAGGCTGGCCATTCAGCTTCCAGGACACTGCCACATCCTCGGGGGACACCAGGCACTTGAAGGTGGCATCGTCCCCCTCCAGCACTGTCAGGCTTTTCAGCTCTGTGATGATCTCCACCACCCTGGGGACTACAGCCAAGACCATGACACTGGGTTCCCCACATTCTACAGAGCTGCTGAACATGCCCTGCCATCACCACACCCAACTTGCCCAACCCCCTCATGGCACAAGGGTCCCCACGGTGGTGGTTGAGCCTTGGACATAGCTCACCCTGCACTGTCAGCGTTGCCAGCGTCTGGTCATCGTTGGACTCGCAACAGTACTCGCCAGCATCCTCAGGCTCCACATGACGCAGCACCAGCGATCGCTCTCGGCCCTCTGCCACAATCTGCCAGCGGGGGCTGGGTGCCAGCACGCGCCCATCTTTCCGCCACACCACATCTCCTCGTGGCTTGCAGAGCTCACACCACAGCACCACCCGCTCACCCTGCCGCGCGTGAACATCCGACAGCCCACGCAGGAACTTCACCTGCAGCTCTGCACAGACAGACCCAAACCACTGGCACCAGCTGGTGCTGCTACAGGGAGCAGGGGGTGTCCCCACACACACCCACTGCACCCTACCACCCACCTCGGACGCTCACGTCAAACTGCATCCGGTCATGGAGGGAAAGGCAGGTGTAGATGCCAGCGTCCTCCTTGGCCACATTGCAGAGGACAAGGCTGTGCACGCGGCCATCCCGACGCAGCTCACAGCGCTCGCTGGCCACTGCCAGCTGACGTGGGCCCAGCCAGGTGACATCGGCTTGCTCCGTGGAGGCAATGGCAGAGAGCACAGCACTGCCACCCTCCAGCACAAGCAGCTTCTCCCGCTCTTCCTGTTTGTTCACAAACAGCACGGGTGCCTCTGTGCCAGCAGAGCACTGGGCTCAGTTGTGATCCCAACAGCAGCACCAGCATGAGATGAGTCCCTCACCATGCTGCTCTGGGCATGGGTGACGGACATCTCCAAGCTCACCTTTCACACGCAGGGTGAAATACACCTCGTCGTCACCAGTGTCGCAGAGGAAGATGCCACTGTCACCCAGCTCCACTTGCTTGATGGTGAGGCTGCGCATGGGGCCCTCGCTGCACATCAGTAGCCGCCCACCTGAGCGCAGCATCTGCCCGTCCTTCTGCCACTGCACTGCTGCTGACTGTACAGACAGCCGGGCCACCAGTGTCACACTGTCCCCCTCCAGCACCTCCAGTGGGCTCTGTGCCTCCTCCTTGTTGACGATGCACACAGGCTGGGCTGGGGGACACAGGGAGGAAGGCAGGGCTCAGCAAAGGGCAGCTCAGGGACAGGACTGCTGCAGGCAGAGTGTTAGCAAACCCCACAGCAAGTCACCATGGAACAGGAGAGCTGTGGGGCTGATGGGGCCATGGTGCATTCAGCTGCAGGATGCTGGAAGTGGCTGGAGGTTGCTGTGGGGCTGGCTGGGAGTCATAGTGGGGCAGAGGGACAGTCATAGTGGGGCCCATCATTCCTGTATCTCTTCCTGCATAGGCAGCTCAGTTGTTGGGTTGAGGATGTCAGTTTCATTGCATCCCCTATTCCAAGTGCTCTGCTGGGGAGCTGGGACACCTGCCTGCACAGGCACTCTCCCAGTCCTCCAACTCCAGCTGATAGGGGTCTGGGCTAGCTCAACCCTTGGCAGCCAAAGCAGGAGGAGAGGCGCCTGGGAGTTGGCCAAGGCTAAATTTAACCAGGCCCTGGCAGGGGGAGGTAGGAGGGACATGTCTCGCCTCTACCCTGAGATGTCCCTTTCTGACCAGTAGCTCTCTTAGGGTTTGGAACAGGAATCCTGCTCTCTTTTGCCATGCTGCCATCCTAGTCTCAGCCATCAGTGGGGTCACAGAGGCATTCTCTTCCCTTGTGTAGGTCTATGGCATGATTCCACCGTGGTGGAGTTCCCCAGGGTGCTGAGCTCCTGCCAACTCACCTGACACCTCTACAGTTGTCACCATGCGGTCACTGGCAGCGTCACAGATGTAGCACCCTGAGTCACCAGGCTGCACCCCATAGACAGTGAGCTGCCGCAGCACCCCACAGGCCTCAACCTTCACCCGTTCACCTGGCTGCATCTCCTGGCCATCCCGGAGCCAGCGCACACTGGCATCAGGATGGGAGAGCTCACAAGCCAGCACCAGGTCCTCCCCACCCAACAGGCAGCGATGCTCCACAGCACCTGTGCTGCCCATGATGGTCACTGGTGGCTCTGGAACTGAAGATACATGCTGTCACCATGGGAGCAGCAGCCTGTGCCAGGTGCTGCAATGAACCAATCTTGTCTGGACCTCTTCCAGCTGCAGCTTCTCCACAAAGCCCCTACATAGGTGCAGCCCATTCTCTACCAACCTCTCCATGCCCACTGCCACCCAGCCCAGCCCCACAATGACCTGGCAGCTGCCAAGGTCCCACATTGGTCCTTTCTCTGCTGGCTTTCCCCCACAGGACCGCCCACTCACCTTCCACAGTGACAAAGAAGACAATGCTGTCATCACCAGTGTCGCAGAGATATTCCCCTGCGTCCCTGCCCGTTGTGCCTAGGACAACGAGGGATCGCCGTGGCCCGTCCTCCTCCAGCCGCACACGCCCTGTGTCCTGCAGCTTCTCCCCATCCTTGTACCACTTCACCTCCCCATGGGCATGTGAGAGGTGCACCCCCAGCACCAGGTCCTCCATGGCCTGGCAATGCCGATTGGTTGACAGGAGGTCCCTCTCCAGGATCCTGACCAGCGGGTCTGCAGCACCCAACACCAATAGAGCTGGTGTCTCTGGGCTTGGTGCACCCAGCACCCCTCACCAGGCCCTCCCTGAACCTCTTGCTCACCCAGCACTTGGACAGTGAAGGTCACAGCATCATCAGCAGTGTTGCAGATGTATTTCCCAGAGTGCTCGGCCTGGGCCGCAGGGATGAGCAGGTGGTGGTGGGTACCCTCCTCTTCCAGCACCAGGGTACCCCCAGCCTCGAGTCTGACACCCTCCTTGGTCCAGCACACTGGTGCATCCGCGTGGGACAGCTCACAGCTCAGGGTCACTGTCTCCCCCAGGGACACCGTCACAACAGGGGGAGGTCTGTGGGGCTGCACAATCTTCACTGGTGGCTCTGCAAGGATGGCCTGGGTGTGATGCAAAGCAGCAAGGGGACAACACAGCCCTGGGGATGTCTCTGCTGCCAGCCCCAGACAAGCACCAGTACAGTGTGGCCCAGGGGGTGGGCACCCACTGGCTTCATCACCATAGAGAAACTAGTCCCCCTAATCAAGGCTGGGAAAGAGATCATGGCTGAAGTCCCATCAGCACCTCCCTCCTCCCATGGGCCTCTGCTCACCTGACACTTTGACATCAAAGGAGACAGCTTCATCCTTGCTTTCACAGATGTACTCTCCTGTGTCCCCTGCACTGCTCTTGGTAATGAGGAGGCAGCGCCAGGCTCCCTCCACCAGCAGCAGCAGGTTGTCTGTCTCATCCACCTCCAGCCCATCCTTGAACCAGCGCACAGGAGCATCCTGCATAGAGAGTTCGCACCGCAGCTCCACGCGCTCTGGTGCCTGCACCAGCAGCTCCAGCGAGCGTTGCTGCGGGTGCAGGATCCTCACCCGCAGCTCTGCCAGGGACGCAGAGGAAGGGTGTGAGACCTGCTCTCTGCACCGCTCCTAGCTCTGCTGTCCCTGCCTTGATGGGTCTACATGGATGCTATATCCTCCATCAAGGGACAGGACCTGCTTGAGGGCAGGGGCAGCAGGCACACTATGCCAGCTCAGCACAGCTGGAGCGGGGACCCCACCAGCCCCCAGGTGTTCCAACTACATCCCCTCCTTCACAATGTGGAGGCTGGGGAGCAGGGCTGGGCACAGAGCCATGGACACCTCTGCTATGCCACCAACCTGCCACTGAGACGTGGTAAGAGATAGATGTAGTCTCGGTGTCACAGACAAACTCCCCTGTATCCTGTGGCTGGGCACAGGGCAGCACCAGCCGGCATCGTGGTCCCTCCTGCTCCAGCATCAGGTTCTCACCAGCTTCCACCTCTTCCCCATCCTTGTACCAGTGCACTGTGGCTGCTGGGCGGGACAGCTGGCACCACAGCTCCACGTGCTGCCCAGCCACATAGGCATGGGGGCCCTCCTTGTTGGAACTGATAATCCTCAGTGGTGGTTCTGCCCAAGGACACATTGTGGGGGTGCTCAGCCATGGGGCTGTGTGAGCCCCATGTGAGGACAGGCACCCGCCAGGTGACTCACCACTTACGGTTACCCTGAAGCTGACAGCATCACCCCCATCCCCAGCATGGCAGGTGTACAGCCCTGAGTCAGACGGCACCGCTACAGGGATGTGCAACCTCCGTGAGCACCCCTCTGAGCAGATGGCCAGGTCCTCCGTTGCAACCACAGCCTCACCATCCTTCAGCCAACAAATTGAGGCATCTGAGGGGGACACATGGCACTCCAGCAGAATGGGCAGCCCTGCCAGCACCTCCTGCAGCTGCTGAGCCTCAGGCACTGGGGCAATGTGGACCTGTGGGGCTAAGAGTACCAAGATCCTGTGTCATTTGGTCTCCATCCTATCTGTCCTGGGGCTGGTGGCTGGGGTCATCCCAGCACTGCAGTGCTGGTAGCTGAAAGGTGAGGGAGGACCAGGGCTGGAGAATGGAGTGGCATAACCACAGTGTGGCTGTGGTGTGGGGTGTGTGGCACAGAGCTCTGGTAGCAGGCAGAGCAGACATGTCCCTGTCTGCATCTGCCTCCAGCCCAGAGGCATGTGCAAGGAGCCATTCACAAGGACATGAGAGACAGCCAAGATGCTACAGCTGCTGGTAGCATGACCAGATTGTTTGGGCAGAACAAGAAGGGCAAGAAGGCTGCAGCTCTGCATTGTACTCACCTGCCACAGTGACAGTGTAGAAGACAGAGTCCCCACCAGTGTCACAGACAAACTCCCCTGCGTCCTGCGGCCGGGCACAGGGCAGCACCAGCCGGCACTGCAACCCCTCCTGCTCCAGCAGCAGATGCTCTCCAGCCTCCACCTCCTCTCCATCCTTGTACCAGTGCACTGTGGCTGCTGGGCGGGACAGCTGGCACCACAGCTCCACGCGCTGCCCAGCCACATATGCATGGGGGCTCTCCTCGTTGGAGCTGATGATCCTCACTGGTGGCTCTGCCAGGGATAACATGAGGCTTAACCAGGATGTAAGCATCAGAGTGTGTGAAGGTGGTAGTCACAGCCCTGTGTGGAGCAATGACTTCATTGGTTGTGGCCTTCAAGGCTGGAAGGTACCACATCATCCACATCCTGCACAACATAGTTGGGCTGCTCTACCCAGGGCTCCCTGTTCTCTTCACCTACTGCACCCAAGCAGAGCACCCAGCATCCAGTTGTGCCATGGTATCTACAGAGCTGAGAGGTGTGGTGTGGGTAGACAAGCATGTTGTTAGCAAAGCCCAGCACTTCTGATTGCCATCTGTGGTTCCAGCCCCGGTGGCTGGCCTGCCAGGGGTATCCACTCCTCTGCTTGTCTCCCCACTTCAAAGCTGCCAAGTCCTGGCTGGTACTTCTGTCTCAGCCTTGGCATTTGCTGACATTGCAGGTGCCATGGCTCGCTTGTGGCCAGAGGCCACATCCCTGTGGCTCACTGGAACCCAGGACCCCCTGCCGGATCACAATGCTTGCTAAACATCACTGTTACTGCGTTGTCCACAGAGCGCATGGCACTGCTCTCATCTCCTTGCTGACATGAGTCAGATCTCTGAAGGCAGAGGACTCCCAGTACAAGCTGTAGGTGACCACAGAATCACAGAACATCGGGGATTGGAAGGGACCTCGAAAGATCATCTAATCCAATCCCCCTGCCAGAGCAGGATCACCTAGACCAAGTCACACAGGAAAGGTTCATTTCTTGAACCTTCTCTTGTTTCCTGATCTCTCCAAAACCTAGGCAAGCTCTAAAGACACGGGGCAGCTGTACGCTGCGCTGCACCACCGGATCTTGGCCTTGCGGAGTCGAGTGGAACAAGAGCAAGAGGTCAAGAGCGTCGCACCCGAGCCAGAGGTAACACAGTCCAATGAGGAGGACAGTGATGACGATGTCATGGCACCTTCAGGATCAGTTGGAAGTGGTAAGCAGGAAAAACCAAAGCAATGTCCTGTTTGCCGCTCTGTTGTTGTCTAAGGCAGACTCTCCCCTCTGGAACAGGGTGATCTAGTTGTACTGGTGGCCTGTTCCCTGTCGCAGGAGCTTGGTGTTGGCACATTTCCTTTTTGAATGCAGCTGCTGCTCACTGCTTCTCCAAACTCGTGAAAAGCCCCCTGTGCTCCTTCTGTCCAAGGGTCAGGTCACAGCTCTGTAGAGGTTTTCTGTGCCCCACTTAGTTCTAGCTTTCCTTACAGGATTTTTGAGGAGTGGTTGTGGGTTCAGTTTTTACCTTCCATGTGGCCAGAGCCTGCACTTAAAAGCTGAGGTGATCATCTAGGTCAGTGTTCAGGATCCACACTGACCCTTGAGATAAGTGCTGGCTGGAGAGCAGGAGGGCACAGCAAGACTGACTGATGTCATTGCATGCAAGGAGACCATAACTTAAGCACTGCTGTTCAGTTTGAGACTGCCTCCCTTGTGTCCTCCTGATCTGGGAGGCATCGCTGCTTTCCTTTCCTATGGCTCTGACAAAGACCAGTTCCCCCATCCTGATCTGCTGCCAGGGGAAAACAGGGATTGTGAATGAAAGCAGTGAGTTGGAAAGGCTGGAAACAGCCTGTGGGGCTTTAGGATGTCCCTGGAAACCCCAGCTGGCTTAGTCAAGAACGTAACGTTCTGCAGTGGCCAGAGCTTAGTCTGGAAGAAGGAAGCAGGGGGAGGGGGGAGCGCTGCAATTCTCATGTGTCACCAAAACACTAACCCTGAGACTGCTGTGGACTGCTCAGGCAGGGCCTCTGGTGTAAGGCAAGAGAGCGGAGGTGTTTGCTGTGACAAAGAACTACCTTCGTTTGTTTCAGGTCCCAATGACGAAGGTGACGGGCAGAACGTCGGCAGCACATAGCAGATGTGAGCCGCTCCGCTTGCAAGGCTGCTGCGAACACCATCTTGCAGGCACCTCTGGATACCCCAGGCCAGCTGTTATTTCAGGCAGTGTCGAAGGCTCCAGGACTTAAAAAGGACTGTGCACCCTCTTCTGTTTGTTTGGTTTCTTTGGTCTGGATCAGTAGATTCCACACAGAAAAAAGCAGACTTGGAAACTACCTGAATGTGGTTTGGGACGCGAAAGCTCATCATATTGATGAGCCAAAAGAAAAACAAGAGAAAACCAAACGTTTCCCCTCTTCCTCGTAACCGAAATGGCACATTACAGCTTGTCACGGCTTTCCTTTGGGACCTCTTGACTGTTTCTTCAGTAGTTCGTGTCTTGCAGGCCTCCGAGATAGAC
Source organism: Phoeniculus purpureus (assembly GCA_028565055.1). Lineage (NCBI taxonomy): Eukaryota > Metazoa > Chordata > Aves > Bucerotiformes > Phoeniculidae > Phoeniculus > Phoeniculus purpureus. The sequence goes on from JAOXOE010000866.1 coordinate 1,149,281, forward strand.
AACGTTCCAACACAGTTCCAACTCGAATTCTGCTTTCGTAACCCCTACTCCTCCCTTGCGAGTTTCTCCACCTGCAGGGAACCGACTGCCCTCGTGGGCTCCGTTCTTCTGGGACTGCAGACGGGGGCACAGGTCACGTCTTCGACCTCTTAACTCCCAGCGTAGGTTGTGGACACCGCTGTTCCCTGTCCTGGTGGGTTTGTAAACAGAGAGAAACAAAACATTGTGCTTCACCAGAAAAGCTCTCTTGGTTTTTCTTTTTTAAATGCGACGATAAGAGACTTCCAAATCCCCGGGAGGTTTTGCTAACTCCTTGTCTGTCTTTCCCCGTTCCGTTGTTATTGTTTGGGGATTTGTATCGTGGTGATGAGACCTTTTTTTTTAACTTTAGTTTTTTTCAAGAAGATGCTCTGTGTGTGTTCACACAGTGAAACTCTTGTTTTGTACTGTTCTTTTCTGTTACTATTTAAGGGAGAGCTCAGCCACTGTCTATCGTAGGTGTCGCATCCCGTTTCTCTTAGAGAAAACTACCTTCCCGTGGCTCCAGCCGAGCGTAGGAGGTGCATCCAGGTTACAGCTGTCAGAAGAGTTGATGAGGAAACAAGCAGCTATTCGCCAGAAGAGCTGACGAGGAAACAGCTATTCGCCCTTGGAAGAACCGCGTAGGCTCATGTGATGAGCTCCGACAGCCAGTCACTCCCCACCTGTTTGGACAAAGCAGCTCTCGTGTGATGGCTTGATTCACCAAGCCATTTAAGCACTTGCCTGACTTAACGACGTGTGAATAATCCTAACAGAAGTCAATGCAACTACTCCCGCTTCAAGTTGAGTACGTTTTTAAATATCTCGCTGAATTAACGGCCTTAAATAGAAAACAAAGTTAACTTCTAACCCTTCCTGTCCCTCTTCTGTTTCCTGAAGTCTTGCAGCATGAATTAAAAAAAGGTGACATTGCCAGCTTTGACTAGTTTGGGCTGAAGGATGTTGTATTCTGTTCCACCAAAATAAAAGCAAGAATGTGTTTTCCTGTGTGTAATTCCAAAGTGCTCCGACTGTAACCGGAGCTCGCTCTTTGCTCTGGATGTTTTCTGATCATCGGGGGCTCTCGGGTGAAAGCTGCGGTTGGTTTTGTTGCTAACAGGTGGCGTGTTCTTGTCCAGCAGAGTCACTCAGAACGGTGACCAGGTCGCCCCCCAAACTGTTCTGTTCCCTTTACAAACAGTTCACTGGGAGGCTGTTTCTCACCTTCTTTCTCCCATGGTTAAGGAGGTCTAAAAGGAAATGGAAGGGGAGGAAGCGTTTAGCATAGCCCGAGTTGAAAGTGGGAACCCAGGTTGTGGCACAGAAGCCACTCTGGAGTTGCTCAAACAGTCCTTATTGCCTCGAGACTGGCGCTGGGAGCCAGGATGGTGTTTTGCCCTGTTGTTACCCATCGTTGCGGACTTAAGCTGTCGGGGCAGCAGCGGGTGCTTTGCTCTTCCCAACGGCCCGTTGAAGGAACGCCTTGGATTGCTTTTCCGAGGAGGGAAAAGGGCTGTTGCTGCGCTGGCAGCACCGCCTGCTCGGGCCTCTTTGCGTTTTGCTTTGGCTGTTTTCTGCCCGCCTCAGTTATGGGGGGTCTTAACTGGGGGCAAACCCACAGACATCCTTCTGGTGCAGCTCCCTCACGGAAGCTGAGCGGGTTTCTTGCTACCCACCCATTAGTTTCTGCCTCACGAGGGCTGGGCTGCTGCTGTACTCTGAAGTGAGTGATCTGGCTCTTGTTGCACCGAGATACTCTGAGCAGCTTTTTTTCAAACAACCTTTCTGCTGGTTATTAGCAGACAGAAAATAAGTTGTCTTGGTCAGGGCCTTGTAGGGAAATGGGAGTCTCAGGTCTCAGACTCTGAGGTCAATGCAGAGTCTCACCTCGAGGTGCTTCACTTAGAAATGATCGTAATGATTCGGACAAACAGAAGGAGTGTGCTTGCAGTGATGGGGTTTAGGATCACCTGCCGCATCCTGAGCAGCAGTCTGGCAGCTGTTCCCTGGTACTAGTTGGATTTCAGCTGGAAGCTTTGCGTAGATGTTTACAGAGGAGAGGGATGTGGCAGGGGGACTGGACTAGATGACCTTTTGAGGTCCCTTCCAATCCCTGAGGTTCTGTGTGACCCATTAACAGAACTGGCTGTGGATGGAGTTCAGGTGGAGTTGGACCAGAGCAAACTTTACTTCACTCTTTGCTTTAAGCAGCAGTGAAGCAGTGACAGGCAAAAGCAGCTGCTGCTCATGTGCAACCCTCCTAGCGAACTGCGTGTGGGAGCTAATGAATTAACACTTCTCTCACGAAACAAGCAAACCAGCTCCCCCCAGCCCTGTGTGGTGTTTCCTCCTGGTCATGGGGAGGCTGCTGGTGGCTAGGTTTGCCACCTGACAACCACCTTCCCCTTGCACCACCCTCCTGCTGCATCACTGCTCTTAGGGCAGGGGTTAGTGTGTGGGTTCGGTCTCTCACTGCTGCGGGCACAGCCTTTCAGGTTGTTGAGCACAACAACCTGGGGGAAGAGGTTTTCTTTCACCAACACCAGAAGGAAACCTCTTTCCTGTGACATTAAAACCAAGGTGACAGCCCTAGGAAGTGCAGTGAGGGAAGGGTGTGTGTGGTGTTCTACTATCTTGTTTCTGAGTGGTTCCCAGCTGATGATGCAAGGCTGCAGAGAAAGGCCCTCCATTAACTAGTCCTCAGCAGTTCTGCCCTGACACCAGGCTGGGCAAGTGCCCAGACTGTTTGGACCTGCAGGCATGAACCACCCTAGCTGTGCTGTGACTCTTCTGCCGCTCCCCAATACCACAGTATAGATCAGTCCCAGGGTGTAGCTTCTGCTGCTGTCAATGACCGTTTCTGATGCGTCCCACTGCAGTTGGACTGGCCTCTTGTTCTCCCAGTGAGTGTAGAAATGGTTTAATTTCCTTTCTAGAGACATGTTCCACACTTGAGATTTGACCATGTTTCCCCCCTCCCCGTAAAATGCTCTAGTTTTAGGAATTCAAGTTCTGATCGTTGCCATGATTTGTCATGCAAGATTTCATTAAACTGACTTTTCACTGTGCTGCTCTCCCCTTATTCTTTGGTCTTTCCATGCATGGACTTGCTTCAGCTGCACTCTGCAGTCCCACATGGGGGTAGCAGATCAGTGCAGACTGTAAAGGTACTTGAATTTTCCAGGGTAGCTTTGGGTGGTTTCACTCTGTGTAGATCAGCACAGAGCAACAGCGGTGTTGAGAGAGAACTGGACTCTTGAAGTCAACCTCCATTCCTGTCTGTGAGGTGGTAGCACAGGGATCTTGTGGGGAACTGCCTGAAGATCACCTCTGTCATAAGAGCAATCTAAACAATCATGAGTTCCCTTTCCACTGCCTCCTGCCTGGTTCTATCCTCATTAAGAGTTGCACAGGGAGAGGGAAACAGTGACGGGAACTGATCCTGTGACTTGGTTTGTGCAGCCTGCAGTTAATCTGTGGTCGGGTGACCCTGCTTACCTGAGCTGGCTGGTGTGTTGCTTTCCCTGGCCTGTTTGTAGGAAGGAACTAGGAGCTCTGTAATGAGCAGTAACTGCCCAGAATGGGTCTTGCATGTTCAAAAGTGCTGGACCAGTACAGCAGTGCAGTTCTTGAGCTGAACTGGGCATGAGGCAGGTGAAGAGCAGCACACTCTCGGGTGCTGCCCTAGAAGCTGCCTCCTTTGCTGCTGAATACTTGGCTGTGGCAGCTGCCTTGGGGCACACAGCAGTGCAATGGCCCTGCTGCTGCTGGGTCCAGTGTGAGACCAGACCCAGCCCAGTCACTGACACCCCCCTCACTCTGAAACTAACCCTTGAGGCAGCTCTGGAGCTGAACCTCTTCACAGCGAGGGTGACAGAGCACTGGAATGGGCTGCGGAGTCTCCTCTGGAGATGTTTAAGAGCCGCCTGGACTGTTCCTGTGCAACTTGGTCTAGGGAGTCCTGCCCTGGCAGGGGGCTTGGATCGGATGATCTTTCGAGGTCCCTTCCCATCCCTAATGTTCTGTGATGCTGAGTGCCTGAGGCCCAGTCCCCCAAGCACATCTCTTGATGCTAAAGCCAGGTACCAAGTCACAGCTGCACACTGGGACCTGGTTGTGCTCCCATCTCCTCTCCTTGCTGGCAGAGGCTGGGAAAGCTTTGCCCTTGCTGTTGCCTGGCATCCAGCAGGGTTGTGCCAGAAAGCAGAGTAACTGCAAGTGCTGGTAACAGCTACATCTTGGCATGAGTCTGGGGGAGCAGCTGCTGCACAGCTCTGGCTGCAAAGGAAGTACGTAAAAACCTTTCACATAAAGGGAAAAGAGAAGCAGCCAGAATGAGCCAAAGCCTGAGCTCCATCCTTTCAGCTGTTGGAGTTATTTTGGTGGGGAAAACAATGGAAAGAGTAGGGCTGGAAGGGCCTGAGAAAGTGCAGCCGTGAGCTGTTGAATGTTTTTATCAGCAAAGTGAGATCAACTGGGAAAACTAATCCACAGAATCCAGTCTACAGCACAGCGTGGTCTCAGGGTGATAACACAAAGAAAAGGCAGACACAAATGGTGGGGGTACAAGTGTAACAGAGACAGAACCCTGCACAGCTCATTAAGACAAACCCAAGTCCCTTTTAGTGCTGTGACAGTACCGCGCAGCCCCTACTCAAACCCAGCCCCCAGAAACCACCCCAAAAGAACCAGCACTGAGCAACTGGAGGATTTGGAGCTGCCAGCAGTGTGTGTTTGGGTTTAGACACGGATCTGCAACGCCTGGAAGTGCCCACAGAGCCACGGTGTGGTCTGGGAACACCAACAGTCGCTTTTCCAGAGGATGTCAATGAATCGTCAGACTTGGAAGGGACCTCTGGAGGTAACACCCCCGGCTGCTAAAGAGGGACTGCGTCCAGGGGGGATGTGAATACCTCCAGAGCAGGAGACTTCACAGCCTCTCTGGGCAGGCTGTGCCAGGGCTCTGGGACGTGCACTGAAAACAAGTTTCTCCTTATTTCTAAATGAAACCTCCTGTGCTCCAGCTTGTGCCCAGTGCCCCTTGTCCTGCCACTGGGCACAACCTGAAACAGTTTGGCTCCATCATCCCTGCAGCCACCCTCCAGGCAGTTATGGACGAGGGCTCCTCTCAGTCTTCTCAAAGCTAAACAGCCCCAGCTCTCTCCCCCTTTCCTCATACGGGAGATGCTCCAGCCCCCAGTCATCTTTGTCGGCCTCTCTCCAGTAGCAACTGGGGCGCCCAGAACTGGACCCAGTGCTCCCGACGTGGCCTTACCAGAGCAGAGCGGCCACACTCTTCTTAATGCAGCCCAGGAGCCCACTGGCCCTCCTTGGCCACAGGGGCCCGCCGCTGGCTCTTCACTGTCCCCCAGGACCGGGGGCAGCTGCTCCCCAGGGGTCGGCCCCTGACCCTGTGCCGACTCTGGGGTTGCTCTTCCCAGCTGCAGCGCCCTCTTGAACCCCAACGCTCCAGCCTGCCCGGCTCTCCCTGGCTACTGCTGCGACCCCTCCGGCTCCCGGGCCGGCGACCGCCCGTCGGCTCCGCCCTCTCGACCGGGGCCCGGAGCCGCTGCGGGGCGGGGAAGGGGCGGGGAGCGACGCCGACCTCTCGCGAGAGCGGGATCGACCTCTCGCGAGACCGAGGCGAACTCTCGCCAGAGCGCGGCCGAGCCGGTGCCCTCTGTGCCATGGGGGGCTACTGGGAGGGCCCCGAGGGCGAGGACTGCCCGCGCCGCACCTGGCTAACCACCCGCGTCGGGGCCGCCCTCGGTGAGTGCGGGACAGGGCGGGGGCCGGGCCCGGGGGCCTGTTCGGGAGCGCTGACGCCGCTGTTTGCCTTCAGGCCTGATCGGCTCCGCGTACCGGATCGTCCTGCTGCAGCCCGGCTCGGCCGTGACCGCCTTTCAGATGGTGGCGACGGACACCGTCACCATGGGTAAGGCCCGGGGGCCGCTCGGACCGGGCTCCACGCCCGCAGCCCACCGGGGGCTGCCCCACACCCAGCAAAGGCAGAGGGGGGCCGGGCCTGGAGGGACCTGGAGGGGCTGGGGCTGCTGGATCGTCCCGAGAGAAGCGCTGAGCTCTGCAGCTTTGGTCCCCCGGAATTCGCGAATCTCTGTGGTGGGAAAAACCTTTAAAATTATCAGGTCCAACCTTGGACCCAGCACTGCCAGGTCACCTCTACCCCTGTTCCTGAGCGCTAGATCTCTCTGCCTTTCAAATCTCTCCATACACAGGGACTCCAGCGCTGCCCTAGGCAGTGTCTCATAACCCTTTGGGGGAAGAAATTCTTCCCCACATCCAGCCTGACCCTGCCCTGGTGCCACTGCAGCCATTTCCTCTGGTCCTGTGGCTGGGCACCAGGGAGAAGAGGCTGAGCCCTTCCTGGCCCCAGCCTCCTGCTGGGGAGTGGCAGAGAGTAGTAGACCCTGTGCAGAGAGACCCTCTTAACACTCTCTCTCTGCCGACAGCTACCCTCGGAGCTGTGTTTGGTGTAACCACTTGCCTCAGCGCCCACATTCGAGATGAACCAGAAGATCCTTTGAACTATTTCGTAGGAGGCTGTGCGACAGGAGCCATGTTGGGAGCGCGAGGTAAATGTGGATAAGGCTTGTGGTGGAATGAGCCTTCGCTGGCTTAGAAACCTTCCACTGGGGGGAGAGTCCGGCGCAGAGCCTCGAAGATTATGAAGGGAGTCAAACACCTGAGGAAAGACTGAGGGAGCTGGGTCTCTTGAGCTTGGAGAAGAGGGGTGACCTCCTTAATGTCTATAAGCATGTGAAGGGTGGGTGTCAGGAGGATGGAGCCAGGCTCTGCTCAGTGTCATCTAGTGATAGGACAAGCGGCAGTGGGTGTGAGCTGGAACAGAGGAGGTTCCGCATCAGTCTGAGAAGGAACTACTTCCCAGTGAGGGTGACAGAGCCCTGGAAGGGGCTGCCCAGGGGTGTTGTGGAGTCTCCTTCTCTGGAGACATTTAAAACCCGCCTGGACTGTTCCTGTGTGACTTGGTCTAGGTGATCCTGCTGTGGCAGGGGGATTGGACTAGGTGATCTTTGGAGGTCCCTTCCAATCCCTAATGTTCTGTGATTCTGTGAAAACAATAGAGTAATGTTGATGTCAGGCATCTTTGGTAAAGACTGAGCTCAGCACAGGAACTCTGTTCCACGGAGGGGAAGTTCTGCTCAAACAGATAGAGCAAGGCTACCCTCAGGCTGAGGTACAGCCTGGGCACAGGGCTGGCCCAGTGCTGCCAGCTGAGTTCCCACTGCCCGCTAACCCTTGAAATAGGGTCTGAAAAATGTAGCTGTGGAAGTCAGTATTCTCTTGCAACGAATAGGGTTTTATTTTACGTGGCAAAGATAATCTGACATCTGTGTGAGTTCTTCCTGCACTCTGAGGGCCAGGCTGTGCCTCACTGCTGGAGCTCCTGTGCCATTGTGTCAGGGCAGGATGAGCTCCTGCAAGTGTCTGTGCAGCTCCACTCTCTGCAGGGTTAAAGCCTTGAGGGGTTTATTTCAGGTGTAATTGGAGCGACACAGATTTTACCTTTCCTTTTCCTACTCTCTGAGGGCATTTCATAGCAGCCTCTGTTACTCTCATCAGTGTAATGAGCAGCCTCAGGTTCCTGCGTGAGGGGGTTGGTGGGTTGTAGAAGCTGCAGTTTCAACCTGAAAACTAAGTGTGAAAAAAAGTAAACGAAAACCAGAAGTAATTTGTGTGATTTCCTGTGGCAAACGATGTCACTGGTGGTCAAGGAAGAGCCACAGACTGTGTAGGGAGCTGCTGGTGCTGTGCCCTGACCGATCTCGTGTGGTTCGCTGTGTTCCAGCTCACAGTTACATGACAGGCACCACGGCGTGTTTGGGGTTCGGAATTGCCGCTGCTCTGATGAAGTTTGGTAACAAGGAGGGCTGGAGGCTGACGGGACCTCCCAAGATGTAGCCGCAGCCTGTCCTCCCCGCGAGCTCCTCGACCGCTGTGCGTGATGAGATCGCGTGCAATAAAGTTCCTCTCCAATCAGCAGCTCTCGTGCTGTTTGGTGTCGGCCGGCTGCTGACGGTGGTGGGGCTGAGATGCAGAAAAGGTGGACCTGTTAGAGAGGAACCTTCATCGCTGCCTCTGCTGGTGGTGGCTGACAAGAGGTGTCCTTCAGAGGTCCATGCTGGGGCTGGTGCTGGTTGCCGTCTTCATCGAGGCCATGGACAGTGGGACCAAGCACACCCTCAGCGAGTTTGCAGATGACACCAGCTGAGTGGTGCAGGTGACGCTCCTGAGGGGTGGGATCTGCTCACAGGGACCTGGCCAGGCTGCGGAAGTGGCACCTCATGAGGTTCTGCAAGGTCCTGCGTCTGGGATGGGGCAGTCGCTGGTACCCAGCACAGGGCTGGGTGAGTTGAGAGCAGCCCTGAGGAGAAGGACTTGGGGTGCAGGTGGTTGAGCAGCTGGTCAGGAGCTGGCAACGTGTGGTCACACCCAAGAAGCCATCCGTGTCCTGGGCTGTGGGCAGCAGGTCCAGGAGGGGATGGTGCCCCTCTGCTCTGCTCTGCTCTGCTCTGGTGGTGAGAGCCCCCTGCAGTGCTGGGTCCAGGTCTGGGCTCCTCAGCCCAGCAGGGACTTGGAGCTGTTGGAGTGGGGACAGAGGGAGGCTGCTCTGAGGGTGGAACCCTCTGCTGTTGGACAGGCTGGGATAGCTGGGGGGTTCAGCTGGAGAAGAGAAGCTCCTGGGAGACCTTAGTGCAGCCTTTCAGAGCTGAAAGGAGCTGATAAGAAAGATGGGGACAGCAGGGGCTGCTGTGACAGCACCAGGGGTGATGGTTAAAGCCTGTGACCGGTATCTGTGCCCAAGTCCCGTTGCCCCACGTCTGCGCTGTGCGCACACCCGTTTGCGGGGCGGTCACTGTGTCCAGTCTGGCCTCTCAGCAGCTGGGCTGGGTCCTGCAGGATGTTCTGTCGGGGTTGGCCTTGCACCCCCCTGGCTGCAGGTTGAGGAAGCTGGGCTGGAGGATGGAGGGGTATATTGGCCCCCAGCGAGGTCTTTCGTAGACAGGGTGGGTTCTCCACCGAGCTGTTAAGAGCAGGGGAACAGCTGAGGCTGGAAGGGACCCTGGAGCTTTTCCTGCTCGGGGCGGTGCCCAGCTGAGTTTTCTCTGTACAAACTGGGGCTCGTCCTGCGAGGCCACCGAGAGGGTGCAGGGGGCTGAGGCACTGGACGCCCGAGGTGAGGCAGAGGGTGTCAGTCAGCCTGGAGAGCAGACGGCCAGGAGCTGCTCTCACACCGCTTGGTCACAACTGAAGGCAGATTCAGGTGCCGGCGAAGGGTGAGGAAACGGCACCGGTGGCAGGAAGGGGGATCCTGACCGAACAGAAGGGGAGGCAGCCTGGCAGTTGGGGTGGGTGAGTGGTTCCCCCTTGGAGAGATCGTCGCTGGGGACAACTCCAGCAGGTGCTTGGGAATACGAGGGCACAGGGACAGGACATCTGGGGATCTGAGTGACTAGAATGAGGGTTGATGAACCCCAGGAGGCGGGAGGGGAGAGGGCAGGGGGTGGGGAACAGGCAGATGGGAGACCCAAGGACAGAAGAGGACAGGATGGTGACACAGGCACATGATCGCAGCTCTGGCAGGCAGCGCGGCCTGGAGGGACCCAGGGGTGCAGGATGGTTCTAGGGACACTTGGGACTGGGCCAAGGGACTGGCATCCAGGGAGGCCCCAGCCCTTTAACATGGAGGTCACTGGGCTCTAGTTCAGGAGCACAGTGGGCACTGGAGCTCCCAACGCCCCATGACCTGTCCTCGGGGAACCCGGACATCCCCATCACCCCGTCCCCGGGATCTCCATCCAGGAGCTTGGGGAACCTCCCTCTGCCAGGGCCTGTCCCAGCTCCTGGCCACGGCCACGTGTCCCGTCTGAGGCTATAATTACCCGGGCACATTCCTGGGGGGTCACAGGCGCTTCCCGGAGCGGCGGCAGGCGGTAAGAGGGGACGAGTGCGTGGTGCGGCCGCGCGGGACACGCTGCAGGGTGAGCAGTGCCGCCGGGCTGCGTGCGAGGACACGCAACGCCGGGCAAGCGACGCGTGCGGTGCTGCTGGTGATGGGGCTGGCTGGGCCAGTGGCTTCATACTGAGTGCTCGGGGATGAGGAGGATGGTGGCCATCAGCCTCAGCTGTGGGGCTCTTTAGAGTCGGCTCTGGGGCTGTGGGTTTGCCAAAGGGCTCCAAGTGTACTTGCAGGGCAGAGCGGAGCTTTGGCAACCGTAGACCCCTGCCATGGGCCACTGCCCTGCAGGGACTGTGCCCTGACCTCCTGCCTGCTGCATCCCCACAGGCAGCATGTGGGTCGCAGAGGGGCCGGCCCCAGCCCAGTGGAACTTGCGAGATGGGGCTCACGCTGGCCACTTCCTGGCCATGGCCAGCGACCTCCGTGCCGCTGGACAGCTGGTGGATGTGGCCGTGGGACCCGAGGGCGACGTGGCCCACGCCGTGGTGCTGGCCTCCATCAGCTCCTTCTTCCTGCGCTTCCTGGAGGGCCAAAGCAAGGAGCCACACCAGGGCCCCCCGGCTCGCGTCCCCCTGCCAGCCGGGGCCACGCTGCGGGGCTGGAGGGCTCTGCTGGCCTTCGCCTACGGCGGAACCCTGCCCCGTGGCCAGGAGAAGGAGGTGGAGGAGGCTGCCCGGCTCCTGGGGGCCCCACGGATGGTGGCTGCCTGCACCCTGCAGCCAGATGGGGACCCCCAGGAGGGAGGTGCTGGGTGCCTGGAGGAGCAGTGGGAGACGCTAAGAGCCCTGGAGCGGCTCCACGCCAGCGGCCTGGGCTGTGACATCCAGCTGCAGGCAGGGGACGAAGTCATCCCTGGTGAGTTGGGGTTCCCCTGGGAGGGGCTGGATGCGCTGGAACCAGCTGGGTCCTCTGGCAGGGACAAGGAGGTGCCCACGGGGCTGGTCCCCTGTGCAGAGCTGGAGGTTGCCAGGGGCCAGCACACACCAGTTCCCAGCGAGCTGGGACCCACTGCTCTTTGTCTCTTCCACCAGTTCAGCGCTTGGCCTTGAGCTGCTCCTGTGACTTCTTCCGTGGTCTCTTCACTTGCCCCATGCGGGAGGCCACCCACGACCCCTCTGCGCCGCTGGCCACAGGGCTGTCCCCGGCTGAGCTGCGCCTCCTGCTCTCCTTCGCCTACACGGGGGCTGTGGCGGGGCCGTGGCCCGTGGTCCTGGAGGCAGCTGAGACCTCCCTGCGCTACCAGGCCTGGGGGCTCCTCACCCTCTGCCTGGATGTTTTCACCCGTGGCCTCACCCCGGAGACCGGCCCGGACGTGCTGGCCTTCGCCGCGACTTACGGCTTGGCCCAGGTGAGCCGCGGAGCGGAGGACTACATCTTGGCCACCTTCCCCAGCGTGGTGGCCACCCCAGCCTTCCTGGATCTGCCCGCGCACCTCCTCATCCGCCTCCTCCGCTCGGACGCCCTCAACGTCCTCTACGAGCTGGAGGCCCTGGAGGCGGCGTCTCGGTGGCTCGTGGCCAACAGAGACGGCCACGAGGGTCTGGCCAAGGAAGTGCTGTCGTCGGTCCGCTTCGCCCTCATGTCCACGTCGGAGCTGAAGAAGGTGCGGTCGGTGGCTGCCGAGGCGGCCGAGCCGGGGCTCCTGCAGGAGCTCGTGGTGGCGGGGTTGGCCCCCGTGGCTCGGCTGCCGTGCCGCGTGCGTTCTCTGCGAGAGGTGCTGGTGGTCTGCGGCGGCGAGAAAGTGACTTCCAACCTGGCTGCCCGCAAGCCCAGCAGGCACCTCTGGTTTGCCCACCGCTACCTCAGCGCCGTGGGGCTGGTGAAGCGGGTGGAGTGGCGAGCGCTGGCCAACTTCCCCGACGGCCCACGCTTCCGCCACGCCATCGCCGTGGTGGGCAACAGCCTCTACGTCCTGGGCGGGAAACACTACTACGGGATCTACGACACCCTGGCCAGCGTCTACAGGTGAGGCGACCCAGAGGTGCCACGAGGCACCAGCACCCTGGCGGAGCCGAGGAGGTGCTGGTGGAACCGGAGCTGCCCCAGGGACCCAGGGTGCCACAGGTGGTCTCTTGCCCCACCTTGACCGCAGATACCAACCTATGGAGGACGCGTGGGAGCAGCTGGCCAGCATGACCTGCAAACGGAGCTACTTTGCCGCTGCGGCCCTTGGGGGCTTCATCTACGCCCTGGGGGGCAACTCAGGGGAGCTCTACTGCACCGACACTGTGGAGTGCTATGACCTGGCCAAAAACACCTGGAGGTGAGAGGGCCGCACCTAGTCCTCAGCTCTGCCCCGGGAGCCCCTCGCAGCAGCCAGCGGTGCCCACTGAGAGGTCTGTGGGTCACTCAGCCCTCCAGCAGAAGAATGGGCCTTTGGAAGAGGCCCACTGGGTCGGGGGGCACCCACATCGCTTAGGGGTAACTGGGTGCTGCCCAGCGTGGCCTGTCGAGCAGTGAATGAGTTTTCAGTCACTGGCATCCAGGGAGGGCCTGGTGGCCAGTGAGAGGCAGCATCTCGCCTCTTCCGGCTCTGTTCACCGGGTGCGCTGATGGCTCATTGAGTGTCGGCCATTGAGTCCACTGTGGGTTGCCCAGTGGTGTCTTTTGGGCTCTAGAAAGGGTTGAGCACTGATTGATGCCTCTTGGGCACCCATCCAGTGTGAGCTGATGGTGCCCACTGGGGCTCAGAAGGTGCTGGCCAGTGGCCAGCATTCCCTAACCCTAAACTTAACCCTAACCCTAACCAGCAGGGCCACTAGGGAAACTCCTTGGCAAGCTGTGACCAGCCATGGCTGAGTTGCCCTTCAGCTCGTCGCTCTCTCCCTGCCCAGGAGGTGCCAGCCCCTGCCGAAGGCTCTGTGTGGGCACGCGGCCTGTGCCCTGGACGGCGCGCTCTACGTGTCGGGGGGCTGCGACGAGGCGTGCCAGTGCCAGGCGTCCCTGCTGCGCTACACTCCAGGCGAGCCCACCGCGCGCCTGGCTCCTATGAACGGCCAGCGAGCCGGCCACGTCATGGAGGAGGCGGGTGGGCAGCTCTACGTGGCCGGGGGGCTTTGCCAGCGGGACGGGCAGACGGGCTACAGGGACCAGCTGTCCTTTGAGGTCTACAGCCCCAAGCTGAACAGCTGGGTCCTCCTCAGCCCCCTGCCCCATGCCCATGTAGTTGGGGGAGCAGCTGTGCTGGGCGGGGAGCTGATTGTGCTGGGAGGGTACAGCCACGAGACCTACAAGGACACCCACCTGATCCACGCCTACCAGCCGGGCCCCCGGCGCTGGATCACGCGTGGAACCCTGCCCCACGCCTACACCGACCTCAAAGCCTGCGTCCTCACGGTGCCCTCTGCTTTGCGCGGCCCCAGCTGCCCTGAGGAGCCCTCTAGGCTACCCAACAACACTTAGAGGGGGTCTGAAAAGCTCTGCACCCCGTCCTGGCATCTGCAGGTCGCACCCACGGGCACCTCTACGGGGCTAAACCACCCCAGGTCCCTCCCCAGAACCGATTCCTCCCCGCACAGGGTACACGATGGAGACGGTGGCACCCTGCGGGACACAAGCACTCCCCACGCTGCATCCCAGGGCCTCCAGGGCCACTCAGTCTCATCGTGCTGAATAAAAGTGGCTCCGGAACTGCCCACCTGGTTCTTGTGGTTTCTGCTGGGGAACCCAAAAATCCAGGCGCTTCGTCCAGGGGACAGCGAGGGTGGAGGTGTGGGGAGGGCGCTGCTGCGGGGCTGAGTATCGGCAGGGGGTGCCTGTGTGTCTGGGGCTTGAGAGGGATCTGGTGGTGGCTGGCAACGGTACTGGTGATACTGGTGCCACAGCTGGTGGCGCTGGCAGAGCTGAGCTGGAGCCGGTTTGGGGTCTTGATCTGGATTTAATCCCTGCTATGGCAGCAAAACCCGCTGGGAAGGCCAACGGGAGGAACCCACCACTGGGACGCTGCTGCAGCATCTCCTGGCAACACCGGCCCTGTCAGAGGGGCAGAAGGAGGCCATCAGCGAGGTGGATCTTCTCGTGGCGCTTGAGGTTGGAGCTCTGGCTGAAGCTCTTGTCGCAGACAACACAGACGAAGGGCTTGTTGCCGGTGTGGGTGCGCATGTGCAGGGTGAGGCTGCTGCTGTGGCTGAAGCTCCTGCCACACACGAGGCAGACAAACGGCTTCTCGCCGGTGTGGGTGCGCATGTGCTGCGTGAGGTTGGAGCTCTGCCTGAAGCTCTTGCCGCAGTCAGGGCAGGCGTAGGGCTTCTCGCCGGTGTGGACGTGCCGGTGCCGCAGGTACTCGTAGCTGTTGCTGAAGCCCTTGCTGCAGTCCGCACAGGTGAACGGCTTCTTACCCGTGTGGCTGTGCCTGTGCTGGGCGAGGTGGCCGCTCTGGCTGAAGCTCTTGCCGCACTCCCCGCAGCGGTAGGGCTTCTCGCCGGTGTGGGTGCGCAGGTGCCGGGCGAAGGAGGAGCTGCCGCTGTAGCTCTTGCCGCAGTCGCCGCAGATGAAGGGCTGCTCCCCGCTGTGGATGTGCATGTGCTGGGCGAAGGAGGAGATGTAACTGAAGCTCTTGCCGCAGTCACCGCAGGTGAACGGCTTCTCCCCGGTGTGGATGCGCATGTGCTGGGTGAAGTGGCCGCTGTCGGCGAAGCTCTTGCCGCAGCTGGCACAGCTGTAGGGCTTCTCGCCAGTGTGGATGCGGCGGTGCCGGGTGAGGTTGGCGCTGTCGGTGAATCTCTTGCCGCAGTCAGCACAGCGGTAGGGCTTCTCGCCGGTGTGGGTGCGCACGTGCCTGGTGAGGGTGGAGCTGTGGCTGAAGCTCTTGCCGCAGTCGGCGCAGGGGTAGGGCTTCTCCCCGGTGTGGGTGCGATGGTGCCGGGTGAGGGTGCCCTTCTTGGCAAAGCAACTGCCACAGTCACTGCAGACAAAGGGCCGGGTGCTGGGGTGGGCACACCAGTGCTTCACTGGATCCAAGCCAGCGGGGTAGCTCTGCCCACACTGGGGGCACCGATTCAGCTGTTCGGGTGGTAGAGAAGGAGCCACCATGGCTTCGTCTGCTTCTTTCTCCTCAGCCTCAGGGCTGCGCTTTGGCTTCTCCAACTGTTTGGAGAAGGAGCTACCAGACAGCCTCTCGCTGGCAGAACCCAGGGGTATCTGCGGGTCCATGCTGAGCAGGGTGGTCGGTCAGCTCCGGCCCTCGGCAGAGGCCTGGGGACACCCGGGAAGGCCCGGCCGAGCACAGCGGGCTGGACAGAGGGTCAGGCAGGCAGCTCCCGCCCACAACGGAGGCGGCAGTGCCTGCCCCTGGAACTCCGGCACAGCCCTGCCCCGAAGGAAAGAACCGAGGATCTGGGGTCACAGCAGCGCCCGCGGCCTCCGTCACCCCCACCAGACTCCCGTGTGAACCCCAGGCAGTAGCCCCGGTCCTGCGAACCTGCCCCGGGCTCCTCTGCGGGGACACCGGCCCTGGGAACCTGAGGGTGAGGATTTGCTGGCGTCAAAATCATCCCAGAGAGGCCCCGCCCTGCCCCGCCCCGCTCAGCAGCCTCAGCGCAGCCCCAGGAGCCCCCTGACCCCAGCAGCGTTAAAGGCCGCGAAGATCCCACCCGGCCTGGTCCTACCCACAGAGCCCAGCGCGCTACCGAGCGGGTCCGGGCCGGGAGCTGCGGGGGTTTCTCTCTTCCAGGCGCCGTCACTCGGAACGTTCTTCGCGGGGCCGCCGCGCCCAGGCGGGGCCTTCCAGCCGCGAACGGCTCAGGCGAACGGCGCGGGCAGCCCTCGCGGGGTCCTGAGTCGCTCCCCCCGCAGTGGCGTCACTTCCGGCGCGGTGGCTGCTGGGAGGTGGCGGTTCTTCGGGGTCTCCCGCCGTTCGCGGCTTCTGCCTGGGGTCCGGACCGGGCGGGTCGGGCCAGGCCCGGGTGCGGATGGGTGCCGGCGATGCCCATTGCCTGGGCACGAAACCCGCTCGGCTGGAGCCCACAGGGGCCGCTCTGGTGGGGCCAGTGAAAGCAGCAGCGAGATAGGCGCCGGGAGAGGGGGAAGAGGCCTAGAGGAGAGCTCGAGCCCACCGCTGCTGGAGGACGCGCGGCCTCTGGAGCTTCGTGTGGGACAATGGCCTGAGAATTCGCTTCCTGACCTTCTCCCCCGACTCCACCACCTTTCTGTGGTGCTGTACTGGTGTTACTGGGGCGCTTGAAGCGAGAGGGAAGCGGCATCCGTCAGAGTGACTTCCTGGAGCAGCGCTGGGCCAGGGTAGCTCTGCCGTTCGGCAGTAGTTTTGTTCTCCATCCGACTCCGGGTGAGTTTTGAGCGTCGTGGTGGTGGTTGGAAGGGGAGTCTGAGCTGGAGCTGGATCCGGATCCTTCCAGAGCAGACGGGAGGAGGGCAGTGAGGTCTGTGCATGCGAATCCCCGAGCTCCTGCATCTGTCTGTGCTGCTCATGGGGAGGAGAGGTCCCTGCAGCCCAAGTCATTACTAGTTTGGAAAAGTTGCTTTGGTTGGTTTTCCTTCCCTAGAGGTCTTAGGGCATTGCAGCTGTTGGCTAAGCATTGGCTGTGAGGAGGAACTGCTGCCCTCATCACAGGGTGCAGCTCTGTCTGGGCCCTCCAGCTGATCAGCAGCTGTGCTGGCTGTGCTCCTGTTGTTGGTTGAGGAAACCATTTATGGGCTGGACAAGGGGATGCTGCAGAGCTCTGCAGTTCATTTCTGCTGCTCTTTGCTGTCAGAGCTGGATTGGGAGCCTTTTCTACAGTGACTGAGCATATTTTTTGGATACTAAAGTTCTGCTGACTTCATCCCCTGCCCCTCTTTCTTCTAGGAGCAATAGCTTCGAGGTTCTCCCTGTGTACTGCAGCACCTGACACCACGCGAGGCTGCGATGGGAAAGCCAGATGGCCTGTTAGTTGTGGAGAAATGCATGGCCTGCCTGGCTTCATGTGGGACAAGAACAGGGCACTGCATGATTATTGCCTTATTTCAGCAGAGCAGGGCTTGTAGGATAAGGAGGAGCCCTCCTATCCCATGTGGATGTGAGCTCCCGTGCCCCAGCTCTTTCACCCTGCAGTCCCTGTGATTTACAAACAGCAGCTGTTTCACAGCAGCAGGTAACCCTCCTTCAGTTCCCCTCACATCATGGACCCCCAGAATACCCCCAGTGCTGCTGGGGGGAACCTGGAGCAAGAGAATGAGCCCCTGGAACGAAAGCTAAAGCACAACCCTGAGGATGAGATGGAAGAGCATGAAGCCACAGCAGCCCTCTCTGCGTCACCTGAGCAGCTGAATCAGTGCCCTCGCTGTGGGCAGAGCTACTCCCCTGGCTCAGAGCTGGTGAAGCACCAGTGCACCCACCCCAGCTCCCGACCCTTTGTCTGCAGTGACTGTGGCAAGAGGTTCAGCCAGAGCGGCCACCTCAGCCGGCACCACTGCACCCACACGGGCCAGAAGCCCTACCCCTGCTCTGACTGCGGCAAGAGCTTCAACGAAAGCGCCAAGTACATCCGCCACCGCCTCATCCACACCGGAGAGAAGCCCTACTGCTGCGCTGAGTGCGGCAGGAGCTTCACGGAAAAGTCCAGGTACCTGCGGCACTGCTGTGGCCGCACTGCTGCGAAGCTGTACAGTTGCAGTGACTGCGGCAAGGGCTTCAGCCGCAACGGCGACCTCAGTCAGCACCTGCGCACACACACCGGCGAGAAGCCCTACCGCTGCGGGGAGTGCGGCAAGAGCTTCATCCAGAGCAGCCACCTCAGCCAGCATAGGCGCACCCACACCGGCGAGAAGCTGTACCGCTGCGGTGACTGTGGCAAGAGCTTCAGGGACAGCTCCTACCTCACTCAGCACAAGCTCACCCACACAGGTGAGAAGCCATTCCCCTGCGCCCTCTGCGGCAAGAGCTTCCGGTTCAGCTCCTACCTCACGCAGCACATGCGCTCCCACACTGGCGAGAAGCCCTTCCCTTGCACCCACTGCGGCAAGAGCTTCAGCAACAGCTACAGATACATCCGGCACTGCCACGTCCACACCAGTGAGAAGCCCTACGCCTGCTCCACCTGTGGCAAGAGCTTCAGCTTCAGCTCGACCCTGGCGCAGCACAGGCGCACCCACACCGGGGAGAAGCCCTACTGCTGTGGCGACTGCGGCAAGAGCTTCAGCCGCAGCTCCACTCTGGCCCAGCACGTGCTCACCCACACTGGTGAGAAGCCGTACGTCTGCCTTGACTGCGGCAGGAGCTTCCGGCAGAGCTCCCACCTGAAGCGCCACAAGAAGATCCACCCCAGTGATAGCCACGTCGTGCCCCTCTGACGTTGCCCGTGTGGCTGGGAGGTGCCACAGCAGTCAGCGGGGTGCCAGCGGTGGACTCCTGACCCTGGCTTTCATGGTGGGTCTTGCTGCCAAAGGTGGGAATAAATCCTGACAGAGACCCCAACCCTGCTCCAGCTCAGCTCTGCCAGTACCACCAGATAGGACAGCAGTTACACCAGTGCCATTGCTCTCCATTCCCAAGCAGAGCCCCCTCAGAGGGGGCTGGAGCTGGGGGTGAGGGACACCATGCAGCTTAGGAACTTGGGAGTTGGCGGAGTGCAGAGCTGGGGGAGACCCCAGGGGTCCCCAGCCTCAGGGTGCTTTGGTGGGGAGAGAGGACTTGGGGCTGGGACTTGGGTTTGCTGCCATCCAGCAGGTGTTGGGCTGCGGGGAGCTGTCATCTCTGCGGGGTTGGGGGTCTTTTTTCAGCAGAATAAACCAAAACTATCTCTTTCCCCGCTGCATTTTCTTGGAGTCTGGTGATCAGGAATGACTCAGGTGCCCAGGGAGGTCTTGGAGGGAATCCTGTTGGAGAATCAGGTGGTTTCAGAGGAACGAGCTGGACAGGCTGGGTCAGTGGGCAGAGGCCAACGGGGTGAGGTTTAATGGGGCTAAGGGCAGGGGCCTGCATGTTGGCCACAAGACCTCCCTGCAGCTCAGGCAACCAGCTCAGGGCCTGAAGCAGCCAGAGGAGGGTTAGGCTGGACATTAGGAAGCCCTTCATCGTGGCAAGGGTGATCAGAGTCTGGACTGGACTGCCCAGGGCAGTGGTGGAGTCCCTATCCCTGGAGGTGTTGAAGGGCAGCCTGGCTGTGGCCCTGAGTGCCCTGGTCTGGCTGCTGGGGTGATGTCAGGTCCTGGGCTGGCTGAGCTCAGAGGGCTTCTCCAGCCTCAATCATTCTGCAGGCTGATTCCCAAGTTTCAACACAGCAGATTGCAGTTTCATTACGCTGGTGATTCCAGTTTCATTGTTGCTGGCACAAAAGGGGAAGCAGGAACTGTCTCGAGGGTGGGTTTGCAGCTAAGCACAGGGAGCTCCATGTCCTTGGCTCTGACCCGCCCAGGGCCATATCCCAGTCTGCACCCCCTGACCGCTGCTCCCGTCGCCCCCGTCCTGCTGAAGCAGTGAAACTCCACCACGTACAGTGTATTAAAATACAGACACTTTAATATAAAGACAGAACCTCAAAGCATCGCTTCCGTTACAAATCAAGGGCGAGACACAAGAAATTAAGTGGAAGGGGGGGGAAAAAAGAACCCAACCCGACTCTGACGTCGCGGAGCGTTAGGAAGGCAGGATGGCAATATTTATATTATCCACATATGTACACGGCAGGGGGGGTCACTACTTCTGTGGAAGAGTGAGAGGAACGACGGGACAACTGAGCGGCGTGAAAAGAAAAGAACCCAACCAACCAACCAAACGACGACGACGACAAAAAAAAAGGAGATAAATTAGGGGAAGTTTGAATTTTAAATAATTCTGTTGAATAGGCTAAATCATAGAAGCTAATTCATACTCTCTAGGAACCATCCCATATCACTGTTCTAAGAAAATGGGGGGGTGGGGGGTGTTAAAAATCCATTGGGAAATGGACTTTTATTAGTAGTTAAAAGTTTACTAATCAATTCCTGAGCAACAGCAACCTCATCATGGACTGCTTTCCCCATCAAAGTCCCACTCAGCGAGGGGACTCGCTGCGAAGACGCTGGTAGAAGAGAGAGCTAAAGCGCTGGGGTTGAATTGGAACGTGATCGCTGGGCAAGATTAACAGGTTAAAAGTGCCAAGTAGGATGGACCAACCCCTTCCACCTTCTCCTCATGAACTCACGAGCGTAACCTCCTACAGAACAATCTGCACCGATAAAGCAACCGGATGGCCGCTGGAGAGAGGAAAGGATCACCGCGCTTGGGAACGTCAGGGTCGGCACCGTCACACCTGGGGTTTGGAACGATAAAACCCAGCAAAAGAGAGCGGTTCCCCTTGTTTTGTCTCAGATGGAAACCCTGGGGTCGACGACGACAGCAACAGCCTTTATTGCAAAGTTCACTCGAAGTAGAGGGATTTCTAACGCGCAAGGAGAAGCAGGACGTGGCGCCGCAGCACTGCTCAAGCCGGTCGCTCTGGCTTGGAGTGAGACCTTGACACACGAGCTACAGAGATGGAGGAGAAGGAGAGGAAACGAGGGGAAACAAGATCTTGAGCAGCCATAAACCTTCACCTACGCGAAGGCTGGCTGCACGTCTGCGCTTCCAAAACCTCCGCGGTTCGGGCTTTGCCCTCGGGACTGCAAAGACAGCTCACAAAAACACTGTCTAGCTGCTTCTCCCCAGACAGGGATTTCACACCTTGGCACCATCGGGCAGCAGCTCAAGGCCAAGTTCCTTGGCTTGAAGGGATCGCTGGAGAGCCCCGGGCTTCATCCTCTTTGTGCTTTGAGCTCAGGCACAAACACCCCGAGAAGCTGTCGAGGAATCTGGGGGGGTGTGTGAGCTGGGGCAACTCCCGCCGAGGCCCCATCGATCACCTCCTGCCTTCCAGACCCTGTAGCAAAAGGACTGGTTTCAACAGAGAGCAGGTAGGCTGCTTGTCCACGGGCCTGGAGCAAGCGGCGCTGACTTCCAGCAGCCCTGTGACCAAACTGCCCGGTGCCAACGTGCGGCAACTCTGCAGCAGCACCTGTGACGGGCACCAGGCAGCCGTGGCACCCCTGTGTTCAGGGTGCTCGGAGGTGAAGAGCCCCAGCCCCAAACCCAGCAGTGGGGAAGCCTGAGCCAGAAGGGAGTCAGGAGCAGCAGCCTGGAGACAGACTCGCAGCACCAGAGTCTCCTCTTCCAGCAATGCAGCCAAACCTTGGGCAGCAGCACAGGGAAGCACCTTGTGCAATGTGGAGCCCAATCCTGCACCCCATCTGCAGGGCTGGACGTGGGCTCTGTGCTGCTGGGGAACACCGTGTGCCAGCGAGTCACAAGGGCACAGGTCCTCCAGGTCCCCGTCTGAGTGCCACCAACACATCCCCAGGAGCCACAAGGAGGCGGGTGGAAAGGTGCAAGTGCGTGCTGGCTCTCCCACTGCTCCCACTGACACTGTCTCACAGCAAACCATCAGCTGAACAAGAGCCGGGTCCACCCTGGCACGGACACCGGCTCTGCACCCACCCATGCTCTCCCCTGCCGTGCGGCCACTCAGCCTCTGCTCTGCTTGGACTCTTCCAAGTGGAAAAACACCAGGTGTGGGGAGCAGACGCTGCTTTCTCAACACACAACCCCAGCAAGAATCAGTGCTCACGGCTCTCAGGAGGCTGCCTGCCTGCTCTGGCAGGGGGATTGGGCTGGCTGATCTTTCGAGGTCCCTTCCAATCCCTAATGTTCTGTGATGGTGCCTGTCCCAGGCCTCGTTATCGTTACTCTAGAGTAAAAGACCTTCTCCTGGAAGGGGCAGCCCAGCAGCATGGGAAGATCCAACGTCCTCTGCAAGGCAGGCTGAACAGGACAGAGCCTGAGGACCGCGGGAACTGCGACGCACCCCAACCTGCCAGTGCTGCTGCAGCCCCGCTGCGCTCAGCGCGAGTCTGTGCTGCAACAGCAGCGGGTGAGGAAGAAGCGGCCACAATCCATCTCCTTCCTGCTCACACCCTCCCATTTCTCTTCTGAGGCAAAGAAATGATTCCAGATAGGTCTGTACAAAGAATCATGGAACAGTCTGCGCCGGAAGGAACGTTTAAAGGTCAGGTAGTCCAACCCCTGGAGAAGGAGGCTGAAGAAGCATCACCAACACCCTTAGAAGGAAGGGTGCAGGCAGGGTGAAGTCACCCAGAGCACACAGAGCCAGCCACAGGGCCAGACAGGCTGCACTGGCCATGCCGGCAACCCCAAGCAGCCGCGATGGCCAAGAAGTCCTGAAGCAACGTTCCCTTCCAAAATGTTCTTCAGCGGAGCCTATCCAGCCTGAAATCAATCTGCTCAGCACATGGGAGGTTCTTGCTCAGCTACTAAGTTTGACCAGAGAAAGAAGGAAACTCCTCACCGCTTTGAGATGAGTTGAGAGCGACAAAGCTGAGTGAGATTAAGGCTGAGGAGCATCAAAGAGTCCTGGGGATTCCAAAGGTCTTGGCTCACCAAATCAGTGATTAGCACAGCCCTTCAGGAGCGAATGGTGCAGCCTTCCTGCCTGGGCAACTTCGGCAGCGGCAGGAGCACTCACAGACCCTACGAGGCCACCTTCCTCCTCGGATGGCCTGGACATCACAGCCCAGGCAGAGCCCACACCTGAAGTCAAACCAAACACCAGGCAACAGCAAGGCAAAGCCTGAAGCAGCCACTGAAAGTCCAGAGACAGAGCACTGAAAGGTAATTTCTTTCCCCTCCTTTGGAAGGAGGGAAGGAAATGAGATGGAGGCACAACCAAAGATGTCTATGTTTGTCTGGCCAAGGAGACACAAGCTCCTGTCACGGGGAGACACAAGGTGAAGATGGTCCTCGCCCTCTAAACATCACGGACACCGCAGATCTGCACTGCCTGGCGTGGGCAGCTTCAGCGAAGAGGAGCTGCCCCTTTACCTCTCTCCCGCTGCCCACAGCCTGCACTGACAGCTGAAGATGCTCCCCAGCGTTAGTCATCCCGATGCAGCCACTCCTTCCTGAAGGAGGGAACAAGAGGCGGCGGAGCTCGACTGCCCCCCACTCTGCAGCCCAAGCCTCTGCGTCCCCCAGTCACAGCTTCTGATGATGATTTCCCAAAGACACTGCTGGATGGGACAATCACTGCTGACTGACCTGCTGCAGTGGGGCAGCCCCAGCTCAGCCGCTGAGCCCAGCGAGCACAAGCCCGAGGCAGCAAATCCGCGGAGGACTACAGCACAGGGCGCCTCTTCCTCGGGGCTGTCATTGGGCAGCAGGGCAGAGGTTCTGCTGAGCACAGAGCTCCGTAAGTTCCGTGCTGTTCTGCCAGCAGATGTGCTACAGGATGCGTTTTAGTGTCCTGACAAGTCCTTCACTGGCAGCAGAGGCGCGGAGAAGGAACACGTGTGACGGCCACGGAACAGCAGCACCCTGCTGTTTGGAGTCCCCGGGGCTGTTAATGGGGTCGATTTGGCTCTTGGAAACAGGGTTTGGTGAGCAGGGTGGTGCCGGGTCGACAGTTGGGACTTGATGCTTGGATTCCTCTTCCAACCTTGACGATTTGGTGACCCGGCAGGATGCGGCGGTGCACCAGGAATTCCGTCTTTGAAGTGGCTGTTCCATCACTCCCCATGATCTGCCAGTACTGAAAACAGGTTTCAGAGCCCAGGCACAGCAGGGTCACCAAGGGTATTGGTTTTGCAGCCATCTGGATCGGATCTGAACAGCTCAACAGCCCAAAGCTATTCCTTCAGCCACCTGAGAGCAGTGAAAACACCCTCCCTGCTTGCCAGACAGAGGAGAAACAAGCCCAATCTGCATGAGACTGCGGCAGGGAGCAGGGAAGATGGCAACACAAATCCCTTAGCATCACTGTCTCCCAGCTAACACAATCCCAAGACCCCATCCCGAAGCCTCGCTCACATCTCACGCTGCTTCCTACAAGCATCAGGCGCCTTCTGGGAAGCAAATCTCGTCAGGGATCACTGCCAAGGGCTGGATCGGAGCTGCCCACGAGTGAAATGCACTGCAGTCACCCAACGTGTGGCTGAGGTGAAGGAGGCCAAGGCAGCTCCAGACTGCAGCAGCATGGGCTGCCAAGACTGAAAGCTGGCATCGATGGATATGACAGTGAGGTGACACAGGGGCAGGTGAAAGCGCAGCCCGGAGGGGTCCCAAGAGGCTGGAGCAGCTGCTCAGCAGGTTGGCCGGCAGAGGTGAATCCCCTTTGAGTAGGTCCCAACGGCCCGTTTACTCCTGGGTCAGCGTCTGGTTTCCTTTGGCTAGAGAGCCCCAGCATCCAACCTGCTAAGAACAAGCTGCCAGCAGGGCTGCACTGAGCCGCAGCCAACGGGCTTCAGTTGCTCCTGTGCCAGCCCTGCAGGAGACACCAGCTGAGCTCCCAGCGCCAAAGCAGCCACTGCTGCAGGGAGCAGAGGGACAGGGTCCCCATCAGACAGCAGATGGCAGCTTCCCTGCACAGGGCCTTTCCCTGAAGAGTCACCAAACTCCTTAGGCTGGAAATGACCTTCAACAAGACTGAGTCCAGCCGTAAACCCTTCCCTGCCGAGTCCAGCAGCAAACTGCACCGGACAGTGCTGCCGCTCCCCAGACATCCACTGCAGAAACCTCTGGGCAACGCAAGTCACTCCCATCGCGACTGTCTGTGCGTCCTCTTCAGTCGAGGAGGAGCGCCGGGGCTGGACAGCACCACGACTCTGCAAGCCTCTTCCTTCATCTCACCGGCATCTTGTGCTGGAGTCCTGTGAGCACAAGTGGCCGAGCTGTGTTGCTGGATGTCATCCCCAGTTCCGGATGAAGGGGGAGGCAGAAGAGGTCCAAGAAACACTGACTTGGTGCCTTTTCAGAAAATGACCCAACAGAAGTGGAGTGATGGAAAGCTTCTGCTTGTACGTCTTCCTCTCTCGTGTTTGGGATGTAAATGATAGGGGGGAGATGTAATTAAGGCTGCCGCGGCTTCAGCGACTGCTCCAGCACAGTCCACCCACTGACCTCCAAAGAGCCAGGCGCTCCGCCGCTGGCTGTGAGCAATGGTGCTGCAGCTCTGCACCTTCTAGTCACCCAAAGATCTGGAAGAAGCTGGAGCTGCCCAAGTCCCAGCTGCAAAGCGTCTGGGTCATACTGTCCTCCTGGATTCCAGGACATACACTGCGTACAGCTTCCACGAGAAGCTACTGGATGTGTCTCAGCTATCGCCCTCTGAGTGCTTCTTGCCCTTCTGCGGGTTTCCCTCTGGCTGCCAGGAGCTCGGCTGGGCTCAGCGCTGCCAAGTCCTCTCCCAGGCGCTGAGCAGGAGGCAGTTCCAGACCATCACTTCCAGGGCCATCAACCCCTTCCCTTTCCAGGGAATAAGGCGGCAGAGTCCGATCGACAGTCTCTGTGCACAAGGGCTGCCTAGGGAAGACGAACTTGGGAATCGAAACTGACTGCACTTAGCCCTAAATCTCGACCAAGGACTGCGAGGGGAAGAGTCTAACCGACGTCCGCCGAGGGTGGGCCAGGGCACCTCACCCCCACCACTCTTGTGGAGACAGCCAGCACAGCACTCACCACTCCTGGATGCAAGCAGCCCGAGAGCCCACGAGGGCAGAGCTCTCTGGCCTCCTTCAAACACAGAGGAGGGAGTAAACAACCCACACGTCCAGCCCCGCTCTTTGTGATGGCAGGACACCCCATCTGGCGGCTCGGCCCAAGGCCAGCGACACATTGCTGGAGGTGGGAGACTCGTGAGGGAGCACTCACAACCAAGAAGGGACTGAACGACAGCAACGCCACCGACGGAGCAGCTAGAGCTGCCCCTGAGCACCGGGGCCAGCAGGCAGATGGCACCTAAAGCCTATAAGGGGGGGGTCTTCCTAGTCATTTCACTGTTGCCAACCCCCCTCTTTCACCATCGTTTCCTCTACTGGCGCTCAGTCGTCTGAACTGGAGACCAGGCGACTTCCACGTAAGGATCATCCATCCTTCTCCTCGTTTTGTGCCCTCCAATAAATAAGTTTCCTGTGCATTGGACAATCTGAAACGAAACCAAGGATGAGCAACACACAATCTCTCTAAAACAGAGCCACTGCTCCGAGCGGCGCCTTCTGCACGCAGACCCCGAGCCACAGCCCGACTCAACGGCACAGCCGGGCAGGGTGGCAGCCAGACCCTGGTGTTGCCGGGTCGAGCTACTCCAAGCACAGAAATACAACAGCAAGACGTGCCCCGTCGGCGAACGCGCCCAGCCCGGCCAGCGCTCAAGTCGAGCACTCAAAACCCTACTAACGACAGACGAGGCTACCTGCACCGTGACGTTCGGTCTTCCCAGCGCCGGCACCAAGGGCCCGGGCAGGGCGGCCAGCGCACACCCTCTGCGAGCGCCGACAGCAGCCCCAGAACGGGTTGCCAGACTAGCTACCAAGATTCACAGTGACGCAGAGTGCCAGCGGCAGCGGCACACCGCCCAGTGAAGCAGTTCCAACAAGGCAGGGACCTGAAGGTCTTTCTGTTCAAGCCGAGCGGGTCCGAGCCACCCCAGTTACTCCAGCTGCCGCTCCGCAGTGGCCCCCGCTAAAAGCCGCTCAGTCACCAGAGCGCCCGGCTCAGTTCCGATGCGTCAGGTAGGAAACCGCCCGGCGCTGGAGCTGGCGCTGCCGCACGCCAAGCGGGCTCGGGTCTGCCAGCAGAGCGAGCGGGAGAAACGAGCCGCAGGGTCTTCCAAGAACTGGCTTGGGCATCGGTCAGCCCTCCACGTTCAGCACCAAGGATTCAAACTAGAGGCACAGTTCTGTCGGGTAAAATAGCACCAAGAGGAGGCTCTTCACATCTCTGCTGGTGTGCCAGTCCTTTACTCTTAAGATAACTTAATCACGGGCGGTATCGACGGTTCTAGGTGGAATAAAATCAGTCCAAATTGTTTTCGCTTCTTAAAAAAGATAAATACTTCCTCTACACTATCGACAATGCAAAGTGGAGCTTTCAGCGCTTCTTTTGCCTTCGGGTTTGTTTTTTTGCCTTTTTCCTTTTTCTACCGATTCACAGTAAATTCCCTCTGCTGTGTAGGTCTTATGCTTTGAGTTTGTCCAGTAGTAAGAGAGTAGAAACCCCTGCACAGGCCAGGTGAGCACCTTTCAGTGGAAGCTGAGTGAAGTTGGTCCACGTTGTCCTTGCATAGGTCACATTGGGTTGAGGTAGAAATCCTAGTTACCTGCACAACAAACAGGAGGAGAGGAAGAGACTCGTCTAAATGAAAGAGAAAAATCTACCGAGGGTTAGATGCGTCAAATCATTTCTACATCACTCCAAGACTTCAGTAGCCAGCGAAAGGAGGAGCAACTCTTGACCCAGCCACAATCAGGCAGAAAAGATGCCTCCAAGAGCAACATGCTGCTGACAGCCTAGCCCTAGGGGACTGCGTCCTCCTCAGACCGACCCTGAGTCGTGATGGGGGGGGAATACTCCTTCCCCACCCCACCAAGCACTTTCCCTTCCTCCAGCACGTACTAACCCCCTCGGAATGTTTTATTGCTCTGGGGAGGCACTTTATGAGAAGCAAGGCAGTTTGGTTCAGCCCCCAATTCCAGATGTCAGCTCTGGTTCATCAAGGGCTTTGCTGTGAACAGATTCAATCGGACATTCAGCAAAGTCCATCAAACCGCTCCAATACTTGAGCTACGGTCAAGAGCCACCTAGAGCAGGGCTGCTGCTATGATCCACCTGCCACGTTCCATCTCCCGGTGGCATTATTCCTGCTCCTTCGCTCCACAACCCAGTCTGAGCTCCTCTGCCACTGCTGGGTGTCACCTGCTCCACGCAGGACCTTTCTGTGCCAGCACCCCTCGCATCCAGCGGGATGCAGAGTCCAGCCCAGCGTGGCCTCAGCTCCACGTGAGGCAACTGCTTCAGCAGCTGCTGTCACGCTGCTCTCGAGCCGCTCGCACACACAAACCCCAAGTCTAACCCTCCTTGCCCGCTCTTCCCCCCTCGTTTCTATCCAGGGGCTTCCAAGCCCATCCTGTCACGATGGTGTCACTCGGTGGCCGCTGCCGGTACCACACGATTCAAAACTCTTTCTCAGCCTCACTGCCTGGTCCTAAAGGACGGAGGGAACGCTCGTGTGCCTCACAAAAGCCTGGCAGGGGCTCGGTGGTGTCTGCGGAGCAATCTGAAGACATGACACGCGATGCACAGCGGAAAGAATCTCTCAGGTAAGTTGTAGTTGAGTCATTTGTTTTATGAGGAGCGGCAACGAGGACTCCACCACGCATCGCAGAGCTCTGGGATCAGCGAACAGCCACAACATCAAAGACCTACACGAAAAGCAAGGAGCACCCTCCAGGGCCTCGCGGGCTGGCTGAGCTTGGCTAGCACGAGTTACACCAGGGTGCCGCAGGGTGTTTTCGGCTTTACTCAGGAGTTGTTCTAAAGACATGAAACACCTGCTTCAGCAGGAAGGCAGTCGGTGTCCGGACACCCTCCGTCCTACGGCCCCCAGCCTTTGCGCAGCGCGGGCCTCTGTCAGCCCTGCAGGTTCTCACTCACAGCCTACCCAGGGAGGCAGCGATTGCCACAGAAGCACAAACGCAGCGGCTGGTGATGGAGGCTGCCCCGGGCAGCCCAACAAAGCTGCAGCACGCAGACCGGGGACAACCCCTCTTTGCTGCCCGGGGCTGTGCTTCCCACTGAGGCAAGGGCAATGCAATGCAAGATCAGGGTCTCTGCCCTCCGAGACGAAGCTGCAGCGTTAACCCAGAGGTGGTTTTGACCGTGCAGCTCTCCAGAGCGGCTGTGGCTGACCAACAGTAACACTAGCCCACGGCACTGCCGCGTACGGGCGCGGGGCAGCACCATCCCGCGCCCCAGCGCCACGCAGGCACGGACTGGTGGAGTGCAACCGCCTGCGTCAAAGGGCAAGAAGAGGGTAGGGGGGATCAACGTCGGCAACGGCAGCTTCCGCCACCTGTATAAAACCATCTGCAAAAATCGACATTTCCTCCTGACTACCCGTCCTCGGGGCTGAAAGCTTCTTCACGAGCCGACCTCGGCCGGGCCAGACTCCTCAGGCCAGCCGAGCCAGACCAGCGTTACCACACGCTCCTTGTCGAGGAATCCGGACTCCCAGAACACAGAGCGGTTAAGACTCCCCCCCCATCCCTGCCATCGGGTTATCTGCTTCCCGTGGCTTTGCCTTCCGAGGTTTCCCAGAGCCCATCCCCAGGCTCTCTCTGCAAAGGAAGGGGCGTCATTCGGCATCTGGCGCAAAACCGCTCTGGTTGTGGTCTAGCCTTACCTTACAGAACACGAACTGCTAGCCTAGCAAGCTCTTTATCGCGGCTTAACCCCAGAAAGGTGCGAAGCGTAAGGAGGCTGCATGCCAAGTGTAACCCACATAGCGGACGTGCCAGCTGCGTTGGACTGCGCCATCACGGGCGCGGACTGCGCCAGCGCCAAACGGGGCAGAGGCGGGTGGTGGACGGTAAAGGAGGGGCGGGAGGGTTTGTGCTGGAGAGAAGCTAACTTAATAGACAAAGAGGCGTTACCAGGTGGGACAGAAGCAGCAGAAGAGGAGGGCAAAAAGGCTTCGCTGGGGGAGATGGATGGCAGGTTCTGCAGAAGCGCAGGCTCAGAGTTAGAAGCGAGTAATGGAGGAGGTGGGGGCAAGGAAACATTAGGCGGGGGCGGCGGGGAATGGAAAACAGATTGCACTGGCACTCTGCTGAGGTGCTGAGCGGATCTCATCTCACTATTAGACGTTACTAAATTAGAGGAAGGGGGTGGAAAGGATGAGGTGCTGGCAACAGCCTGCAGAGGGTTTAAGCTTAGCACTGTGCTGCTAGAGACAGCACTGCTGCTGAAACTGGCTCCAAACTGGTGAGGAGAGGAGGCAGAAGGCACCGCGTGGTTAAAAATACCTGCAAACAGGAGAAAAAAACTCAGCTTCAACAGACGGGCTTTGTACGGTCTCAAGCGACAAGAGAAACAAAACCAAAACGGAAGAACAAAAAGAAAACGAGAAGGCAAAATCATAACTGTCACAGCCCCACACACAAATATGCAGCATGAGAGGGCAGCAAGCAACGAGAGACAACGGTGCAGGCCAGGAGGTACAAAAGAGTTCACTTACCTTTCCTACTGCCAACCTCTAACTGCCACGAGGACAAACGGTCAGACCCAAGAACTGTCAGTTCTAGCAGCCTTTGGATGAGATCCCATGGGCTCTAGGGTTGTTTATCTGGAGACTCAAACTGCTGCTCTTCCCTCCCCACCCTCCTGCTTCCCCCCTTACAGGGCAGCAGCGGGGAGACTGTATTTCCAGCAAATCTACGTGCTGAGATACGTGAGAGTTAGGATTTCCCGACACGGTGCCCGAAGGAGTACGGACAGGTAAGGAAAGCTGCCTCGGACACAGCGACGGCAGGCTCGGGCTATCCTCTAGTCCTGCCAGCTTGTCTCCGGCTTGCGGTTTGGGCCACAGAAGCCGAGCCTGTGCAGAATCCCAGAAGCGCAAGGTGCATATGGCATTGCCCTTCCTGGCAAAGAAACGCTCTTCGTGTCCGTTCAAGAGCCACAACGCTACGCAATTCCCAACACCATCTCCTCTGCAGAGGCACCGCTGTTCTGCTCCTCCTGGATCATGCTAAATCCATCCAAGGCCTAATCTCAACCTTTTACTCAAGTCGACACGTTAAGAGATCCTGAGCTTGGCACCAGGACGAGTTAAATCGTTTACCTGCAGGCAAACCTAAGGTGGTTCCAGTACAGCAACATCTGAACAAGCAAACATTATGAAATCACAGAGTCTGTGTGTGTATTCTCTTTCATTAAGGTGATACAACAAGCTCATCTAGTAGACAAAGCTCATGAGACTTCACTGTGGGAACTGAATTCATCCTAGCATTTCCGAGACACAGAGAGAGAGAGAGAGAGAGAGAGAGAGGAGACTGGTTATGTGGGGACAGATCTGCTTCACATCCTGCAGAACTGCCAAGTGTCTCACCCCTGGAGAGGCAGCGTCAGACCTTCCTTTAGTCCCTGTCTTATACCAGAGAAAGAGTTCTGCCTACCTCCAACTGTTCCACCTGTAACCCCAGGAGAGAAGCTCCCCACAGTGTGAGAATTAGTCAGTCTGGTTGCAGCTGATGACACGTGGACCAGACTGGCAGCAGCTGGCATGGAATTAAATAAGGACTGCAATACTGAGGAATTTGTCACCGAGTTGAGGTTTGCTTGCAGGGCCATGGGGCCCAGGGGGAACTGCGATCCAGTGGTCAAAGTGTTTAGGAAAGGGTGGTGTGTCTGAACGGAAGATGCTGGGTTGCCTGCTGAAGAAACAGCAGTCGAAAGGCTTTTACCATTCAGAAGGCCACCAGATGAAACAGCAGCAGAGATGAAAAGGTTGTGGCCGTTTTTAAACTCCACATCTCGGTCCCTTCCTTTGCCAACCTTTCCGTTGTGCTGCAGCGAGGTCTTTTCCGAAGAAGCCCCAGGACGGACGCTTAGCTCGCTAATCTCTTTGCCTTTGACGCCTAGACGATTTAGTTCTTCTCCTTTTGCGCCGCCGAGGCCTTCGAGTTGCCTCTTGTTCAAGAACGGGTTCATTTCCGACAGCCCCACGTCCTTGCTTCGCTGCGACGGGAATCCCAGGGAGCAGCTGGAAGCCATCACGTCGGAAGCCTTGTGCGGAAGAGAAGCGCCGTCGATGAAGCCGTGCAAACCCACGTCGGCCGTCAGCGCCCCGTTATAGGCGAACCCGTTAGGGGCGCCGGCACCGGGGCTGAGCCCGCCCGCCCCGGACGACGGCATGGCGATGCCTTTCCTCGCGTGGGCTGCAATCTTGGCGTCGACGGCGAGGGCGTCCTCGGAGGACGGTCTGAAGGCAAACAGCGAGTTCTGGCTCAAAGATGAGACTGACTGCAAGGGACTGTCTGTGGTTTTGGTCAGGCTGATGTCAGATATGGGCGAAAAAGTCGATTTCCATTTGCTGCTGTTCACGCTCTCGTTGCTTTGTGCTTGTTTCCTCCCAGAAAAGCTGCTGCCTGGTTTGGAAGGGAATTGATCAGTGTTAGAGAAGCGGCGCTGGCTGAATTTGCCGGGGAGGAGCAGGGTTGTAGCTTTCAACACCCACATTTTCTCGGTCTGTAATTCTGCAGCTGATGCAGAAATATTTGTGAAGGCACCTAAAAGTCCCTAAAATTTCCTTTCACAGAGTCACTCTGGTTGGAAAGGACCCCTGGGATCATCAAGCTCAACCACCCACCCTACCTCATCCCTACAAGTTCCCCCCTAAACCAGATCCCTCAACACCTCAGCCAAATGATCTTTGAACACATCTAGGGATGGCAACTCAACCAGCTCCCTGGGAAGCCCATTCCAGTGCCTGACCACCCTGTCTGTGGAAAAACTCTTCCTAATATCCAGTCTAAACCTCCCCTGTTGTAACCTGAACCCATTCCCTCTTGTTCTATCACTTGTGAGAAGAAACCAGCACCAACCTCTCCACAACGTCCTCTCAGGTAGTTGTAGAGAGTGATGAGGTCTCCTCTCAGCCTCCTCTTCTGCAAACTAAAGAGCCCCAGCTCCTTCAGTCTTTCCTCATCAGATTCATTCTCCAGGCCCTTCAGCAGCTCAGCTGCCCTCCTCTGCCCCTGCTCCAGCACCTCCACATCCCTCTTGTATTGAGGTGCCCACCACTGGACACAACACTCAAGATGTGGCCGCACTGGTGCCCAATACCGGGGGACGATAACCTTTGATGCTCTGGAAAAGTCTGAGACTGCTGATGTACCTTTTCCTCACAGATCCCTCCCTGGAGCCCAAGTCAACAAAACAAATCAGGTCAGATCTTGACCACAGACAGAAGACTGGACTAGATGATCTTCTGAGGTCCCTTCCAATCCCTAATGATTCTAGGATTCTGTAACTGTCCCCAAACCCGTAATTAGCAGCCGCCAACCTTCGCTCCTGGCACAACTGTGCTCTGCTCAGCAGCACAGAAAAGCCAGCTCCTGCCTAACAGCTCAGTCAGTGCCCCCAAGCTCAACAGCAGACAGCTAACGGCGCTCACACCTACCGTTCTCAACAGTCTTCTGCGGAGATTTGCTTTCCAACGAGATCGTCGCAATTTTCCTCTCAATTCTAGTGAGAAAATAAAAAGGTTAGAGCACTCACTGCAGACCTCTTCTTGCACATTTCTCCTCCAGACCTGTTCTCCTCACACGCAGGGCTTAACAGCTGACTGCAGCACGTGCAGCACACTCAGCCAGACGGCTCTGGGTTCCTTCAGGGACTTCAAAACACTCACAAATCCACCCCAAACCTTCAGCAGAAGCTGTTACAGAGCGATTGCTCTTTGCAAAGATGAGGGCGTGTTCAGAGGGCTTCGCTGTTGCTTTTCTTTCACAAGAAGCAGCAGGTTTTGCGCTTCTACAGGGCACCTCAAACAAGAAAGAGACTCACACCCCACCGAGCAGGCAGAGGGTGGCAAACACTCGATTTTCAGAAGCCCACGTCAAGAGTTTGGGGTTGGAAGTGAAGAAGTTTGCATTGAGCTGCAACTGCAGTGAGCAGGAGACAGGTCCTTGGGGAAAGCTGACACACACAGCGTCTCAGTTCTCCTGCAAAGCAACACAGGACTGAAAGTCACCTCCACACCCGTTCTGTCAGAGGTCAAACACAACACAGGACCAGTAGGTTCCCTCACTCAGGCACTCGCTCCTAAAACCCATCCTTACTCAGTTCCAGGGAAGTCAGAGGCTGGGCGGAACAGACTCAGCCCCTTGGCGAAGGGAACGGAGGCGGCTCAAGACACCGCTGCCGGCTCTCAGAGAAACCTCATCCCGAAAGCCACACCTGAGCATTCACCTGCTGCTGTTGTGCTCGTCCTCGGATCCCTGCTCCTCGTCTGACGTTAGCGGAGAGTAATGCACGCCGTTGGTCTGAACGAGGGGCTTTTCCTTTTTCAGTACTGGGGGCTGGTCATTGTCCTGGTAAGGAACAGGAGAGTTCTTCAGAGAGTTTTCGGGAGAGGAAATGGCTGTTATTTCTAAAGGCTGGTTAATGTTATTGACCTGGGCAAGAAGGAGAGAAAGCAGTTACGGGTGAGGGTACTCCTTCAGGAACCAGGCATCTTGTTAAGGATGTCAGAATCACAGAATCATTAGGGATTGGAAGGGACCTCCAAAGATCATCCAGTCCAATCCCCCTGCCACAACAGGATCATAGAATCATAGAATCATACAATCATTAGGGATTGGAAGGGATCTCAAAAGATCATCCAGTCCAGCCCCCCCCAACACAGCAGGATTCCCTAGACCAAGTCGCACAGGACCACATCCAGGAGGGTTTTAAATGTCTCCAGTAAAGGAGACTCCACAACCCCCCTGGGCAGCCCCTTCCAGGGCTCTGGCACCCTCACTGGGAAGAAGGTCCTTCTCATA
>JAOXOE010000866.1:1183746-1234783 GCA_028565055.1 Phoeniculus purpureus
AGGCTGGCTGTCAGCGGGGAGCTCGTCCCTGCTCCTGGGGGGCTTCACAGGGAGCTATGCCGGGGGGGCCAGAGCCCGGGCAGGGCTGGGAGCCGGTTGGGGGGTTGGGGCCACCCCCGCCTGCTGACCGGGGTTAGAGCTGCACCCCCCCACCCCGCCTCGTCTCGCCCTACCTGGGCATTAAATGGCCTCAAACAGGCGGCAGCTGCAGCGGTTGTTGCGGGGAGGGGGGCTCCATCCCGAGCGGTGCGGAGGCTCCGGGACCCGCACCCCGCATCTCCCCCGCAGCGCAGAGCGTCCGGGACCCACAGACATCCCCCCCCACTGCTTCCTCCGCACAAGGTCCAGGACCCACAGACCCTCCCCGCCCACAGAGGGTCCGGGATCTGTGGTTCCCCCTCCCCGCGCCCTTTCCCGGGGTCCCCCCCGGCTCCGCAGGCTCCCACCCTGCAGCTGCTCCGGCTCCGGCGGCCCCTCCGCAGACCCTGGGGCTCAGGGCCGGGCGGCTCCTCCTGCCCAGAATCTTGTGCTTCTCGGGAACGTGGGAGCCACCGGGCACCCGCGGCAGTGGCAGCGGCCGCGGCTCCCGCAGGGCAGATCCCGCCGGTGCCGATGCCGAGGACTTCGGGTGGGTCGAGCTCGGCAGCCGCCGAGAGCTGCTCCGGCTCCCGCGGGCGTTCGCGCAGCTGCTCGCCGAGCCCGTGCCCAGCCTCAGCCTGCCGGGAGGCTCTAGGAAGGATGAGAGGAGGAGGAGGAGAGGATCGCACCGACGGGCAGAGCTCCAGCCGGAGGCACCGAGAGCCGCTCGCTGCTGCATCTGCAGCCCGGAGCCCGGAGCGCTGCCTGTGCCGGCCTGAGAGGCTGCACCCGCGGAACGGGAGCGAGCTGGGGGTGCTCGGGGTCGCAGCCGGAGCCTTTCCAAGGGCTCCCACTTGCTGCTCCGTTTCGTAGCGTCTCGGTGCCCGCCGCCGGCTCTCACCCTGGCTGGAGCAGATGACCCTGCTGGGCGCCGGGTGCTGCCCTACTGCTGGGAGGCACCGTGAGAGAAGCCCCCTTCGCGGAGGGGAAGGTCCTGCAGACGGGTCCCTCCATCACACCCCAAGGAATTCAAACGAGCCCCGGCCCAGCAGATGCAGAGTTGCCCCGCAAGGCAAACGGCCTCGGTGCGGTGGCTTCACGGTGGGTCGTCATGGCCGGGACCAAAGGCTTTTGCTCGCCTGAAAAATGCAGCTGCTGAACCCCCCAACAGCCCCTTGGTAAGGGGGGGGCTGTGGGGCTTCGCACCCCAGAGCTCGGCTCTCTGCCGCAGCGTCCTCGCTGCAGGATGGAGGTGGGGGCCCAGGTCCCTGCTGCCCGGGCCACGGCCGCGGCGCATCCTTGGAAGGGGAGACTAGCTCAAGGTGCGTCGGGGAGCCGCCAGGCTGCGGCCGATCGGGTTCGGTGGATTTATTGGCGGCGTTTCCTGAGGCTGAGGTGAGGGAGCAGAGCTGCTGCGTCTTGCTGCTGGAGGGCTGGTGCTGCTGGGTGAGTTGTGGCCAGAGCCGCTGGCACAGGCGGCCTCTGACCCCCGCAGTGCTTCTCACTGGCTGCAGAATCGCCGCCTGGCTGGCTGCCGCCTTGCCCGGAGCCTCCAGCCCTCAGCTCGGCTGAGCTCAGGGGGAGATGCTCTCGAGTACCGCGGTGCCCAGCCCGCAAACCAGCTCGAGGACCCCAAGAGC
The DNA here is from genome assembly GCA_028565055.1 of Phoeniculus purpureus. Lineage (NCBI taxonomy): Eukaryota > Metazoa > Chordata > Aves > Bucerotiformes > Phoeniculidae > Phoeniculus > Phoeniculus purpureus. The sequence goes on from JAOXOE010000866.1 coordinate 1,185,465, forward strand.
AGGGAACGAACCTTCTCGCAGCCGGGGAAGCGTTGAGGGGGTTTGGCTGACAACGCAGCGGATTTCGCTTTCCTCCCGCCCCGCTGGGAGGAGAGAGGTGAGAGACCCGCGGCCTGGGTTGCATTTGCCGCTCGGATGCGGTGCCTGGGCCAGGCTGAGCGAAGGGTCCTGTGGTGGCAGAGCTGGGGCATCTCCTGAGGGCACCACTAGGTCCTGCTCTGCTCCCACGGCTCAGCTCTGCCCGTCCCTTGCCCAAGAGAGCGGTCACCGGCGGGGTGCCTGTTGCCAGCAGCAGCTCCCTGAGGGCCGGCTCCCACGTCTCGGGGCTCGGGACCCCAGGGGACAAGCGTGGCCATCCCCAACCTGGTCACCTTGGGAAAAGGTCCTCTCCCTTCCCCAGCCAGAGGCTGCAGCACTGGGGGCAGGAGATGCCACCAGCGGATGGTGCCGTCGGAGCCTCTGCGTCCATTTTGTGAGCCCAGAAGGAGCCGGCGAGGGCAGAAATGTTCTGAGCACAAGCTGCAGAGGAGGGGAAGGGGGACAGGCAGAACCCGTGAGAGCCACCCTGGCTCGGCGGCCGTGGCAGGCAAGTGGATCTGGCTTTGGGCAAACCCAGGTGCTGCGGGAGTCTGTGATGGGAGAGCTGGGGCTGCCCTTCCTCTTCCCCACAGAAAAACGGGCAACTGAGAGCAGGACCCAGCTTAGCCCAGTCACACTGACCTGGGTGGACAGTCTAGGCAAACAGCTGCCCTGGGGTTGAGGTCAGACCCAGGAAGGCTCTGAGCTGCCACTGCCAGGCTGCTGCGGTGCCTGGGCACCCACATGGGCACCCAGCAGCCAGGTGCCAGGGTGGGCAGCAGCAGCTCCTCCCATCTCACCGAGGGGCTCATCCCAAGCAGTGATGCCCCGGGCTGTGCCCTTCTCCTTCCTGCACCATCTGCCTCAGCCCAGCTCTTTGCACCTTCCTCCCCCCGACTTGTTTCTGATGCCACCGAGGGCTTCGCCGCGGTTCGCAGCCCCGTCCAGAGAGTCGCGGACTGGGTTGGGTCGGGAGGAACCTTAAGACCACCCGGTGCCAACCCCCTGCCACGGGCAGCGCTGCCTCTCAGCAGCTCAGGGTGTCCAGAGCCCCATCCAAGCCGCCCTTGGCCGCTGCCAGGGAGGGGGCATCGTGTGGGGCTGGTTAAAGCCAGTCCAGAGCTGGAGCACAGTGGCTTCTCGTTCAGCAGCCAAGAGAGCAGCGGCCGCGTTCCGCGGCCGAGAGGAGCCAGTGGCGCTGAGAATTGACCTGACAGATCCCGGCGCTGCGGCCTCCAAGGGCTTCTGCTTCGCTAAGCAGCAGTGAGCTCACGGGGAAGGACTTTCACCCCGAGCGCCGGCCGCGGCTGCGAGAGACGAGGACCGGGGACTATATTTAGGCTCAGCCGTGTGGTGCCGCGGGAGGGAGCTGGGCACCCTCAGCCCTGCCAGCGTGAGCCCCAGGCAGGCTGTGCCGGGCTGCTGGTGTGAGGATCCCAAGGGATGCTCCTGGCCCAGCAGAGGTCGGCTCGGACACCTTGGACTGGTCCTCGGGGGGTGCAGGTGTCTGTGCTGGTTCCACAAGACCCTCGGGTGACCGGGGGTGACCAGTGCTCTGCTGGCACAACTCAAGGAGAGCTGGGCATCGGCGTCGGGGACCACAGCTGGTCTGAGGCCACTTCACCCACGTGATGGTGGGTCCCGATCCCTGGGGACTGAGGGGTGTTTGCAGACAACCTGAAGCAACCTGGAGTGGAGGTTCCTGGTGACACAGGAGCTGCCTGGACCATCTGCTGAGACCCTCGTGGCTCAGAGGGCTGGGAGCAGAGGGCCCAAGGTAGCTCATGGGGCTTCGCTATCCCCATCCCCATCCCCTCCTGCCACAGAGGCTCTGGGCTTTTGGGAACCTCTTTGGAGCTTTGTGTGGAGAGGGAGATGCTCTCCCAGTCTCCCAGCTACAGCTGGTGCCCCGGAGCTGTAGATCTGGGGACTGTGTGTGGAGAGCGGGGCTGAGGCCTCGACAGCAGTATCCTCTCTGAGGGTCAGGTCTGGAAGCAGCTGCTGTTTCACCCAGGGGTCCCGGCCAGGTGCCCAGGGCTGCCCTGAGCTCAGGTTGTGCAGCCCCTGCTAGCGCAGCGCTGCTGGTGGCCAGGTCCGTGGATGTCGGTGGGCTCCGGGCAAGGGACTGAGAGTGATTTTGCCGCGGAAGGTCCAGTGCTGGCAGCTGGAGGCGCCGACCAGGCTGTGATTTGTGCTCCAGCCCTCTCGAAGGCTCAGGCCAGCGGCTGCAGGAAGTTGAGCTGATGAACAACCGCCTCTAACGGGGGCTGCAGCTGGACCAGGAGGACGCAGGAGGGTGTTTTCTGATCGTGGGCCATGGGGAAGCAGCTGGCAAATGGGCTGGGGAGGGCTCTGCCGGGTGCCGCTGGGGATGAGGGTGGTGCTGGGGCCGGGGGGCTGCTGCAGCTCCCCGTGAGCGCTCCGCACGCCCCCGAGCAGCAGCATCCATCAGGGTTCTGCGAGGTGGCTAATTGCAGCGTCTCTGCAACGATTGTTAATCATCCTGCTCCTCTAGTTCGTTTGTCACGGAGCTGCCTGGGTTAGAGGAGGCAGTGACAAGGTGGCACCTCCTCCCCGCTGCCTGGGAGCCCCTCTGGGCGGTGGTTCTGCAGGACAGAGGTGGTGCAGGGGAGGCAGAGCAGGGTGTTCCCGGCCCCTGCTCTGCCTGGGGATGCCCCGCTCAGCCCCGCTCCCGTACCCTCCCTCCGTCCCCTTCCCCGTGGCTCCAGCCGAGCGTGACGCTGCCTTCGCGCTCCCCTCTGCTCCCAGGGTGCTGCTCCCAGCTCCAGGTCCTGCGGCCCTGGTGCAGAAGGCGAGGGATGAGCTTGTAGAGCAGCTCCAGGAGGCAGGAGGAGGAAACAGCTGCAGGAGGAGCCAACTGCCGCTGCCTCCCGTGAGGGTCTTTGTCTGCGCCTCCGTGGGGGCAGGAGCCCTTGCCGGGAGCAGAGCCCTGTCTGCCCAGATGCTCTGCCTGCAGCCAAGAGACGAGGGAGCCTGGCTGTTGGGTCTGTGCCACCAGGGGCTGGCAGGGGCTTGTGTGTCACCAGCCCTTCAACAGCCTCTTGGAGGGGCTTCAAAACCAACAGATGCCCCAGAAGGACATTTCCCAGGGGCTCAGATCTCCCACCCCGGGTGCCGGAACAGAGAGAGTCTGGGTATGGGCAAACTTGGGTCCTCACTTGGTCCAGCTCAGATGGGGAGCTCTGGTCCAGCTCAGGTGGGGAGATCTGGTCCAGCTCAGATGGGGAGATCTGGTCCAGCTCTGATGGGGAGCTCTGGTCCAGCTCAGGCTGGGTGGGAGAGGGTGAAGGTAGTGTTCAGGGAATCTCCTAGACCTAAGCTGCTTTTGAGCCCATTGCTGGGCCCTCTCCCAGCTGGGTGGGTGCTCGGGAACAAGGACACCATGGAGATTGCGGCCAGCAGCGGGTCCTGGTGGCAGACAGCGATGGCAAAGCGTCAGGGGGAAGCCCTGGGGATGAGGGCTGTCAGCCTGCCTTTGCCTCCCAGACCCCCATCTCCCTGCCTGGGCCACTCGGGCTCCTGCCAGCCAAACGTTCTCACCGTGCAGCGGAAACCTGCTGTGACTCCTGCAAACCGACCTCTGGTGCCCTCTGCCCCGAGCCAAGTCCTACCCAAGTGTGTCTGACGGGACCCTCGTGGGCGATGGGGTGGGTTTGGGGACAGGTGAAGACTGAGCTCAGCCTCGGCTCCTGGGTGCTTCTGGAGCTGCCGAGGTCCCAGTCGGGTTGGCTCTCAGCCGGCACCTCCCAGCAGCAGCCGAGGTGCAGATGCGACTGGTGGTTTGGGTGGGAGTGAGCGCTGCAGCACCCGCTGCCCCCGGCCCCTCTGCGCTGGGTTCAGAGGAGCCGCTCGCCTCGGAGGAGAGATAGAGATGCTCCTGGAGCAGCAAAGAGCTCCCCAAGGCCCCCGCTGCTGATGAGCGGCTTCTGCGCCTCGTTCCGCGGCGGCGCCGGCGGCGGCGCCGACCTTTCGGAAGCGCTGAGCGTCGCGGCCGGAGCTAAATGTCTCCTCTCCCGGGAGCGCCCCGACGAGATAGAGACTCAGACACGGTGCCTGTCAAGAAGAGGAGCAGGTTGTGGCCGATCTGGGGCTGCCTGGGCCACGTGCGCGGGAGTCACGAGGCCGCCTCCAAAAATAAGCGCTGGCGGCTCCAGGGGCGCCTCTGCCCGTCGGGGAATCCTCGGCGCTGGGCTCACGCAGCTTCTGCGAGGGCTGGGAGATCCCACGTGGCAGGGGAGCGGCGAGCCCTGTGGTCGTGGCTGCTGGGGACTCAGCTGGGGTGGGAGGACAGGTCCCCACCAAGACCCCGGTCGTGGCTCATGCCGGGTAGGGAGGGTCGACCCTGCCGCTGCCGAAAGCTGGCGAGGGCTGGCTGCTCCGGCGTTGCCTCAGCTGGCCCCGAGACCTCGGGCTGCTGAGCTGGAGGAGAGGCAGCAGCTGCCAGGCACCAAAATAACTCCCTGCCCGCGATGCTTCTCGCGGATCTCCAGCAGCCCCCCTCAGCCCAGCTCCGGGCATCTTCTGCCATGACCTGGCGGGGTCCTGCCTCCTCACACTGACCTTCTTCCAGGGGGGCTCGAAGGACTGCGGCCGCCTTTATCTGGGTCTGTGAGTGGAGCCCTGAGTGGCCTCAGTCCCCAGGGGCCAGCTGAGCCCCGAGGATGCTGCTCCATCAGAGTCATGAGCCGTCAATAAACCCTTCACCCCGTGGGGCCATGGGTGCCCCTGCAGGGACCTCGGGGGTCTCCTCAGCTTGGGCAGCTTCTCCTGGAGCTGGGAGACCCCCACAGGGGCAGACCCCACCCCAGCCCTTGGCTGCCCAGCTCGGGGCTCTCTGCAGCTTGATTTGATTTTCGTTAGTGGGATGGGGTTTGCTGGGGGTCTGGGGGCCTTGCCCAGCTCTGCCAGAGGCACCCATGGGTGGGGGCTGTGGGGCGGGGGCGACCGATGCCCTGCGCCGGGGCCGGGGCTGCAGGGAAACCAATGCCGGCATCTCCCGGCCGTTGCCCAGAGGATCAGGTGGCCAAGCAGTGGCCAAGAGCAGAACACGATGACCCTGAGCTCATCCATAATGCACACGGCCGAGAGCCGGGGGGCTGCTGGGCTGCACGATGGGGGGCGGGGGGGACGAGGCCAGGTGCTCCCCCCAGCCCAGCCCTAGTGCAGGAGGCGACTGTCAGGATGTGGCCACCAGCCTGGCCGCAGAGCCGGGGTCTATCTGTTCAGCGCGGAGACACCAGGTAGAAGTCCTGAGGGTCGCAGTGACTGGAAGGGTTTTGTCCTGCGGGTTCGCAGGCGCTGCCAGGGCACCTCCAGTCCTGCAGCAGAACCCCCTGAAGTGACGGGGGGTTTCTCAGCCCAGAGCCAGCTCAGGTTCCCGAGGCCACCAGCTGGGCAGAGGCGACTGCAAAGCAGCTCCTGGAAGCCCTTGTGGATCCTGGAATCACTCAGGATCACCTGAGATCATCAAGCTGCCGGGCAGCTCCAGCTCCATCCCCACTGCAGTGCCTGGCTGCAACCTCCCTGAGCTGGGCGCTCGGCACCCCGGCAGCGTCGGGAGTTTGCAAGGCCTCCGGCTGCACCTCTGAGCTCCTGCGACACCCGCGGAGGGCTCGGTGCACCCCGTCGGTCGTCCCGAGGCGCTCCCAGCCCCTTGCGTTTGCAGACGGGAACCGGAGCTGGGGCAGAGGCTGGGCCGGGGCTCTTCGGCCGCGTCTGCTCTCACGGGTCGCTCCCCGGCCGGGTTCTCCATCAACCGGGTGCTGAGGAAGGGCTCTGAAGGGTTTCTGGGGGTCGTTTGGGTTGGGGTGCTGGTTGGACTGGATGGTCTGGGAGGTCTCTTCCGGCCTCGGTGATTGTCTAGTCTCAGCCCACAGACGGGCGCCCCGGGGCTGGGTGGGGCTTCGCTGCTCCTCCGGCGCGGAGATGCTGAGGTGCCGGAGCCGTGGCGGGTTCTGCTGACTCCGCGTGTCTCTCCCTTCCAGGCTCGTGGGAAGATGCTCGTGAGGCCCTAGGACCATGCTCCGCACAATGAGATGGTGGCTCCCGGTCCTGGTCCTCCACCCGCTGCTGCTGGGCGCCCAGCGCGCCGCAGCCTGCCCTGCCCGCTGCGAGTGCGCCCCGCAGCTCCGGTCGGTGCTCTGTCACCGCAAGCGGCTCACCGCCATCCCCGAGGGCATCCCCACCGAGACCAAGATCCTGGAGCTCAACAAGAACCGCATCCGCTGCCTCAACCCCGGGGACCTGTCGCCCTACCCGCTGCTGGAGGAGCTGGACTTCAGCGAGAACATCATCTCCAACGTGGAGCCGGGCGCCTTCAGCAACCTCTTCAACCTGCAGACCCTGCGGCTGCGGGGCAACCAGCTCAAGCTCATCCCGCCGGGGGTCTTCACCAAGCTGAGCAACCTCACGCTGCTGGACATCAGCGAGAACAAGCTGGTCATCCTGCTGGACTACGTGTTCCAGGACCTGCGAAACCTGAAGAGCCTGGAGGTGGGTGACAACGACCTGGTGTACATCTCCCAGCGAGCCTTCTCGGGGCTGCTGGGCCTGGAGCAGCTGACCATCGAGAGGTGCAACCTGACGGCCATCTCGGCCGAGGCGCTCTCCTACCTCCCGAACCTGGAGGTGCTGCGGCTGCGGCACCTCAGCATCTCCGCGCTGGAGGAGCAGAACTTCAGGAAGCTCTACAACCTCCTGCAGCTGGAGATCGACAACTGGCCGCTGCTGGAAGATGTCTCCCCCAGCAGCTTCCAGGGCCTGAACCTCACCTCCCTCTCCATCACCTACACCAACATCACGGCCGTGCCCACGGCTGCCTTGAGGAACCTGCGGTACCTCCGCTACCTGAACCTCTCCTACAACCCCATCAGCGCCGTGCTCAGGGGCTCCTTCAGAGACCTCATCCGGCTGCAGGAGCTGCACATCGTGGGGGCCCTCTTGGTGTCGGTGGAGCCGCAGGCGTTCGCCGGCCTCAGGCAGATCCGGCTGCTCAACCTCTCCAGCAACTTCCTCTCCACGCTGGAGGAGAGCACCTTCCACTCGGTCAACACGCTGGAGACGCTGCGGGTGGACGGGAACCCCCTGGCCTGCGACTGCCGCCTCCTCTGGATCCTGCAGCGGCGGAAGACGCTCGACTTCGACGGGCAGCAGCCCGTGTGCTCGTCGCCCCCCGAGATCCAGGGCAGCGCCCTGCGCGACCTCCCGGACTCGGCGCTCTTCGAGTACTTCACCTGCCGGAAGCCCAAGATCCGCGACCGCAAGCTGCAGCACGTGACGGCCCGCGAGGGGCAGCCGGTGTCCTTCCTGTGCCGGGCCGACGGGGAGCCGGAGCCGGCCATCGCCTGGGTGTCCCCCCAGCACCGCGTGATCACCACCCGCAGCACGGGGCGGGCGACGGTGCTGCCCGGGGGCACCCTGGAGATCCGCTTCGCCCAGGTGCAGGACAGCGGCACCTACATCTGCGTCGCCAGCAACGCCGGCGGCAACGACACCTACTTCGCCACCCTGACGGTGCAGGGGCAGCCGGGCGACGGCGCCCGCCACGCCAACCGGACGGCGCGCCTCGGCGAGCTCAACGACACCGCCCACAACGACACGCAAGTCTTCCTCAAGTTTACGCTGGACCTCAAGACCATCCTGGTCTCCACGGCCATGGGCTGCATCACCTTCCTCGGGGTGGTCCTCTTCTGCTTCCTGCTCCTCTTCGTCTGGAGCCGGGGCCGGGGGCAGCACAAGAACAACTTCTCGGTGGAGTACTCCTTCCGCAAGGTGGACGGGCCCGTGGCCACCACCGGCCAAGGAGGGGCCAGGAAGTTCAACATGAAGATGATCTGAGCCTCCGCCCAAGGAGAAACGCCGGCCGCTCCCCAGCCGTGGGCACGGCCACAGCGACGGGGCAGCACCGGCAGCACCCCGGGGGTGCCAGCGGGACCTCACGGTGCTGGGACGCAGCCAGAGACGCCACCAGCCAGGAAGGTCGGACCCAGCTGGGTCCCAGGGTCAGGGAGCGATGCCCCAGCTGTCTGAGCCCCAGGGCGACCCCTCAGAGCCCAGGGGCAACCCAGGCTCCAGGGGCTCCCGACGTAGCCAGCACTTGGCGACCAACTATGCAGTTCTCTAGCTGGCAGACCAGCGGCGCTGGGGCTCGGGAGGGAGACGGCGCCCTCGTTCCTTCCCCCCTCATTCCCTGTCTTTTGAGGAGGCTGCGGAAGACCTTCCCGGCGGCGACTTCTGGTCCTGCCCTTCTCACGTCGCCTGTTGCTCAGGCCGAGGGGTTTCGGGGGGGGTTTTTGGGTCCAACGTTTTTAAAATGATTTTTCCAAGAGAAAAAGTCTTCTGGGACGAAGCGGGACCGGGGCAGCGGGGAAGGTTGTGCCCAGCTCAGAGGGGCCTGAGCCCTCCTCCTTGGCAAAGCCAGACCCCCACCCCTGGGGCATGGCTGTGTCTTGAGAGCTAACCTTAACCCTAACTCTAACCCTAACCCTAACCACAACCCTAACCTTAACCCTACTCCTAACCCTAAATCTAACCCTCACCCTAACTCTAACCCAAAGCCTGACCCTCACCCTGACTCCAACCCTAATCCAAGCCCTGGCCCTAACCCCAAACCCTCGCCCTGCCCTAGCCCTAACCGACGGGTTTCCCGGCCGGCGGCAGCAGCAGACGCGGTGCCCGGGGACGCTCCTGCTCCAGCAATAAGAACCCCCCGAGGCTGGGCCCTGCGGAGGGGACACAGCGAGAGCGAAAAGGAGAAAAGGCAACGACGGGGGGAGAAAATGGGGTGAGATGAGGCCAAGGGCATGAAAGGCCAGAGGAGCAGCCCCAGGGATCTGCCCAGAAGCCACAGTCAGGGTGAAGGGGTGCGGGTGGGGGTTCACGGAGGGCAAGAGGCACTCGGGGGGTCAGTGTCCCCCGCTGCCACAGGCACAGTTCCAGCTTCTCCTGCCAGCCCTGGCCAGGCTGGGTTTGGGGGCACCTGGTGGGGAGGAGAAGCAGCAGAGCTGGTGCAGCTGGAAGAGTCTGGATGGGACTGAGACTGCCCAGGGCGCCCCACTTCCTCCTCCTCCTTTCTCCATCTCCCCTGTACCCCCCCAGGGGGCTGCTGCAGCTCCCACCTCTGGCCTCACTCCTGGGGGCACATCGCCACCCCTGGGTGCCCCTTCTCCAGGTGCTGGTGCTCAGCAGAGAAGGTGCCCCTGAGCCTGCAGGGCTGCACCGGGGGCAGGAGCTGCGAGGGATCAGGGCTGTGGCCCCACCGTGAGCTTTGCTGTGTGGGGCTCTGTGGGTCGTCCCCTGCACTGGGTGCCCCCAGCCTCCAGGCGAAGGATGGGTGGGCTCAGCACCCTGCCCTTCTCGCCAAGGTGCCCATGTGCCTCCCTGTCCATCCCCTGGCCCCTCGCATGCCCGGTGCCCCCCGCCCCACGCTGTGCATGCCGTGTCCCACCGGGGTGCCCGTGCACCCCTGTCTGGTGTCTGGGGAGGGGGTGGTACCTGGGGGGGTGGGGAGTGGGCCAGGCATGGACCCTGCAGCCGGGGCAGCGGCAGGTATGGGCGGCGCGGAGCCGGCGCGGTGGTCCCGTGGGCTCTGTTTGCAGGGGAAGAAACAGAAAACGAGGGAAAAGACCAAAAAAGGGACTTTTGTGCTTTGTGTGGGACTTCCCTTCCCAACCCTTCGCTCCCCCCTTGGCCTCAAGTGAGGAGCAGCCAGGAAGAGCCGAGGAAGCCCCAGTGGGGCTGAGCCGGGCAGGATCACGAAAGCTGAGCCTTTGTGCCCCCCAGAGCTGCCCCAGCTCCAGGGAGACCCGAGGGCCGGGGCTGTCGGGTCACCCAGCACCACGGCGCACTGGAAGGCAGCTCAGGGCTCACCCAGTGCCACCCCCCTGCCCGGGGCAGCGACACCTCTCACCAGAGCAGGGTGCCCCGAGCCCCATCCAACCTGCCCTTGGACACCTGCGTTGGGGCTCAGGAGCTGCCTTGTGCTCCTGCCAGCCCCAGCTTTCCCAGCATGGGACTGGGAGTCACTGGGGTGTTGGAGGCAAAGTGACCCCTCCATCTGCTGGAAGAAGGGCCAGGTCCCAGGCTCTGCACCCCGAAGTGCCCACTCCGCTGCTCCCCAGGGGGACTCGCAGCACCCACCTCCCCAGTCTGAAGGAGGTGGCCCCAGTTGCACCACAACCGGTGCCCTGGGCTCCCCCGCAGGCAGGCAAGAGCTGGCACAGGAGCCAAAGAGGAAACCGGGGTTTCTCTGCTGTTTCCTGCATGAAAAGCTCTTGCACCAGAGCAGCTGGGAGGTTCAGGGTTGGGGTCACCGGTCACGGCTGAGCCAGAGGGTCTGGGTGCACCTTGGCCTCAGGGACACCTGGTGGGGGGTGCAGGGCTGAGCTCTCCTCCTCCTCCAGAGAGATGCCAGGAGCAAAGACGCTGAGGAGCGGCCCGGGTGGTCTGCGCTGCGCCCAGCAGCATCGCAGGTGTCACCTCACCCTGCCCTGAGCCAGCCGGGAGGAGATACCCAAACATTCCGGTGTCGAAGGACCAACCGTGTCCTAGAGGGGACCGACAGCAACGGGGGGGGTCCCTTGGTGCCCTCTCAGTGCCTGCAAAGCCGGGGGGGAAACGAGCCCAGGGCCTCCTAGCAGCCGGTCTCCTCTGAGCAGCAGCCAGGAGACCCCAGCAGGAACCCCCACAGAACAGCCCCCTGCCCCCGCGTCAGTCCTGCAGCAGCGACGAGGGAAGTGGGGAACCCTTCCGGTGGGTTTGACCATGGAGACTCCCCTCCTTCAGCGCAGCCGCCCCCCCGAAAGCTGCAGAGGGGGAGGAAGAGGAGCGCGAAGGCTCTGGGGGCAGCTCAAGGGGCGAAGGTTGCGCCAGGCTGCGCCGATGCGGTTTCTGCAGCCGCAGCGAGAGCCCGGGGGCCGCTGGCGAGGGCGGCCGAGCCTGCGGCTTCCTCCCGACGTGCAGGAGGCAGAACCTCCTGCGAGCCCTGTGCAGGGCGAGACCCGGCGGGGCCACCATGGCCGCTGCCCGAGGAGCCCGAGGTGCGGAGCGGGAGCTGCTTCCGAGCCGGGACGTGGAGACGGAGCCCCCCAGGAGCCCGCCGCTGCCGGGGAAGACCCAGCGGTAAGAGACGGGCTCCAAACAGGAGCTCCCCAGCAGTGTCCCCGGCAGGGCTGCTTCGGCCTCGGGGTTCGCACCCCGGCGGGGCGATGCTCTCCGCCTTCCCCGCAGGTAGCAGGGTCGAGCTGGCCGAGGAGCAGCTGAGCCAGTGATGGCCCCGGGAGAAGCCACCGCGGTGTCAGGACCGCTCGGGGCAGCAGGGTCAGGGCTGCAGGGCTGCAGGGCTGCACCCAGTGTGTCCGGGATGGAGAAGTGAAACCCCGAGTGAGTGGGGCTGCAGACGGTCCGTCCCACCCCGCTGGGCTCTCGCTGCTGCTCCCTCCCTGTCCTGACCAGCCACAACCGGGCCGAGGCTGCCAGAGGCTCTTCCTGGCTCTGATCCCTCCACTGCATCCTCCTGACAGGGACCACAGGGCAGCCCTGACCCCGTGTTCAGCCCTCTGCGCCCAGGTGGGTGCGAGCCGGCCCAAATGAAACCCTTGGGGCAGCCCCCATCCCTCAGGGGCAGCCCCAGGACACCCGCAGTGCAGCAACTGGAGTGTCTGAGCCACCAAATCCCCCGTCTTTGGCCCCAAAAGAGCACAGCCAGGGCTCCCCAGGACAGCACAGCCAGGCCCCCCCCAAATTGCACAGCCAGGGCTCCCCAAGCCATCACTTCCGCTTTCTCCTCATTCTCCTGCTGAGGCAGCCCGAAAGGAGCCAGAACCCCCCTGGGGGGCTACTGCTGATTCCTGGCTCCGCAGGGCCGTGGTGCCGGTGCAAGTCAACGTCTGCTCCCGCTGGGGCAGCCTGGACCCAGCTGCCTCCAGACCACCTGCCCTGATGCCAGACACCCCGGGGGGCTGCTCGCCTCGACCCCCCCGCTCAGCCCTCATCTACAGCAACGTGGGTGAGTGACGTCCCGACCCCGCTGCCCTCCCCATCCTCCTCCCCACTGTCAGCCCCGACGCTGGGCATCGCTCTGGGGCTGGGATCCCCTGCCCCGCTCCTTCTTCCTCCTGCTCGCCCGCCCCGGGGAAGTCTCAGCCTTGCTGCGTCTGTTCCTCCCCGCAGGAGAGTTCAGAGCCCATCTTGTCCCGCACAAGGCCAGCCGAGGGCAAGGAGCCGGGAGAGACCCCTCTGAGCCCGGCCGGGACCCCCTGCCTCCCCCCCTGCCCAAGAAGCAGCTCCAGCGAGCAGAGTCGCTGCCAGAGCGGGAGCCACCCCACGGCCATCGGGGTGACCTGCCAACGCGGGCCAGCAGCATCCCGTCACCGCACCTCCAGCAGGAGAAGGGCACCTCAAGCTCCCTCCCGCCACGGGACAGACCTTCTTGGGGCCTCAAGAAGCCTCTGACCAAGTCCCAGAGCCTGGGAGAACCTGCAGCTCGAAGCAGCCCCCCAGAAGCCCCATCAGCCAGCCCAGCGGAGCTGACGTTCGGGGTGGCAGACGGGGAGCTGGGGCAGCTCCTGGAGGGCCCGAGTGGGGTGTGTGGGGTGGTCCTGGGGTGCCAAGCGGCCGCCCTGGCCCGGCTCTCGGCTACCATCCAGGAGGTGCTCCTGGGGCGCGAGGAGCAGCTTCAGCTGCTGGAGGCAGAGCTGGCCGGGAAGAGCTGGGCGGCTCTCAGCATCCTGGAGCGGGAGCCCTGCTGCGAGAGCGGGGAAGCCTGGTACTACCGGGTGGGCTTTGCTCTGCAGCACAGCCAGCTGGTGCTGGCAGCCAAGGTAAGCTGGGGCCGGGGCGAAGAGCCTGCGTGGCACGGAGGGAGCACGGAGCGAGCTGGCTCCGGCGGCACGGAGAGGGCACAGGAGCAGCAGCGGCTCCGCTGACCCCCCCCTTACACAGCAGCTTCCCTTTTCTGCACCGACTTCTGCATTGGCTGGGTGAAGCGGTCGGGGCCGGGAGGCCGCAGCTCCCCCGGCTCCAGGAGCTCCCCAGGGCAGGGCAGGGCAGGGCAGGGCAGGGCAGGGCAGGGAGGAACCCGCTGCTGGGGGAGATGCCCTGGGGAAGGGGTCGTGAGAGGCCAGCAGATGCAGAGCAGAGGTGCAGGATGACCCCGTCAGAGCCGCTGTGCAGCTGCCCCTGGGGTTGCACCACCTCCTCGTCTCCCGTTTTTGCTCTCGTGGGTGTCAGCGGGTTCGGAGGGTGTGGGGAGAGCTCAGCAGCACACGTGGGTCAGACTGTGGCCACCAGCTGAAGCAGTGGCCCAGCTCGGGATGAAAATCATCCCATGGGGCTGCCTCCTCACCCTGCCCCGTCTCTCCTGGCAGGTCCCCAAGCCGAGCTGTGCCAGCCCGGGGCTGCAGAGCTCCCTTGGGGTGCACTGCAGCATCCAGCGCCTCATCGGCCGCTTCACCAGCCCCCTCCCCCCGGAACTGGTGCTCCCGGAGAGCCCGGGGGAGCAGCGCCAGTCCCCTTCCGACGAGGGTCCAGACCAGCTCAGCGGCCGCCCCGTCCTGCAGGTCTCCGTGTGTCCCGAGGTTCCCTACCAGACCCTGGCGGGGTTTGTGCAGGGGTCCCGCAGCTGGCACAGGAGCAGCCCCGGCCACTACGAGCGCCTGGCCTGCCTCCTCCTGCTGCAGGTGTGCATGGGGCTGGAGCATCTGCGGGGACAGCGCGCGGGGCAGGGGGACCTCTGCCCTGAGAACCTGCTGCTGGTGCGCTGCCCTCCGCCCCAGGGCCAGCAGGGCAGGGAGGCCTCCCCTGGCCTTCCCCTTCCACGGCTGCTCATCAGCAGCTTCTTCAAGGCTAAAGACAAGCGAAGGTCTTGTTCGAGCAGCCACGAGCGAGACTGCACCGAGGAGGCGGCTGCTGCTCCGCCGGCCCTGGTGGCCGATGAGCTCGGTGTGGGCTTGTTGATCTACCAGCTCCTGCACGTGGACGTCTCTCTGGAGAAGGTCTTGGGGTTCCGGAGCAACAGGCTGCCTGACATCCCCCCGCTGTCCATCTACTCCTCGGGACTCAGGCGCCTCACCGGGCTGCTCCTCCACAGAGACCCCTGCCAGAGGGTCTCCATCGAGCAGGCAGGGAGCATCCTGCAGGTCCTGCTCTGGGGGCCTCGCCAAGAGCTCTTCGCCAGGAGCAAGAAGACCCTCTCCCTGCTCCGGAGCTGGGTGGAGGCGAAGAGGGCTCTGCTGCTCCTCAAGTTTGCAGAGAGCTGGGCCGGAGGGCTGGGCAGCCCCGGCCTCGAGGAGTGGCTGTGCTGCCAGTACTTCAGGGACGTCACTGAACACACCCTCTGCCACATCACCCAGGTTCTCTACAGCCCCTGAGGGGAAGACGAGGTTCAGGCCACCCAGAAGGGCTCCACAAGACCAAGGACCTGACCAAATCCAACACCTCATGAGGAGCCCAAGCTGGCCCTGGCTGGGCAAACTCCACTTGCCCCTGGCACGGGGCTGGTGAAGCAGGGACTGAGCCCCCACCTGTGGTTCCCCACAGCCCAGGGGGTATTTTCACACCTCCGACCAACCTCACCCCAGTTTCTTAGCACCTTGGGACTGAGGCCACAGGATGAAGGTCCAGCTGAGAGTCGAGACCATCCCAAGCTGATGGGGCTGATGGCTCAAAACCTCCTCAGACCCTTCCTGGGGCTGAGGAACAAGAGCCAGCCACAGGCCAGCGGAGGAGAAGCCCCTGGTGCCGGCTGCTCCCCTGAGCAGCAGCCTGTGGCCAGCTCCCCAGCAGAAGCAACAACCTGAAGGACAGATGCAGCAGCCACCAGCTCCAATAAAACCCAGAGCTGAGCCCCTCAGTCGTGGGTCCTTGATCCCGGAGTCCTCAAGGTTGGAGGAGACCTCCCAGCTCATCCAACACCCCAACCCCTCCCTGCCCACCAAACCCTGGTCCGCAGCTGCTCAGTGTTTGAACCCCTCCAAGGACCCTTCTCCGCTCCCACTGGCCAGGATGCTGTTGGCCCCCTGGGCACCCTGCTGGCTCCTGTTCAGCTGCTGGCAATCAGCCCCCCCAGGCCGGGTGGACCTTGGTGCACCCCAGCCGTACTAGCCCCAGAACCTCTCCTGTAGTAATTTGGATGGCTACAAGATGGCAGTAAAGCCCAGGGCATGGCAGCAGCTTGCCCAGAAGCCACCTTTGGTGTGGGGAGAGGTGCCCACCACAGGGGCTCAGAACTAGATGGGCTCCAGGGCTCCTTTCACCTCAGTCATCCTGTGAGTCTGTGGTCCTGGAAGAACAAAGGCAGACTCTGCTGAATCATAGAAAGTGCTGGGTGGGAAGGGACCCCCAAAGGGCACCCAGTCCAACCCCCCTACACCAAGCAGGGCCAGCACTCACCAGACCAGGTTGCCCAGAGCCCCAGCCAGCCTGACCTTGGGATGGCTCCAGGAATGGGGCCTCCACCCCCTCTCTGGGCAGCCTGTTCCAGGGATCCTGCTAGATGCAGGATTCCAGGTGAGGTCTCATCAGGGCAGGGCAGAGCTTCTGTGCTTGTTAGCCAAGCTCCCACAAGTAACTCAAAGCTCCAAGGTTTCAGAAGCAGCACTGAACAGCTCAAAGGCCAAACCAGCCTCCTGAGTAGTTAACACCACAAATGGGAACTTTGGTGCTTTCAACAGCCTCTGCAGGGAGAGTCAGCCCCAGGTCTGTTAACCTCCACAAGACACCCACAGCCACATCAACACTAACAGACACCTGCAGACCCACCAAGTAGCCACTTCTCACCCCTGAGCCACAGCCTGCCCCCATCCCCACCCCTCAACAGCAGGAGCTGTAGAGGCATCACAAGCCTTCCATCCAGCCCTCACCAGCATCAGCATGGAGACTTCAGGGGTCACTTCACTTGAAGCTCCACAGAGTGCTGTGACCACCCAGCACACGAGCCCTGGAGTATCCTAGGAAACCCCAAGAAGGCAGGGAAACAGCAGCCTCAGTCCCCTATGGAAACAAGCAACCCACCCATCAATCCCCTCTGAGATGGCTGTTGCAGGGCCGCTGGCAGAGCGCAGCCATCGGTTCCAGTCGAGCAAAGAAGGACCAACACTTTCTGTACCGGTGACTTTAATGGTTGGGGCAGTTCCAGAGTCTCTTCCAGAGTGCAAGTCTTAGACAGCTTAAAACCAGCAATAAAAAGTAAAATATAAATTTTTATTTAGAATTAAAGCAAATACTTCAGTATCACAAACACAATATTAAACTTCAAGAAATATACTGCTGAATTTGGAGGGAGCGTTTATTTGCACAACCACAACATGCGCACAAACCCAGAAGGAAAAGAGAGGGAGGAAAGATGCGGAGTCGGGAACTTTCAACACCTCACCACCAGAGCAGTTGGTCACAGGGTTTTGCACAGAGCTAGGTAAGACTGCAAATAGATGTTGACAAAATTCCTACAGAACCATCTTGATAGACACCGAGAAAGCTCTACGAGGCAAACACTGCGATCTACTCTTCTTCTGAGGAGTCTCTCTCAAACGTGTAGGCCATGAAGCAAGCATCTGGTCTCTTGGGGACAAGGGGATGCCCTGGTCTCACAATCTCAAAGCCCAAGAAGCTGAAAGTACGGAGCAATGCAGCTGCAAAAGAAAACAGCAACCAGGTTCCACCTATTTGCCAAGTGCAGGAGAGTCACAGCCTCCACCAAACCGCGCCCCCGGCTCGGCTCTGGAGACTGCGCCGTGAGCTCACACCCACCTCGTGAGCTCACACCCACCTCGATCATCTCTGTTCTTGTGGAAACAAATGAACACATGATCCACTCGAAGCTGTTCTTCAGCAAACTCGAGAAGAACTGCAAAACTGCGAGAGAAAGGCGAGAGCATCAGCGCACACGAGCAGACGAGTCCTGTGGGTCAATATGCACAGGGGCTCGCAGGCACAAGAAGCCAGCAGCAGGAGACTCGCAGCAGCACATCCCCAAGCCCCAGGTTCCACCTGAGGCAAGAATCTGGTCTTTGCAAACTGAACAGCTTCTGCTGTTGCAGCGGAAAGGATAACTGTAGTGAGAGATGGGGCCAGGCTGGTCAGCAGACAGGAGTCACCCGGGACCTGAGAACAGCCTGACACAGTCGGTTCTGCCTGACCCAGCAGGTGGAAGGAGCCCTCAGACCAGGATCACCCAGATGACTGTCTCTTCCAAGAGAGCCTCCACACAGGCTTCAGCCTTCAGAACAGCGGAAGGAACATCACCCCCAGTAATGTGTCGATTCCACCCTGTAGAGAGACCCTCAAGAGGAGGCCAGCGAAAGCAGCGCTGGGTTCTGTGCTACGCACCTGTCTTTGCTCCCCTCAGGCAGAGCACCACTGGGAATTTCTATGTAGAGGTGGTTGTTGTTCAGCACTGCTCTCCAACTAATGTGTTTAGCATCTGTAAGCCTTGACTGGACATTCAGAATTCTCGTCCTGTTATTAGATGTTAGTTCTTCTGTTACATTCAGCCGATTATCCTGCAGCGGGGAGACGTTGTGCCAAGTTATCTCTAGCTCGCTCCGGAGAAGGGATCTGTAACTCCCACAAACAGAAGCGCTCACGCTCCCCAGAGCGAGCTGCTGCTTGTTGTTATTCCTCATACTCACCGAATAAAATAAATTAGCTGAAAGATTGTGATCCCTCTGACTATTCCCTCGCCCACCTGGGATCTTCAGGGGTGGGTGAGGGACATCAGGAGCACCACCGAGGCCCCGGACCCAGGTTACTACAGCAATTGAAGGGAACCCTGGAACTAGAAAAGGATCAAACAGGCCATGTTAGATAAATCAGGTGAAGCTCAGGTTTTTCCAACAGTAATCAGGTCAGATTTCAACCCCCAAACCTACACCAAGGGACGTCCTCTCACCACAACCTAAACAAGCAGTGAGACAAAGGAGCCCCAGAGCATGGGCAGTAAGGTCACCCTGTGCCCGGGTGCTACTGCTACAGGGTTTTGAGGGAAAGACTAACCGAGAGATGGAAATGTTCCCAGGTACAGTCCTACACCAAGGCAGTGGTATGTTTCACCTGGTCTCAAGGGAAGAACCGTCCCAGTATCAAAATCCACTTGGTCCCCCCATCTTTTATTGCTAGTTATCACAACATACTGGCCTGACAAGCCAGGCATCGTCTGTCCTGGGATACATAGCCCTGTTGATGTCAGAGCTCTGCATTCATACTCTTGGCCTAAAAATTACATTAAGCAGCCCCAGAGATGTCACCACATCAGGGGATTCACCACACTCTGAATCCAAGTTGCCAGTTGTCACTTTGAGACCACACCTGAATGCAGGGGAAAAACCCAAAAAACCAAACCCAGAGCCTTTCTACTGCACTTATGCGATCAACTCCACACCGACGGGCTCTCTTCAGCCCTTGAGGTGACAAACGTGACCCTCACAGGACACAAAGCCCGTTTGCCGTGCCCGTGGTGAGTGTCACCCCATCCACACAAGCCCGCTGAAGCGACTGAGGCTGCTCCTGCAGGAAGAGCAGAGGCTGTGCTGCCTGGCCCCTCCCTCTGCACCATCCTTCACCCTGCAGGCTCACTCTCCAGTTGCGTCATCTCAGCAGATGCAGCAATCGAGGCCCTTAGGGAAATTTTCACAATCGTCCTGTCTCCGAGTGCCAGCAGCCATTTGCAAAACCCGAATAAACACGGACAAAATAACCCTCCATTTTGCACCCCTCCTACTAGCTGCTCGGGCTCTCAAAGGAGCCTGGCACTTGCGATGAGCGCTCTGCGTCAGAAAGGCCAGGATGAGATGCTGCAGAGCATCAGGAAGCACAGGGACTGCCCAGTTTCATTTGCAAAGCCTTTTACTGGTTCACTCTCGATGCCACTAGAGCCCAAACCATCATTCTTAGGCTGCCTGCAAGAGAGATGCTGCTCGTTCACATCAGAATCGGCACCGATTTTCTCTCAGAGCGATTCATCCCCGACCACCCTCAGGAACCAACCCCGAGGCAGCCGGGGCAGAAGCGGTCGAGGAGTCCTTTAGCCAACGGCCCTTCTGGCCCGGTGAAAGGCTGTGCACAGCCGAGGGAGGGCTCCCGCACTCGCAGTGCTCAGTCACACTTCAGAACCAGGTCTGTGTGCTCTCAGCGCCCTTGGCTACACGAAGCACCCCCAGGCAGCAGGGCGAGCAGAAAGAGGGAGTTTATCGCTTCCTCCTCCACACAGGAGGTCTCGGCAGCGAGCTCCCCCACACCCCGCCGTCTGACGCCCTAAGCGCCCCGCTTGTTTCCTTGAGGGGAACTGCTTAATCTTCGGGTTGAGGCTTAAACCAGCTGCTGCCTTAACCCTGCGAAGCTCCGCTGGCGGCTCAGCGCCCTCGGTCAGACTCCGGGCACATCCCGGGTTACATAAGGGGATCAAGCAGCCTTCAGCCCCGGGAGGCCCCTGCCCAACCGGGTCCTTTAGCCCCGGCTGGGGAAGGCGGGGAGGGCCCCCCAGGCCCGGCCACTAGGCCGACTTTTGTCTCCAGGCCCCTGGCAGCCACTTCCCCCTCTCGGGGGCGGCCCAAGGCCCGGCGCGGCCGCCCCCGGGGCCTGACAGCTGCGGCGCAGCGGCCCCTGAGGGAGGCCCCGAGCGGGGCGGCAGGGGATGGACGGGAACGAGCAGCGCCAGAGCGGTGGGGAGGGAGGATGGGAGCGGAGGGAGGTATAACCGGGTCACAGGCACCTCTCCCGGTGCTTGGGGGGCCCTTCTCCCCTTTATTTGCGCCCTTCCGCCCCAACCTCGCGGGCGAGGCGGCGGCCAGGCCGCAGCGCGGCCCGCCCCTCCCCCCACTCGCCACGGAGCTCTCCTCCTCCATGGCTCAGCCCCCGGTCACGGGGAGACGACGGGGCTGGAGAGACCCGGAGAAAGAGAACGGCCACCCCGAGGGGAAGGCAGGGGGAAGGCTGCGGGAGGCTGCGGGCCCTCACCTGCTCTGTCCGGTACTGAGGCTCAGCACAGCGGGCATGACGGTGCTTTTATTCCCCTCTTTCTCTCTGGCGAAGCAGTGACTGTTGAGTATCCGCTGCAGGGAGGATTTCACCATCCGGCCGCTCTGGTCCGAACCCCGAAACCCTCCGCCGCCTCCCTACGGCCGCTCCCCAGGCTCTGCTACACAAAATGGCACCGCTGCCGCATCGGCTCCTTTTATACACCCCGCCGGCCACGCCTCCTCCTGGCCTCGCCCCCTGGAACCAGTCACGCCCCTATGGGGAAGCGGGGCCGTCCGCTGAACGGCCCGGCTGTCCCTTAGAAAAATTCGATTGACATTGGCTGAGGGGAGAGTGGGAGGTGGAACAGGGAGCTCGCTCCCTATTGGCTGACAACGCCAGGGGCGGTCGGCATTGGTTAGAAAGGTGTCGGGATTGAGGGGGAGGGGAAGCAGGCGCCTCTGGTTGGCTACAACCGCTGTTGGTGGGCGCGGTCTGGCAGGGCTCGGCCGGGAGCCTTGGGCGCAGCTCTCACTCCCCTCGAAGTCGCTGGTTCGAGTCCCGCGTCTGCGCCCCCGCCCGGCTGAGGTATAACGCGCGGTGGGCAGGGGAGGGGCCGCGCAGGCGCGGGCGGGAGGCGGGAGCGGCCTTGTGGCGGAGCGGGGCGCCACCGGGCACCGGGGCTCGGGGTGTCCGGCCTCTAGCCTGGGGCTGCCGAGTCGCTGCCAGAGGCAACAGGACCCCCCCCGGGCGGTATGGCCGCCCCCTGGGCTGCCCCGCAGCGGGCTCGGTGCTGGGGGAAACTCGAGTTAAGAAACAAAAAGACCCCCGCGAGTGCCGGGGGGTCCCGAGAAGGCCGGCCCGGGGCCCGTGTCCTGGTGCCCTCGGCCTGAGCCGGGGCAGGGGGCGGTGGTTTCCTGCACGGGGCAGGTCCCTGGGCAACCAAGGGGCCAAGTCCTCGTCGTTTGTGTCGCGGGAGAGGGGCTGCATCACCCACCCCCTAATAAAGAGCTGGGGATGCTGCCCTTGGGCACAGGGCTCTGCTCTTCTCCATCGCCTTTCCCCTTGGCTCTGCTCTTCTCCATCTTTTCCTTTGGCTCTGCTCTTCTCCATCACCTTTTCCTTTGGCTCTGCTCTTCTTCATCACCTTTTCCTTTGGCTCTGCTCTTCTCCATCACCTTTTCCTTTGGCTCTGCTCTTCTCCATCACCTTTTCCTTTGGCTCTGCGCTTCTGCGTCGCCTTTCCCCTTGGCTCTGCTCTTCTCCATCACCTTTTCCTTTGGCTCTGCCCTTCTCCGTCTCCTTTTCCTTTGGGCTGTATCAGGCTCTGGGGACGCAGTTGGAGCCCTGGAGCAAGGAGAAGGTCTGAAGGAGACGATGGAGGTTTGCAGATCAGATGCTCTTTTGGACAATGTTGATAGAGATTCAGCCCTTTGGGGTTGGTGGGGTGAAGCTTTAAAATTCACCGTAAAAGCAGCGAATTAGTACGAAAGGTGAAGAGGTTGGGATTTCCAAGGCAGATCTTTGACTCGGACGCTTCTGAGCCCGTTCAGCCTGCAAAAACCAAGTGGGAAGAGCCTCGCGGGAGTCAAGGCGCGTCCTGAACGGTGGATCTCAACCCCTTTGGAAAGACAGCTCAGTGGTGTAAGAGGTGTCTGGTGGATTTTGCAGCATTTTTTTACTGTCTTGCTTATTCTTAATTCCTTTAAAATACTCCCATCCAGGAGCTCTGGGCACATGGATGGTCCATCGATTGGTCCCACTCTGCAGGAGGATAAATGTCTGAATCCCCACCCACCTTCTGTGTCCTGAAACTGCTCTGACTGCCTGTGATGGAACAAAGTGTGTTGCCAAAGGAAAACACTGTCTGTTCTCCTACAGCTTAGCTGAGAAGCCCAGCCTGGCCAGCAGCCAGTGACTAGTCTGGGAGTTGTGGCGAGGCAGAGGTACGAGAGTAAAACCCCTCTCCCGCTGCAGGACGTGCCGTAACCGCGACGTTGGTGCCCGCTTGCACCTCGCTCTCTGCATCTGGGAGGTGATCTGTGGAGGGGGAAGCTGAGTGCCGTTCAGTGCGCTACCCGGAGGAGACGTGGCGGTTCGGTGGTGTGTGTCGCGCTCGAGAGCTCTTCCTGATGGGGGAGTGAGGGTGGTGGTCAACGGGAGGGCTGCGGTAGCGTTGGCCCAGAGGCTTCATTCTTTCTCGTAATGGCATGGGGGCACTGATTACTTACGCAGTGATCAGCCCCGTGTCAGCAGACAGCAGCTGTGCAGCTGCTTTCCTCTGGGCTGGGGCACTGGAAGCAGCTCTGCCCGTTGGGTACCTGTCGTCTCCACGGGCCACCATCCCGTTTTACAGCCGAGTGATGCGGATGGTGCTGCGGCGCTCTGCGGTCTGCAGAGAGCTCGGTCAACCTGTGTGGGGTTTAGTGTGTTAAATGTCACGTGGCACTGGTTCCAGCTGCACTTCTGCTGAGGTGGCCTGCCTTCCAGTTGAGCAGTGACAGTGATTTCTGACTCCTCCCGGCGAAGCCTCTGACTCACGATCGCAGCACTAGCCAGCTGAGGCGGTGCGAGATGCTGCCGCGTCCAGCTGGGTTTTTCCACCAGCGGTTTGCCACGGGCAGAGGTAACTCTGTGTTGGTGGCGCCGTTGCTCCAGCTGCATTTCCAGTCCCACCCCGTCCCAGCTGCTGGTGTTACCTGATGCACTGGGTAGGGAGGGCTCGCAGCCCGTGCGTGACCGTCCACCCCTTCTCGCCCGGGTCTGCTGTGGAGCAGCAGCTTCCCACCCAGGGGCAGGGTGGACGAGGGCGAGTGGAACTCTCCTGCGTAGAAGCCCCAAGTTTTATGCCCACAAGTCCGCTATCAAATACTCCCTCGATTCGCTGGCCCCCAGCTGCACAGAGGGCTGCTGCAGGGCCCAGAGCAGGAGGTGCCACGGGGAGCTGCTCCCCGCTCTCTCCTGCGTGCTGAGCTCCTCAGAGGTGAGCGGCAGCGAGTCCCAGTTCTCACACAAGCGGGTCACGGCAGTTCGGCTGCGCAGAGCGACCTGGGAAGGTGCCTCGTGCCGTGCGAGTTACTCAGCAACCGGACCTGTCAGCGGAGACGCTGCAGAACGAGCTCCACAGCTAAACTCTGCGGTAGGAGTCCAAGCGGATCTTGTTCCAGCCCGAGGAAGCCACGGTGTTTCTTTTTCTAGACTGTCCCTGGTTTGGTCTCGGTTCAGCAGCCCTTTCAGCCTCTCCTAACCCAACAGGTCTCAAACATTAGTGATCCCAGGCTGGAGCCCCTCTGCTCCGGGGCCGGGCTCTTAAGCCTCAGCATTTCTCAAGCCCTGCAGGTCGATCCCGCGGTTCTGTCCCACCTTTATTTAGAGAAGGAAGGATAAACTCAGGTTTGGTCACCCAGGTCATTAAAACCCAACAAAATACCACAGCTGCAAATACCGGGGCTTCGGCGTCTTCTGCTGCCGAGGAGGCTGGTGGACAGTGGGCGGCCGCAGGCTTCCTTGAGGCAGCTCCTGCCTCCCTCTTCCGGAGGAGTAGCCGGGCTCCGGTGGAGGGCAATGGGGAACATCTGACGTGCCACAGAACCCCCGGCTGGCTTTTTGCGCTGCTCTCAGAGCTCTTCTGGAGGGTGGAAATGGATGTTTATGACATTTAGCAGCATCGTGGGAGCTGATCCCTCCCTGCTTTGCTGCCTAGAGAACTGCAGCGGGAGATAAGCGCGAGCTCTCGCTGAAAGCCCTTCACAGCACCCACTCTTAGGAGCTCCCCTGAAGCGGTAAGAGAACCACAGCGATAAGGGAGTGGAGCCTGGTGACAATGGCAAACGCTCTGCCTGCCTTTGCTCTCTGCTTCCCCTCCAGCGAGGTTCCGCTTGCTCTCGCCGTTTCAAGAGTTACCTAGAGCTGTAGCTGAGCTCCAAACCAGGGCAGAGGCTGAGGCAGAGGTGTCTGTCATGACGTGTTCTCGCAGAGGTTACTACGAGGTGACTCCTGCACCCTGTGATTTAGCCAGTTTTGGCTCCGGGCTGCTCTGTGAGTTCGTCTTGGTCAGCCCTGCGGGGAGACACAGTAGAGCAAGAGCTTGTGAGGTCTTGGTCAGAACACCAGGTGTGTTGCTGCTCAGCTGTGTAAGACCTGTAGCTGATGAACCTTGCAAAGCAGGGCTCTTTCACCTACTGATCCCCTCCTTAGCGCTCCCTTACAGCCAACAGGTAACTGGCAGCTGTCTAATTTTAACTGCCCCCCTCCTGAGAGCGCTCTGCTGCGCTGGGATCTGTTCTGATCTTTGTAGGACATGTAACTAGAACAGGTTCCCTAGCTGGGAGACTTGTTCTCCTTGTCAGCCGTGCACGAACGATCCCCTCTGAAGGTCAGGTTTCCCGCAGACCCACTTGTGCTGCCACTGCCAGCTGAACCAGAAGAGTTTCGGTGCTCTCCCAGCACGGGGCAGGGTTTGTTTTGTGAGAACCTGGTGAGGTATCGAACTGGAAGGAAGCAGTCGCTGCCTCGTCAGGCCAGCGAGTGGCTGGCTGGCTGGCGTAGAAGCTGTGGGCCTCTGCCTTCTCACTTAGAGCAGCTGGTGCGAGGAGAGCTGGCCACTGAATGCAGATGGGGTCCCGGATGCTCCAGATGCCCCCATGTCCCGTAGCCTGACCTCAGCCTGACCCAGCGCCACGCTGGGCACCTGGTAAGCGCCCAGTTGCTGGGTTTGAGTTTGGGGGTTGCAGCTTAGCAGGCGCCACACAGAAACCTTGTGGGGGCCAGAGGAGGTGTGTGAAGGGCGAGCAGGACGCAGAGCAGAGGGTCAGTGGGCACCGAGAGGCAAGAGGTGCGGGCAGAGGCGGGCACCTCGCGTGGCCGGGGAAGGGAGTCTGCTGGGGCTGGCTGCTGTTACACCCCTCTAACTCCAGGCTCGTGTTCCCCGAGCCGGGCTTTTCCTTCGATTTCTCCCTGCGCGTTGCCGCCGGTCGCCAGAGAGCGGAGTGGAGGGTCTTGCAGCACCCTCCTCCCACAGCCCTTTCCTGGTTGGTTCCCTCGTGCCAGCTGCAGGTCCGTGTCCTTCCCCTACCCAGGTGAGCAGGAGGTGGTCGGGGCCCAGGTCCTCCCCTTTCTCTCTGGGCTGAGCCCCTTCCCTCGCCTCTTGCAGGCTGGAGCCTTTGTGGGTGGATGGACCCGTTTGGTTTTGCCCAGCTTCCCTTTTACAGACCAGCTGGGCACACTGGGACGCTCTTCGGCCACGCGAGCCGGTGGCCCCTCAGCCCCGCGAGCCGGCGGCCCTGGCTTGTTGTCCTTCAGCTCCTGCCGGCCACTCAGCCTTGGGGAGCTGCGGAAACGCACGGCAGAGCTTTTGAACCCGGACCCTGGGTTGGACATGTCAGCCGGGCGAGCAGAGGGCAGCAGGCTGGGCGCTGAGACCTGGGCAGGACCCGCTCGGTCAGCCTGGCGCGCCAGCCCCTGAGCCTGCCCAAAGGCTTCTCCCAGCGGCTCAGTGAACCGGGTGGGTTCAGCGGAGCTGCCCGCCCCCTCCCCAGCGCCCCGATTAGACCTTTCCTGTGATAAGAGCCTTAACCAGCCAGTTTCCCCATGAAGAAACCCAACGAGCCCGGAGGGCATTTTGCCGGCCCCGAGCTCCATCTCAGGCTCATCCTTTAGAGAAGACAACCAGGTCGCCCTTGGGCTGCAGCTGAGCACAGGCTGGAGCAGAGCCTCTGCCCGGCAGAGCTGGCAAAGGGTTGGGGGTTCTGCTAGCTGTGTCTTTGGCTTTCTTTGGGGTGCAGTCCCTGTGCACTCGCTGTCTTTGGGGTGCAGTCCTGGTGCTCTCAGCACCTCCCACCATCAGAGGCCAGAGTGCCCCCGGAGCTGTGCCAAGGGCAGCCCTCGGGGTGCCGCAGGAGGGACGGGGCAGGTGCAGCCCCAGCAGCAGCAGCTTTGGGCCGGCTGCTGGCTGGAGCTGCCTGCGAGCCTTGTGCTGTTGCCCACGAGCTGCCTGTGCTGGAACTGATACTGACCCGCGGTTCTGTGCCCAGCGGGGCGGCTGCGAGCGAGAGCGGGGCTGGAAGCAGCCGTTGGGCCAGCTGGGCCTGTTTACATGCTCTGGAAAGAAAAGCCTCTTGAATTTCAGCCTGGTGAAAGGTGGCACCTTGACAGCTCTGCCGAGCCTTGCCCCACGCAGCGGCAGAGTGACGGCAGCGGCAGCACCCCCTGTCTGCGAGCAGACCCCTGCCCCGACCTGGGCATCTCCCTGCCCCGACCTGGGCATCTCCCTGCTCCTTGTTCCGTGAGCAGCAGCAACCCGCAGTGCGAAGACCACAGGTGCTCTGGTGAGGGGCTGGCGGCAAACCGCTCTCAAATAAGCCCCCAGGCTGTCAGCCCACTTAGGAGAGGAGGCTTTGAAATGGAGACGGCTCTGCTTCACTGCCAGAATCCTCCAGCTTCCCTGAAGAAGACAAGGGGGTGACATGAGGAGGGGAGAAGACCTTGAAATGCCTGTCCAGCCTTGCTCCCATGACCCAGTTAGTTGGGTTTGCTGCTTACAGTGACTTTTCCCAAGTGCTTCAGGGGGTGACCTGAAACTGCTGCCTCAGAAGTGTCAGCAGGGAGCTGCTGTGATTCCAGAAAATGAGCTGGTCCGGAGAGACCTTGACAGACGCAAGAAGTGGGCCAGTGCAAGCTGCGTGAGGCTCTGCAAGGGCAAGGTCTTGCATCTGGGTTGGGCCAGTCCCAGGCGCGGTGACGAGCTGGTGCACACTGGGGTGAGAGTAGCCCTGGAGAGAAAGACTTGGGGGTGCTGATGTATGAGAAGCTCCCCAGGAGCCAGCAGTGAACTCCTCCAGCCCAGGCCAGCCAGGTCCTGGGATGCATTGGGAGCAGTGTGGCCAGTGGAGCAAGAGAGGGGCTTCTCCCCTTTTACTCTGCTCTTGTGAGTCCCCACCTCAAATCCTGCAGCCAGTGCTGGTGTCCCCAGCATCAGAAGGACAGGGAGCTGTTGGAGTGGGTCCGGAGCCTACAGAGATGGTCCCAGGGCTGGAGCACCTTTGCCATGGGGGCAGGCTGAGGGAGCTGGGGCAGTGCTTCCCCCTAAGAGCAGCCGCTCTCCCCTCTCCAGCCCAGCCCAGTACCTGGGCATGGTTGGAGCTGGGCAGGGGTGACTCAGAGCTCTCTTCAGCCACCCCCAGCCTGCAGCCAGAGGACATGGAGCAGCTCCCACCTCACGGCATCAGCATCTCTGCCCTGCTCCTCCTCTCCATCACCTCGCACCTCGACTCCCCACCGGCAGCAGGTGGGGCAAGACTGGACTGGTCTCTGCATGCAGATCCTTTGTGGATGAGGGTAAAGTGCTGGAGGGAAACGTTCCGGTGATAGAACCGTGCGGGGCTCAGTTGTTCCAGCATCTGTGGAAAATTCCTCCTGCTGGCTGCTGGCTGTGGGGGCTGAGTGCTGGTGGATGCTGCCTGGGGGCTGCAGCAGCGGGCGCTGGATCGGATCTCGAGGTGCGGAGCAGATCAGAAGGGCTGGCGGGGTCTGCGTCCACCATGCACCAGCTGCTCCCGAGCCCCCTGGACCCTGAATCCAGCTCTGCTGGCCCTGACACCAGAAGGACAGGGAGCTCCTGCAGTGAGTCCAGAGCCCACAGAGATGAGCCCAGGGCTGGAGCCCCTCTGCTCTGGGGACAGGCTGAGGGAGCTGGGGCTGTGCAGCCCAGGGAAGAGCAGACTCCAGGTGACCTCAGAGCTGCCTTCCAGCACCTGAAGGGTACCTCCAGGAAGGCTGCAGAGGGCTTTTTCCCAAGGGGATCCAGCCATAGGACAAGGGGAAAGGGCTTGAAACTGAAGGAGAGGAGCTTCAGGCTGGATCTCAGGGAGAAGTTGTTCAGTGCCAGGGTGGAGAGACTCTGTCCGGAGAGGCTGTGGCTGCCCTGGAGGTGCTCAAGGTCGGGTTGGATGGGGCCTTCAGCAGCCAAGTCTGGCTGAGAGGTGCCGCTGCCCCTGTCAAGGGTCTGGGGGAGATGAGCCCCGAGGTCCCTTCCAAGCTCAGCCAGGCTGGAATTGTGGTTTTTCCCTGTTTGCTTTGTTGTCTTCTGCTTTTAACCCTCCTGTACCTTCCTGCGGTGCCATGAGAGCCCTCTTCCCCTGGGGAGGAGGAAGAGGAGCCAGGCTGGGTTTGCTCCCAGGGAGCTGCTGCTGACTCCACGTTTTCCCCCAAGAGCTGGAGCTCTCAGTCCTCTCCCCCCGGGCCAGGCCCGGGCAGGGCAGCAGGGAGCTATATTTGAAGTGTCGGTGGACTGCAGCTGAGCTCAAATAGCTCTGCAGTGACCTCCTCTCCCTCCCTGGGTTCGAGTTCCCCACGTCCCTCTCTGCCCCGTAAGCGGAGAACTGCTCTATTTCGGGGCCGCTGGACACCCCTTCGACTGGCACCGCCAGCGGCGGGTTCCTGCGGCTCTGGGGGGCTGCCCAGGCTCCCGGGTCGCTCGTTTGCTCGTGGTGGCTAGAAAGGCGGCGGAAGGATGGTCCGAGGAGGCAGGGCTGGAGCTGAGCACCGCTGGGTCTGGCTCCCGCGCCAGGCTCCTCTGCAGGCAGCTGCTTGCCGCAGCCCCAAACCCGCCGGCCTCTCCCTTCTCCGCGCTGGAAATTGCTTCGCTCAGGATTCGGGAATCCTGAAGCTGAGCTCATGGGGCCAGCGAGTTCCGCGCGGGGCAAGCGATCCCACAGCATTTTTTCCACATGAATAAGAGCGAGGAGCCCGGGCTGGGGCATCCCGCTGTGGGCACCGAGAGGCGCCTGCTGAGCCCAGCCGAAGGCCCCTCGTGCTGCGGCTCAAAGCTCGGCTGCTGCTGGGCACCGCACTGCGGGCACCGGCATGGTGCTCCGGGCCAGAGTCGAGGCTGGCTGGGCCACTGGCTGGTCTGCCAGTGGAGACCCTCGGCAGCACCGGGCGTCCCAGTGCACTGCGACCTTCCCCTACCCAAAACATCTGCTCGGCAGAGGCAGCCGCACGGCTGATGCCCGCGTGGGTGTCGGGGCGTTCCCACCCTTCTGCTCGCTGAGCCTTTCTGCCCCATTATTCCCAGTGCTCTGCCTACTGGGTCCTATTTATAGAGCCTCTCGCTGCCGCCCCTGGGCTTTAACCTTTATTCTTGGAAATTATTCACTTCTTGGACCGGCTCGGGAGCAATTAGTCACCAGCCCTCCTCCCGAGCCCGGCTTGAAACGAGGTTCCCACGAGGCAGCCCAGAGCTCTGAACTTCCCTGCGGCCAAAGCCCAGCTCTGCCGGGTGCCGGGACCTGTCCCGGCTTGTCTGGCGGCTCTCAGCCTGGCTCTGCTCCTCATCCACCTGCAGAAAGGCTCCGCTGCCTCCGAGGCTTCTGCGGTGAGATCAGTGACCTCCGAGAGCGCAGCTGAACACTCCCAGCAGGAGCCTGGCTGAGGCTCACGGGCTTCTCCAGGCTCCTTCCTCGTTCTCTTGCCCATCACCTGCTGGGCCACCAGAGCTTCTGTCTCAGGACCCGGCTGCTGTGGGACAGGAGAGCCCACTGGTGACCACACAGCACCGGTCTGGGGTGGTCAGTGCTGCAGCTGGGAAGAGCTGCCGTGGCTGTGCGAAGGGGGGAGCCGGCTCTGCCGCCAGCACCAGCGTTTCTGGAGCAGCCAGCTCACGGTCCGCAGGGTTGGAGGTCACCAGGGGCTGCTGGAGGCGGGTGTCAGCACCTGGCTGTCGGTGCCATGTGGGACCCAGCCGACAGCACTAGAGGCTGATGGTGATGGAGGGGACGCCTGTGCCCCACAGCTCCGGTAGGGTGTCCTGTGCTCTTCTCACCCCGGGGGTCTGGGGTCTGCACTGAGCAGCATCGGTGCAGAGGAGCCTGGAGGGTGCCGCCCCAGGGCACCCTGAGCTCCGCTCTGCTCGCGGAACCGGGCTCCTTCCCGAGACGCAGGTGCCCGAGTCTGGCAAAGCAGAGTCTGGGGCTGGGGGGCTGCTGCAGCATCTCCCGCAGCAAACCCCGTGGTTCTGACAGGCCGACTGGGGACCTGGCGGACTCTTCTCCGCGGGGCCACGAGCAGCTGCGAATGTTCCCAGAGAGCGATGCCCAGCCCTGAAGAAGAGAGAAGGGGCTCGGGGACAACTGCCGAGAGCAGCTGGGACCAGAAGCAGCGTCTGCTGGGATCTGGCGCCGTCTGTTCCCACTGGCCTGGGTGCTGCTCCTCCGCCAGGCAGAGGGAGCGGAACCCTCGGAGCCTTGTGAGTCGGAGGATCCCGGTCGCACGTGGGTGAGAGCGTGAGCGGGTCAGCGCTGCTGCAGAGCCGCGCCGGACACCCGTGGATCACCAGAGCACAGCCGCACCCGCCCGCTCAGAGCTCCTGGCCGGCGACAGACGTGTCCCGGGTGGGGTTTTCTGCCCCCTTGGAGCGGTGCCGGGTGTCCGAGCTCCAGCCGGTCCTGCAACTGAGGGCTGGGGCTGCAAAGACCAGGGTCTGAGGGCAGCACCACAGGTGCTCCTGTCCTGCTCCCCTCTCCAAGGGATTCCCTCAGGATCCCTCCGTCGCTGGGAACGATGGAGGAGCCGCAGAGCCTGCTGCGGGTGGGTCTGTGTGTCCAGCACAGCCCTCACGCTCTCCGTGGCTGGAGGGAGGGGTGGGTGGCTGGAAAGCCGGAGGTGACAACGGGGAGCGTTTCTCTGACAAACCTTTGCCAGCCTCAGGTGGATGAATGGGTTGAGCTGGTGCCTGCTGTGCTCCTTCACCCGCTTGCTCTGAGGCACTGGGCTCCTGTGAGCCTCTTCTCCAGCTGCCAGCCCCACTTCGCCCTCTGATCACAGCTCAGCCCACTGGCAACCTCCAGCCACATCTAAGAGAGGGGTGGAGGGCTCCAAGACTCAAAGCACCTCCAACAAGCCCGTGCAACGCCTGGCCCGAGCACCATGAGCAGCTCTGGCGGGGATCTGTCTGCTAGGTGCTGAGCGCTGCCAGGCAGTGGCTAGTGGGGCTGAGCCCCAGAGCAGCAGAACCCACTGCACCCGCACGGGGTGACGGAGCCCTGGCTGGAGCAGGGACTGACCTGCAGGGCTGCTCTTTGCCCGGGGCACCTGGGCTTGAAAGGCACCATCTAGATTCCTGTCTTTCAGAGGAGGGCAGGAGCCCACGGGAGGGCTGGAGGATGGGCACTGCCAGGGCTGGAGGGTGCTCCAGCTCCCCGGGCCTTGGGAAGCTGCTGGGGCAGGTCTGGTGGAGCCAAAGGACAGACCTGCAGGCAGCTGAGTGAGACGGAGGGTTGGAGCCTAGAGCTGGGGCAGCAGGAAACCCACTGGCACAGCCAGCTCGGGCATCTCCCTCCCCTCAGACCTGTGGTGGGAGGAGATGGACCCAGACTGGGGCTGCTGTAGCAGGAGAGGATCTGGGGAGAGGGAGGGCTGCACGAAGAGAAGAGAATTCATCCCCAGAGCTAACCTGTGCTGAAAATAATCAGTGACTAATTTGCTGTCGTTCCGATTGCCTGTTGCTGGGAGTGACTAAAGCCAAGGAGAAGGAAGATTGTGTCCTGGTGGGAGGATAAGGCAGCGTTGCCATAGGAGCAGGGGGTGCTGCAGCACATCTCTGCCCCGTTGGACCACAAACCACGAATCACAGAACCCAGCTGGAAGGGACCTCAGAGCTCATCTCCCCAGCCCCCTGCCAGGGGCAGCAGCACCTCTCAGCCAGACTTGGCTGCTCGAGGCCACATCCAACCCGACCCTGTCCTTCTGGTGTCGGGGCCAGCAGAGCTGGATTCAGGGTCCAGGGGACTCGGGAGCAGCTGCCATGAGGTGGACACAGACCCGCATGTGCCCGGGGCGAGCTGGGCAGCCGGGGCAGAGGGCTGCAGAGTCACTGCGGATCCTGCCTGTGCGGCACAGCCCGTGGCAGCCGGGCTCCAGCCGTCGGGCTGCTCCATCGCCCTCCCCAGCCCTTCCACCCGCGGGTTCCCCTCTGCCTGGATCCTGTTTCCCAGAGACACTTTAACAGCCTCGGGGCAAGGTAGCAGCCGGGGTTTAGGGGGCGAGGGAAGGATTGGCCCCTGGGAGCCTCCTTCCTCCAGCAGCCTGGGCTGAGCTGTCTGAAGGAGCCGGAGCTCCTAGGGAGCTGCTCGGAGCCCAACGTGCAGAGCCCGGGGGCAGCGGCGCTCCGGGTCCTTCCCGGCTGCTGCTGCGAGAACTGGCTGCTGGAAGGTCCTGGAAAGGGGCAGGTGGGGTTGTCTGCGCACTGCTGACCCCTCGCAGTCCCTGACCCCCTCCCTGCTCGCTGCGCCTGGTCCCTCCCGAGGTGCCTCTCTGCACCCCCAGCACCGTGTCTGCCCCGCAGCCGCCGGGCTCGGGGTGCCCTCGGGGGGGGCTCCCGGAGTCAGGCAGCGCCCCGGGCGCTCTGGGGAGCCCCAGGTCGCCCTGTGCCCAGCACCCAGCCCCAGCGCTGGCGGTCCCGGGGCCGCTCAGCCCCGGTGGGTGATTGGGCGCTATTTTCTCCGGCCCGGGCCAGCAGCTGTTGCTGCTCGTTACCCCGCGGAGCCGGGGCCAGCTGGGGGGGCCGGAGGCAGCGCAGCGGCGGTGGTCGAGCTCCAGGTGCGGCTCCCTGCGGGCTTCGACCCTTCCGGAGGGGCCAGCGTGAGCCCCGAGCAGCAGCAGCCGCCCACGGGGCAGCGCTGAGCCCCGCTGCAGCTTGCCCGGGGGCTGGCGACCCCGGGGGCTGGCGACCCCGGGAGCTGCCTTGCGAGGCTGCACTGGGCGAACTGGGCAGCGAGGGGACCCTTTCTGGAAGCCTCTTGGATGTGAGTCGGTGCTCGGGGCTCCAGCGGGCAAAGCCCCAGCCGCGTGTCCGCAGCCCCGCGCGTTCGCGAGAGGAGCCGGGTGGAAGCCAGGCGGGAGCCGGGCGGCTGGAGCCCGTGTACGGGAGGGCTTCCGTGCGGGGCTCGGTGAGAGCCGGGGGCTGGGCTTGGCTCTGGGGTGGGGGGTGATCAGCCCTGCTGCGGGCAAATTGTGCCTGGCACTGGTGGCCATCCCTGGCACTGGCGGCCACCCCTGTTTGGTCCCTGGCACTGGGGCTGACGGGAGGAGATGGCCCCGGGCAGCCGGTTCCTGGAGCTGACTGACGGGCTGGGGCTGAGGGTGGCCTGTGGAGCCCTGAGGTGCGTCTGTCTCCTGGCAGGACACGGCTCCCAGTCCCCTCCGCAGAGGGGAGCAGACTCGGCCTCGGACCCGGTCAGCTCTGGGACTGAGTCATTGCCTGTGGGGTGCTTGGGGCTGGGGCAGAGTGGCTGTGTGGGGCCGCCGTGGGGCTGAGCCCCGCAGCTGTCCTGGGAAAGGCTGCAGATGCCCCTGGGGACCGGAGCTGCTTTGGCCTCCTTCATCTAGGTGAAACCCTGGCAGAGATGAGGGGCAGCTGGCACCCTGCAGCAGGGGGCTGAGCTCAGCGGAGGGTTGGGACCCACTGCGGGAGCTGCTGCCCGCAGCCCACCTGGCATCTGTCCTCACCCTCTTGCTTCAGCAAGTTTCCCGCTATGTGACAGGGCAGCAGGTTCCTGTGAGGTGTTGGGGTGCCCCGAGGCCACTGCTCAAGGGCTTGGGGAGCTCGGGAGTGGCTGAGGAAGGACAGGAGCAGAGGCACCGTGTCCTCACAGTGAGCTGGTGGCCGGGAGGTGCCAGCTGTGGCCTCGAGCAGAGGGCTCAGCCTGGCAGAGATGGCTCTTTCCAGCACCATGACATCAGGAGGAGACCTCAGGCACTGAGGGGCACCCGCTTGGCACCGACCCCACAAGAATGCTGGCTGTGGTCAGGGTAAAGAGGACCGGAGGCTCGGGTCCTCCTGCACCTTCCTTGCCCTGGCCCTTGCCCAGAAGAAGTGTGAGGAGCTGAGGAGCCCAACGCACCCTCAGCCCGGCAGACCCGTGGGGACCCTCCGGTTCTGTCTCCCACTTCACACCTGGACACGGCCCCAAGGATCGTCCCCGGTCCTCTCGGGTGGCTCCAGGTCTTCTCTGAGGTTTGATTGCTCTGTGACCCCAGAGCTTGTTGAGGCTCC
Source organism: Phoeniculus purpureus (assembly GCA_028565055.1). Taxonomy (NCBI): domain Eukaryota; kingdom Metazoa; phylum Chordata; class Aves; order Bucerotiformes; family Phoeniculidae; genus Phoeniculus; species Phoeniculus purpureus. The sequence goes on from JAOXOE010000866.1 coordinate 1,219,561, forward strand.
AGCCTGCGCTGGCTCCCGCCATGCATTTCAGGGTGCCTGTGTGCCCTCCTGGGCTGTTCGTGCCCCCCATCCCTTGGCAAGGAGGTCTGTGCCCATCTCATCTGCAGCTCCCTGGGCATCTCCAGGACGGTGAAGTTCTGGGGTGCAGCTGCTCGGTGCTGCCTGGACCCCCCAGCCCTGCTGGCTGCTGCCGCGATGGCCAGGGGGTCCTTTTGCCCCAGGAGTGACCTGGCTGCGCCGACGGGGAAACGGGGCCCTGACGTCCTCTTCTCCTTGGGGAGACCCCAGGCCCTGGGGACTCCCACCTCCCCGAATTCACAGGCCCACAAACCGCCCTCTGCTTGTCTCTTGCAGATGCTGCTGCACCGGTGACCAGTGACAGGGAGATTGGAGGAGCCCATGTGAGTACTGGGCATCCCCTGCGGTGGGGCCGGGAGTCTCACAGCCGTGCTCAGCCCCAGGAGCTCTGTGGGCTGCTGCAGCTTGTCCGTCCCGGGGGGCCAAAGGCCACAGGGCTCAGCTGTCGCTGTCACTGCCCCGTGCTGGGGGGGCCCCTCTCCCTCCCTCCCTCCCTCCCTGGAGGTGCTGGGCTGGCACCGCTGGCACAAACCAGCAGCCACCAGAGCCCCAGCAGCAAGCCCAGACCCCAAGGCATTGGTTGCTCCCCCGATCGCAGCGCAGGGACCCCTCCGCTGAAGGTGTCCTGCACACGACCTGTGACTTCGGCCAGGCTGGGGGCAAATCCAGCCCCAAGAGCTGCTCTGGGGCGGGTTTGCCCAGGGGCAGCCTGGGGATCAGTAGCCACCAGCCCACCCGAGCACCCACTGTGCGGCCTGGAGCTGGCCAGTGGTCAGATCAATCCCAGCAGACCCCAGCTCCAGCCTCGCGGTGGTTTCCAGGCTACTGGTGCCAACACACCCCAGGGTGCGGTGCCTGAGGAGCTGGGCACCAGCCCAGTTCCTGCTGCTCAGGGCTGGCAGCAGCACAGGCTTGGCCCCGGGAGGATCCCTGGTTCTGGGAGGGCCCAGCTGCCCCCCATCCCGCCCCTGTGGGGCCGCACGATGCCCTGCACCCCAGCCACCCTGGCACCCAACTCCCTGCAGGGGCTAGAGGCGACGGGCACCCGGCTCAGCAGGTGCCAGTGGGACCCAGAGCAGCCTGGTCTGAGATGCCAGAGCCAGCACCACCCGGCGGGGAGAAGAAGCGGCCGGACAAGCTGGGAGCCAAGGGCAGCGCTGCGGGGCCCCCGGGTAGGTGACACCTCTGCTCTGCCCCAGAGTGGCCAGGCTGGCCCAGGTCCTGCCCTCTGCCAGCCCAGGGGGCACCTTCTGGCCACAGAGCAGCAACAGGGTGAGCTCTGCTCTCCACGGCCCCTCTGGCTGCTCCACAGGGCAGAGACGGGGCTTCTCGTCCCCCTGCCCAGTGCCCCTTTGCCCCCGGAGCCCCTGGGTGCTCCCAGAGAGTGTGAAGAGCTCGGAGCCCTTTGCTGCTCCCCAGTTCCCCCAGTAACACAGCTCTCCCCGGCTGCCCCCAGTCCCCAGGAGCCTCCCGGTGCAGAGGAAGGTGGAGCCGTCCAGCCTGGACCCTGCGGAGGAGCCGCTCCTCTGGGAAGGGCTGACCCTCAACAAGTGCATCCTGGTGGCCTCCGTGGTGGCCCTGCTCAGCGTCACCTTCCAGGTGCTGCAAGGTGAGCTGGGCACAGGGCAACGGGGCGCCCGGAGCCTGCTGCCACCCCCGGCTCCTCTGCCCTCCTCTCTTCCAGCTCCATGCGCCAGGGAGGGCATCAGCCCCACCAGGCAGGACCCTCCGCCACCTCCCCTCCACGGTGGGTTCACCCAAAGCCCCCCGAGTCCCAGTGGGGTGTCCCCAGGACGTCACCCCACCGGCCTCACCCGCTGCTGCTGACGGCAGCCCCTCCCTCTCCCCTTGCAGTGACGCTCAGAGCCAAGGAGGAGCAGGTCCGAGCCAAGGAGGAGCAGGTCCGAGCCAAGGAGGAGCAGGTCCGAGCAGCGGTGACGCCCCGGCCCACCCAGCCCAGCATCGTGCTGGAGGATGAGGATGTCGGCGACGGGACCGGCGACGATGACAGCCAGGCTGACAGCAACCTGGTGAGGGGCTGGGGGGGACAAGCAGCCTCCTCGGGGCACCCCCCGCCTTAGGGGTCGTCTTGTCCCCGTGAGGAGGGAGGGAGATGCAGGGGAGGGATGGAGGGGGGGTCTTGGTCCTTTGGGCTGGGTCACTAGTGCCTGGTCCCCTCTGCCCCATCCCAGGGGGAGCCCTGGATCTTCAAGAAGTGGTTTGGCCGCTCGATAGCAGAGGACAAGGAGGAGGGTGAAGACAAGGGTGAAGATGAAGACAAGGGTGAAGGTGACGATGAAGATGAAGACAGTGGGGAAGACGAAGAGCCCGCGGATGTCCCTGAGGAACCGGCACCTGCGAAGGAGGTGAGGAAGAGCCGTGAGAAGAAGCTGCCCAGGAAGGAGGACAAGGGCCGGCAGGGCCGCGCTGGCCAGCGCCAGGCAGAGAGGAGCAGCCGCAGGGACGCCCGAGCCAAGGACAGGGCACAGGCGGACAAGCCCGGCCGAGCCCCCCGGGAGCCGGAGCGGCTGCCCCCGAAGAAGCGGAGCCGCGAGGGCAAGGAGAGCCGCCGGGAGCGGGATGAGCCCAGGAAGAAGGATGGGAAGGGCCGCTCCGGTAGGGCCGGCGGCAGCGGGGAGGGCTCGAAGCGGGACTGGAGGCAACCGAAGGGCAGGAAGCCCTGGGAGCCCTGGGAGCCGGCCCCCAGCCCCGGCCGAGCCAGGGAGGGCAGCAGGAGCAACTGAGCCCGGGGCGACCGAGGGGCTCAGCAACGCCGAGCCCGGGGGCTCCGAGCCCTCCGCCCCGGAGCGAGGCCACCCCAGCCCGCTGCTCCCCGCCCACTGCAGAGACATCCCCGGCTCTGGGTTCTCGGAGCAGCCCAGGAAGCCCAGCACAAGCCTCCCCGGGGACTTCGGGGCCCCCCTGGATTCGACGCAGCAGGGGAAGCCAAAGGGACCGGGCAAGGACCTTCCCTTCCCCTGGGCTTCGTGCGATTCCCTCTGCCCTCCCCAGCGCCCCCTCCCGGGTCGGTCCACCTCGGGGTGCTGGCGGCATCGGGGCGGCGCAGAGGGCGCAGGGGTCCGCGGGGGGGAGCAGACCGAGCAGCTCGGGTTAGCGGACGGGTTTTATTCAAAGCAAATCGAGGGCAGAGCGGCCCCTGGGCTAGCGGCCCCTGGGCTAGCGGCCCCCGGGCTAGCAGGGCCACCCCGAGCTCCCCGGGCTCCGGCGCCCTCCAGGTTCTGCCCCCACAGAGTCGCTTTCGGGATTGAAGCCTCAGAGCAACTGATCGCGCAGCGCTGCAGCAGCCACGGGAGACCTTCCCAGACCCAGCAGCTCCCAGCACCGGCTCCGATCACAGAGGTTCAATAAACTGGTCTCGTTTTTAATGAGGCACCGGCCTGGGCGACTCTCCGAAAGAAAACCCGAGCGACACGCGAGAAGGTCTGGCCCTGCGGCAGCTCTGCGCCGTCTGCGCCCACGTCCCCGCCGCAGGGGCTCAGGGCTGGGCCGGCTCCCCACGGGGGCTGCAGGACGGGCTGCTCGAGCCCCAGCTGCGGCCAAGCACCCCCCCAGTTCTGTGGGGACCCTGCAGAGCCCCAGGGCTGCTCCCGGGCTGAAGCCAGGAGCTGCTGCCCAGGGTGCTGGAGCCCCCAGGGGCTGGGCTGGGCTGGAAGACGATCTGGGGCGGCCGGGCTCCGACGCCGGTGGGACGCGGAGCAGGTGCTCTGGCCCCGTCTGCAGCCGCTGCCACTGATGGTGTGAGCAGCCCCCGACCGGTGCCACGGGATCGCTCCCCTCTGCCCGGCCCTCCCCTGGCAGAGCCCCAGCGCTGGGGTCGGTGCGGGGCTCTGGCCGGCCCCCGGCTCACGGGGGGATGGGTCCCGAGGCGAAGGCTGGTGCCCGCAGCGGGGTTTGGCTAAGGGCACCTAAAGATGGGCCGAGGGCAGGGAAGCGGCCGGAGGGTCAGAGGGCCCCCCGCGAGGGTCAGAGTCACCGGCCCCGCGGGCACCTCGGGCATCCTCGGCGTCAGGGCGGGTAGCGCGGGGCCGGGCGCAGGCGATGCCAGACCCAGGGCACCGGTCCCGGTCCGAACGGAGGGCGAAGCGCCGGCAGGGAGCTGCCGTCTCAGCGAGAGGCGCCAGCTCCGGGGCTGCGGGGGCGGAGCGGGCAGAGGGCCGAGCTGCCGCCCCTACCGACAGCCGCACTCCTCTGCCACCATGTTGGGGACCTTGCGGATCTCCAGCCCGTCGGCCGAGAGGCTGATGATGAGCTGGTCCGAGTAGCGCACGGGGACGCAGCAGGGCGCTCGGCGCAGCGGCGAGCCGCGCTCCTGCATGCCCAGCAGCAGCACCGTGTGCGACTGGTAGCCGGGGACGCGCGTGGACAGGGGCAGGCGGCAGGGCCCCTCGCAGTTGTTGGCGGCGTAGAGCGCGGGCATCACGACGAAGTCGCGGTCGCGCAGGTCGACCGTCAGCTCCTGCAGGCGGCAGTGGGCCTGGTGCCGCGCGCTGCGGTTCTGCCGCTGCAGCCGGCGCCGCTCCTGCCAGCGCGCCCGCACCGTCTGCAGGGCCTTCAGCAGCAGCAGCGCCCGCAGCTTCCCGGAGCCCGACGGCGGCGCCGCGGCCCGGCCCTCGCCCGGCGCCGGCGGGAAGTAGCAGAAGCTCAGGAGGTGCCGGAGCAGCCCCAGGTTGGCCCGGAACGCCGGGATGGCCCCCAGCTCGCGGATCACCGCCTGCAGTTTGCCCGTCAGCAGCTGCAGCACCGTCCCCTCGGGCTGCCAGTCGCCCAGGTGCCGCTCCAGCTCGGCCCCGCTGTCCTGGGGGAAGAGCAGCACCGAGGGCTCCTCCGACTGCACCAGCTGCTCCAGCGCCGCCGCCTCCGACAGGTTGAGGAGCTGGTGAGGGAGGGTCTCCATCAGCTGGAAGTCCAGCCAGTGCTGGGAGCTGGGCTGGGTGGGCGGCTCGCTGGGGCTGGGGCTGGGGCTGCTCAGCACCCGCCGGACGAAGCTCGTCAGGACGGCCAGGAACTCGCTGCTGCTGTTGCTGCTGTTGCTGCCGCCGCTGCCGGGCACCGCCGCCGAAGCGTTGGCTTGGCTCGAGCCAGCGGGGAACAGCAGCTCCTCAGCCCCGGCCTCGGGAGGGCTGTGAGGAGAACACAGGGAGGGTCACGGGGTCCCCTTTCGCCCCAGGGGCTCCCGCCTCAGGCTGCCCCTCTGCCCCCGGCTTCCAGACACGGACCTGAGCTGCGGGTACGGAGCCACCTCCAGCACCCCGTCGGCAGAGAGGTAGGAAGAAGGAGCCAAAACCCCCTCCTCCCTCCGTGGAGACCTGGCCAGCAGGAGCAGCACAGGGGTCATCCTGGTGAAGCACTTGTCATCGGAGCCGAAAAGGAGCTGCTGGGTCTCCGCGGGGGACAGGAGGGCACCTGGAGAGGAGAGCAGAGGAGCGGTGAGGACGGCCGTCCGGGGTCTCCCGCCTTGCGCCCGCAGTCGCCGAGCACAGACGGGCTTCAGGAGATGGCAGAGGGGGACTGGGGGCACCGAGGGCAGGGACACGGCTGCGCCCCGCTGCTGTGGGCTTCCCACAGCCCTACCTCCCTCTCTGCTGGTCCTGATGGCCAGGGAGGCCTCGAAGCTGAGCTGCTCGCTGGAGCGGGTGATGGAGCCCACGTCGGCCCCCAGGACCAGGTACCGGGTGCCCTTGGCCAGGCAGAGGCTCTGCGGTGGCAAAAGGCACAAAAGACCAAGGAGGTGGGAGAGACTCCAGGGCACGAGGGGAACCCTCTCCCCCAGGACCCCCTAGAAGGGGCTGGGCACCCCTGACCTGGCCAGGAGCTGAGGACGGGGCAGCAGCTCCCTCCTCAGACATCCTGGGAGGGTGCAAAAGCGCAGAGGGTGGGGAGGGGGACTGGAAGTGGCAGCACAGTGATGGGAGGGCATCAGAGAAGGTCTAGAAGGGGAAGGAAAGGTGCTGGGAAAGGGTGGGGAGAAGGACTGGGAGTAGACAACAACTGAACTGGGAAGGGGTGACGAGGGTGCTTGGGCTGAGGGGATGGCAACGGGACTGCGAGGGTGTGACAGCAGCACTGGGAGAGGGTGGCAAAGGGACTGGGCCAGCAGAGCTGAGACAGCCCTGGTCAACCTTCCCTGTGCCCAGGAGCAGACACACCGCCCCCCAACAGCTGCAGCCACTCACCTGCTCCTGCAGCAGCCCGGTGCCCGTGGCCAGCAGCTCCTCTCGGTGCCCGGCCTCCAGCCCCTCTCGGCTGCCCGGGTAGAAGAGCAGGAGGGCAACCCGCAGCTCCCCCAGCAACCTGCCCACCTCCGCCTGGAAAACCATCTGGAAGCGCAGCTTCGCCTGGGCACCCCAGGTCACTGCAAAGGACAAGGGGAGGGCTCAGTCGCCCACCCAGGGAGTGACGGGCGAGGGACGAGCTCTGGGATCCAACATCACCCCACAGGGTGGCTGGAGCATCCAGACTGGCAGCAGCAGGCGGAGGGACCCAGCAAAAGCCCTTCCCTGGGTTCAGGGGTGGTGAAACCCCACAGTCCCCACAAGCTGGGGGCTGCCGCACGGCCAGGGCGGCTCTGGGAAACTCCCGTGGGGCAGCTGGGGGGATGCTGTGGTGCAGCAGCTGCAGCATCTAGGGAAGAGCCTCCCCAGCCACCCGGTACCGGGAGCTCAGCTGAAAATCCAGACTCCACGAGGGGAGGAAGAGGCTTCACAAAGAGGGAGATGACCTCCTGCAGCTCAGACTAAACCCAAGGGCCCCCCCTCCCCAGCACAGCCACAGAAGGGGCTCCGGGGGTCACTGGTGTCAGACTGCGGCCACACGAGCAGGGCTGCATCAGCACCCGGCGCAGCCGACCTGAGCAGCCAGGCTCCGACCCCTCTGAGCCTCTCCTGTCCCAGTCAGAACTGGGAACAGGGTCCTGACCCCGACCTCAGGGCAGAGAGCGAGAAGTGCTTGCCCAGCCAAAAGCAGAGCCGAAGCCGCCGAGGCTGCAGCGGGCAGGACCGGGCACCTGGCTGCACCAGCGCCGCTGCTCAAACTCCTCCACAGGAGCCCAGAAGGGCTTCTCAGGGCATCGCTTTGAGCCCGGAGCTGCAGCAGCAGTCCCACCCTGCCGCGGTGCGGCCTCGGGGCTGGGGTCTCCCACCGACCTTCCTCCAGGTGCAGGACGAGGAAGCGGTCCCGGCCCGGCTCCCGCGCGTGGCCGTGGATGCGCTGCAGGTGGTGGAGAGCAGCGCCGGCCGCGGCAGCCGGGCACAGCCCGAAGGTCTCCAGGTCGCTCCGCTCCCAGCTGCTCCGCTGCCTCAGCCGCTTGATGAAGCCGCTCTCATAGTGGGTGAGAACACCCACGACCTCCAGGTGCCTCGGGGTCAGCCCGTCCTGGTCCATCTTCACCCTGCACACGGGCCCTTCCAGCCCGCCCAGCGGCCACAGGGCAGGGCTAGAGCTGGCCCAGCCGATGGCCCCCTCCTCCTCCACCATGCCCTGGAGACACCGCAGCGACGGGTCAGGCTTCAAGAAGAGCTGGGCACCAGCCGCCCGCCCGGCCCTCACCGCTGCGCTGGGCCCCTCTTTGCCCGCAGAAGTCACGTTCTGGCTCCTTCCCTCCTCTGCATCCAGCCCCAGCTCCTGGGGCAGGGCCGGCTCCAGCTGGGGCAGCGGGGAGACCCCTTCTCCCGGGCTGCCCTGTCTCGGCAACCCTGCGGAGGGGAGCAGCAGCCCCAGACACAGCAGAAGCCCCCTGAGAGCCGCTTCCATGGTCCCGCTTCAGCTGCTCCCGGCGCAGCCCAGAGGCACCTCAGGACACTGGGGTGGGAGCGGAGGCCGGCGGCTCCCTTTTAAAACGCGGTGGCCTTGAGCTGCCGGCGCCCAGCTCACCTCCCCGGCGGAGCTGCCGCGCGGCGCGGGAGGGAGGGGGCTCCAAGGAAACACTGCTGCTGCTATTTTGGGGTGCATCCAGGGCTGGGCATGTGGAGCGCGAAAGCTGTTTCCCTTCCTCGCAGGGGCACGCGGCCTTGACTTCAGATGTTTTCTCCAGGAGGGCGGCCACCGGCGCTTGGCTCACCCCAGGCACCGGCACAGGGGCCGCCGAGCACCGCGAGGGAAGAGCATAGCCAGAGCAGGAGGAGGGGGACAGGGACCGATAAGGGGCAGCAACCAGGCGACTGCGTGGAGCCGGCTGGGCAGCCTCCCCCTCGGCTGGCACCTGCTGCAGGGTGGGGAGGCCTCGCTGTGGGGCTGCTCGGACCTGTGCAGGAGGCTCTCAGGGTGCAGGAGGCTCTCGGGGTGCAGGAGGCTCACGACTCAAGTAATGAAGGACCTTCATCTCAGCGCTGAGACGCTGGGAGAGCTCAGAACGCTCGCACCCGGGAGAGCTCAGCGGCTTCTCAGCGCTCACGGGGGGCTGCTGGGGAGACGCGGTGGCAGGACCCTCCGCCGGATGTCTCTGCTGAAGCTGCCAAGGGCAGAGTGGTCGCTGCTGGGGGGTGACACAGAGCCAGACGAGGCCGACTGTGCTGCCCAGTCAGGAGCGGGTGAGGCGCTGGGTGCTGCCGGGCTTTGCCTCCCCTTTGGAAGACTCACCCGGTTCAGGCAGCCTGGGGCTGCTCTGGGCTAGAGAGAGGGAACAGGGGGCGACATGTGCAACCGAAACCCGAGCAGAGAAGCTGGAAATCATTTAATGATCCTACAGGACCAGGTCACTGCTCTGGCATAAAAGTAGGACCGTTCTGCGAGCCCATTGTGAGCCGAATAGAAAAAGACAGGGGCTAGGGGAACCCAGCGGGACCGAGCCCAGGAGCAGCTTCAGTTGGAGGGGGGTGGCGGGGGAATGGTGCCCGGCCCCTCGGTGGGCAGAGGCGGCCTCATCATGGGCGGCAGCGGAGCAGGCGGGGGGACACCAGGGGCCGGCGGCAGCTGCGGCGAGACCGGCGGCGGGGGCACTGGTCCCGAGGGAGGCATGGGAGGCAGGGCCATGCCCCCCGGGGGCGGCGGCGGCATCGAGTCCGGCAGAGGGGGCCTGGGGGGCAGACCGTTCATCAGCGGAGGTGGGGGCGGCCGCTTCACCGTGGGGGGCCCTGGCGGAAGGTTTGGGGGAGCTGGGGGTTTCTCCATCTTGAAGTGGAACTGAAGGAAGAACTGGGGAGGGGAGAGAGCAAAGAGAACGGGACAATGAACCAGCTGGGTAGCTCTGCTCCGTCAGCCTGCCCTGCTCTGCCCGCGGCGCAGCCTCCAGCAGCCCAGCCCAGAGCAGCTCGGCCGCCTGGCTGCCCCACCAACAGTCCAGACACAGACCAGCACTTGAACCCCTCTGAAACTGGTTCTAAGTGGGTACCCATGATGGGGCCACTGTCCCTGACCCTGCGCTTGCCAAAGCACAGAATCACTTTGGTTGGAAGAGACCTTCAAGCTCCTCGAGTCCCACTGCTCCCCCAGCACTGCCAGGGCCCCACTGACCCCTGTCCCTCACCCCACAGCTCCAGGGCTCTGCAGCCCCTCTAATGACAGGGACTTCCCCACTGCCCTGGGCAGCCTGAGCCAGGCCTGGGCAACCCTCTGGGGGAAGAAGAAACTGGTTCTCAGGGCCAACCTCAGCCTCCCCTGGGGCAACTCGAGACCGACCCCCACCTGGCTCCAGCATCCTGAAGCTGAGGCAGCTGCACAGAGCCAGAGGGGCTCCCCTGAGCCTCCTTAGCTCCAGTTCAACCCCCCCAGTTCTCTCAACCCCTCCTCAGAGCGCTGGTGCCCTTCTTCCACAGCTCTGCTGCCCTTTCTCTGGATCCTCTCCAGCCCCTCCATCTCCTGGCACTGAGGGCCCAGAACTGGCCCAGCCCTTGATGCCTGGCCTCCCCAGTGCCCAGCACAGGATGGCCCCTGCCCTGACCACACTAGTGCTGATACAAGCCAGGATGCTGTTGGCCTTCTGGCTGCCAGGGCACTCTGCTGCGTCCTACCCACCCCGTGCTCTCACGGCCAGGGTACAGCCAGGTCACAGCTCCCCCAGCGTGGAGCCGCAGCCAGGGCACCGTGTGGCACCTCCACTGGAAGCTCTGCCACTGCCAACAGCCCCCCAGGACTTACAGAAGAGGGGCCCCTGCAGTGGAGGAATGAAGAGCTGAGTGTCACAACAGGACTGATGGGCACAACCCCCCTGCAAAGCCCAAGCTGCTCTTGTCCTCCTGCTCCATCTCTGACCCTCCTGGAAAATGTCGCAGGGCTCCAAGTACCTGTTTGGTTTCCCTGTTCCAGTGGGTCCAGAACTTTCCTTCTGCTTTGTCGATCTCTCTGCTTGGCACCTGCAACAAGCAAGAGGGCAGGGAGCTCCCAGCAGCCCCCCGGAGTAGCACAATGGCCCTTTGAGCACCCCGGGCTGCCAGATAAGAGCAGCTCTCCCAGGTCTTTCTGTGCGGCGGCTCCGCTCTCTCGGATGTTGTCAGACAGGGACGGGGGCAGGAAAGCAGCCGGTTACTTCCCTATCTGTCAAGGACAAGTGCGCTGGCAAGGAACCCTCCCTCAACATCTGCGCTGCGGAGTCTGAGGAGCGCAGCCCAGGAGGCTCCGCTCTGCGCCAGGCAGCGAGGGGTCAACAGCTCCCCAGGGCTCCGCACACAGCCCAGCTCTGAGGCCAGAGTCCTCCACCAATCCCTCGTGAAGTTTTAACCACTTCCAGCCTCGTCCTCTCGACCCCTTCGCTCTCCACCAGCCACCCAAGGCCAGGGGGACATCTGTGCCGGAGCTCACCACGACCCAAAGCCCTGGAAAGGAGGGGAAGGGGCTCTCCCAGCAGTTCACCCCGAGCACTACCTTGAAGGCGATGGTTTCGTAGGGCTCTGCTGCCATCAGAAGGTACTGCCAGCGCCTGTCAGGGGGCTCGATCCTCTGCTCGTAGGCCGACATGAAGCGGTGCCGGGGCATGATGCTCTCTGCAATCTCCGGGTAATCGATCTGTTAGGGCACCGTGGCAGCATCAGCAACAGCCCTTTGCCCTCCCCCTTCACGCACAATAAACCCTTCAGCCACCAAGTTTGCGAAGAGAAGCCTTGCTGAGGCCAAAGGAAGCAGCTCGGAGCCGGATGTGCTCCACCTGCAGCAGAGGACTGGCAGGGAGATGGTTTTACAACCACTTCTCTCCCAGGTTCTGCAGGGAACTGCTCCTTCAGCAGCCTCTTAGCAGCACAGCCCACACACCAATAGGGTAAGCGTGCCCTTACCTGGAAGAGAAGGCTCTGCTGGCCCGTTTCTGGGTCTCTTTGTTTGGTCACTGCAAAGAAAACCAGAAAGGCCATCCTGCAGCAGGGGTAGAGCAGGTTACTGCAGCTCCAGGAGACACAAAAAGCTTCCAAGAGCAAAGTGCTGAAGACTTCTCCCACCCATCACCCAAACCTTAGAATCTTTAGCCAAAGCTACTCCCAGGGCCAGCTCTGGGCCCTGCAGTGCCAGAAGGACCTTCAGGGGCTGCAGCAGGTCCAGAGAAGGGCAATGAGCTGGGGAAGGGTCTGGAGCACCGGTGTTCTGAGGAGGAGCTGAGGAACTGGGGGTTGGAGAAAAGGAGGCTCAGGGGAGCCCCTCTGGCTCTCTGCAGCTGCCTCAAGTTCAGGAGTTTGGAGCCAGGTCAGGGTCGGTCTCTTTTCCCCAGGAACAAGTGACAGGAGGAGAGGAACCGGCCTCAAGCTGTCCCAGGGGAGGCTGAGGTTGGCCCTGAGCAGCAATTTCTGCCCACAAGGGTTCCCCAGGGCTGGCCCAGGCTGCCCAGGGCAGGGACACTGCTGCTGAAGGCAGCTGACACACAGCAGCCCTGCTGTGACCTGAAGGCCAGACCAAATCAGTGAGGAATTCGGAGAGGAAACCTGAGCTCTGCCTCAGCGAGCGACCAGGCGAAGAGGGTCTAGGCCAGTGAAAGGACAAGAGAGACGAAACAGCCACCACCTCCCGCGCACCACTCGCCAGAGCTGGAGGACGGAGCCGCGCTGACCTCTTACCGAAAGGGCTCACTCACAGCGAGGAGCTGCTTCCAGGGCAAGCTCACCAGCCAAGGTCGTCAGGAGAGCAGCCCCAGCTCACTGACGGGCAGAGCTGCCCAGCAGGGCCATCAGCCGCCCCCAGCACACTTGAGGGCAGCTGCGGCGGGAGGTGGCACCTCCTGTGAGAGACCCCCTCACAAACCTTTGTACCCCGGCCGCCCGATCTTCACAAACTTCTTCACTTCCACCTTGACCTTCTCCGGCGCCGGCTGGGCAGGGGCTTCCTTGGCTTCCTTGGCAGCTCGACGGGCCCTGCAGTCACGCGAAGGGGGGTGCCAGAGGGAAGAGGTTAGTGGTGCTGCTCTCTAAAGGCTGCTTCTTGCGCCCAGAAGACAGAAAAGTAAAGAGACCCCCGAACTATCACCTAAAGCAACCTGGGCTTCCCAGAAGGAAACGTCCAGCCTGCCCCTCCCCACACTCCCCAAGCCAAAGCCTGTTAACCAGACCCAGCCAGGCTGCTTTTAGAACTCGCTTTCTCCCTCCCCCTCCAGCAGTCCCACAGCTCGAGCTCAGAAGGCGCCAGCCCTGGGAGCTCCTGGCTACTGCCAAGCTGCCCCCCAGGAACCAAGCCCAGAGACAGAGCACTGGAGCACAGTGGGCTACTGGGAACTGGGGCTGAAGACGTGGCAGGGGCACACGAGCAGCACTTTGCAGAGCTCAGGAAACGGAGCACAGAGGTGAAGCAGGGAACAACTTACAAGTTGGTCTGATGCTTCTTCCCCTGGGTGTGCGCCAGGTAACTTCCCTGAAACAAAACACAGGGCAGGAGAACATCAGAAGGGCAGGAAGCAGCACGGGAGAGCCATGGACTAGCTGCAGTGGGGCCAGAGGCAGCCACAAGAATTATCTGAGAGCTGGAAGCTGCTGTGAGGCCAGGCTGAGAAAGCTGGGGGTGTTTGGCCCCAGACGAAGTGAAGGCACTCGGGAGACCTTGGTGGAGCCTTTCAGGGCTGATCAGATGGAGACTGCCATCGCCTGCACAGATCGGGGGTCAGATGCATCATCTGCACCATGGAGACCTCAGGGCAGCCTTCCAGGGCTGAAAGGGGCTGATAACAAAGATGGGGACGGAGCTCTCAGCTTTCAGTCCTTCAGTGACAGGACAAGGGGTCCTGGGATGGCTAAACTGGGAGAGGGAGGTTCAGGAAAGCTCAGAAGGAATAGCTGCTGCTAAGGGTGGGGAGACCCTGGCCCAGGGTTCCCGGAGAGGTGGGAGCAGCCTCATCCCTGGAACCACCCCAGGTCAGGCCAGACCCTGGGGGTCTAAGCATCCTGCTCTGGTCATGGATGGTCCTGCTCAGGGCAGGGGTGGCACTGGAGAAGCTCTGTCCAAACTAGTCTGCGAATAAGCGAACAAATGAAGACAGGACTGTTCCTACGCTGGCAGATCCCTGCCAGGCAGGAGGGACGGGCTGACAAGGGCAGTTTTCATTCTCAGCAGGGAGGAACCTTTACTCCAAAACTGCAGATTGCTCTGAGCTGTGAGGAACTGTCAGCTCAAGGCACCGCTCACCCAGCAGTCCGGCTCAGCCCAGGCTCTCACGCTGCAACCTGCTCTCATTTTGAAACATCTGCTGCCACGACCCCGAGCAGCAGCTCCCAACTCACCTCGTTGTTGTGCAGCGTCAGGCACAGTTTGCATTCGTAGGAGCCCAAGTGGTTCTTCATAAAATAGGGGTCCTGGAAGGGAAGAGAGTTGTTAAAATGAGAAAGACCACTGGACTTCTCCTGCACTGGAGCAACTGAGCTCGTAGATTTGAACTGACAGCCCAGTGCTGCTTTAGGACCCAGAAAACAGAAGGAACGAGAGCTCAGTGGTGACACCATCCCCTGTGCAGGCAAGGACCAGCAACATCCAGCCCAGTTCTGAGCAGACTGAAATAACATCCTGACAGCTGCCAGAACACACCAGTGCTGGTACTGATTCAGACAGTCCTGCCACAAACCCTTCCAGTGCAACCCCCACAGCAGCAGGATTTCACTGCACTCACAGCTCCCCACTGAACCTCACACCCTCAGAGCTCTAAACGTCCCAAGAGCAGCCAGAGGGATCACAGGATCCCAGAGTGCTAGGGACTGGAAGGGACCTCGAAATATCATCCAGTCCAACCCCCCTGCCACAGCAGGATCCCCCAGATCCAGTCACACAGGAACAGTCCAGGAGGGTTTGAAACGTCTCCAGACAAGGAGAATCCACAGCTCCCGGGGCAGCCCCTGCCAGGGCTCTGGCACCCTCACTGCCAAGAAGGTCCTTCTCAGACTGATGTGGAACCTCCTCTGTTCCAGCTCACACCTGCTGCCTCTCGTCCTATCACTGGGTGCCCCTGAGCAGAGCCTGGCTCCTGTCCTTTCCATATTTACCAACATTCATTGGGTCACCCCCTCAGGCTCCTTTTTTCCCAGCTCAGGAGCCCCAGCTCTCTCAGCCCTTCCTCAGCAGGGAGATGCTCCCTTCCCTCCGTCATCTCTGTGGCCTTCTGGAACTGAGGGGTCCAGCACTGGACACACGATTGCAGCTGTGGTCTCCCCAGGGCAGAGGAGAGGGGGAGGAGAACCTCTCTCCATCTACTAACCACCCTGGAGGAGGCAGCCCTGAAGTGTCTCCCGCACAGGCAGAGGCCAGGCCTCACCTTGTTGATGTCGATGGTTTCCAGCGCCAGCTGCCGGAGCCTCTCCCTGCGGTCCCGGTTACTCTCGGAGGCCGAGGCGACACCCCCGCTGCCGGTTTTACCCCCAGGACGATGCTGGAAATCCATGATGGGGCCCTCTGTGCTTCAGCTGCTCCCAGTGAAAGAAAGAGCCTGGAACAGCAGGGAGGAGGGGAGAGGCGAGTAAACAAGCTGCTAGCCTGGAGTCGGCAGCACCGCTCGGAGCCATCAGCGAGGCCGCGGGACCAGCTCAGTCCTCCCAACCCCTCAGCAAGGGCCAGACACCCCCCCCAGCCCCTTAAGAGGAGCCCAAATCCCCTTCAAACGCGCCCAGCGAGGGTCACGCCCCCCAAACACTTCGGCCCGGGTCACCACCCCGCAGAGCTCTCCCGACCCCCAGCACGGGGCCGAGCCCCGGGGCTCACCGCCCCCCGACCCCTGCACAGAGGGCCGGACCCCCCTTCC
>JAOXOE010000866.1:1240332-1263976 GCA_028565055.1 Phoeniculus purpureus
CATCCCAGGGCCCACAGCAGGGGGTCAGACCCTGTTACAGGGGGGCCCCCGCCTGGGGTGTCGCATCCCAACTGCCCCCGGAACCCCCCTAGAGCAGCTGCCTCGGCCCCCCCACAGACCCCCCGTCCCTGGGGTGGGGGTCTGGGGGGGCTCGGGCATTGGGGCCAGGCAGGGCCCTGTGGCCACGGTCGGTGCCACTTCCTCTGGCACAGGGCAGCCTGGGGCAAGCGGGGGGCAGCGGGGCTGAGCCCCGACGTGTTGGCACTGGGCACCCCCTCCCTGCCACAGAGCCCCTGCAATGAGGCCGAGTCGGACACAGCCCCCCCAGAACCCCCCAGCCCAACCCTGCCTGGCTGCCCCCCTGCTCTGGGACGGGGGTCGGGGCAGAGAGGGTCCCTAGAATCAGGGGCGGTCGGGGCAGAGCGGGGCTCTGGATTCCAGGGTGTCAGGGCTGAGAGGGTCCCCAGTCCCAGAGGGTCGGGGCACAGGGAGACCCCCAGCTGCCAGGGCATCAGGGCAGAGCAAGTGGCTCTTGTCAGAGGGCCACCAGGAGCCAGGACCCAGCACCAGGGTGAAACACGAACTCCAGCCTGCTGGTTTTATTAATTATTATTTAATCATTCACAACAACCCTACTGGTCTCCCAAAGCTGCTCGTCCACCCGCAGGGCACGAACAAGCAGCAATGAGCCAGCCCGGGCTGCAGAGAGGTGGCTCCTGAAAGCCGCAGCGGTGGGGCTCTGGGCCGGGCACCGGGGCTCTGCCCGGGAAGCTCCGGCTCAGTGCCGGCGTCGGGGGAGAACGTCCACGGAGCTACCAGGGGTCCCCTGGGCGCCGTCAGATCTTCTGGACGTAGTTGCCAGGGAAAAGCCCTTCCTTGCCGTGCAGCCGACCCTTCCACCAGCCCGAGATATCTGGGAAGGGGCCACAAGACCAGCGCTGGGCCACCTGCGCTGCTGCTGCCCGGGGGTGCAGCGGCGGGGGAGCCCAGCCCTGCGGTACCTTCCAGCAGGATGTCGATGACGTCCCCCACGTTGAAGCTGAGCTCGTCCACGTCCTGCCCGATGTACTGGTAAAGGGCCTGGCAGCGCGGAGCGGCCACCTTGGGCTGTGGCTTGGGGCGCCTGGCTGGGGGTGGCCGCTGGCCCACGCTGCGGCGGCGCTGCATGCTGCAGGGGAGAGGGCGTTGGCACCGGGCGCAGCGGCGCAGCCTGCACCCTCCGTCCCACCCACCCACTCCCACCTAGGGGATACACTGCGCTGGGAGCGACAGGGAGCCCTCCCAGTGCAGCAGCTGGGAGAACTGGGTATGCAAGAGCCTGGGAGATGCCCTCCTGCCACTGAAGCCGGACTGCCCAGACCTAGCTGGGCTGTTCTCAGTGGGGCAGGCGGAGGGGAGAGGGCATCCCCTTGCCCAGGGGGGCTGGGGCCGTTCCCTCATCCCTGGCAGTGCCCAAGGCCAGGTTGGCTGGGGCTGGGGGCACCCTGCTCTGGTGAGAGGTGTCGCTGCCCCTGGCAGGGGGTTGGCACCGGCTGAGCTCTGAGCTCCCTCCCAACCCAGCCCAGTCCGGGATTCTGTGGGTACTGGGACTGGGGGCAGTAAGAGGGGGCGCAGAGGCTGGTTCAGGACCTACCCGGCCACCCCCTGGTCCGGCACGTTGAGGAAGTCCATGTTCTGCTCGGATGGGGGCCGCGGCTTGGGCTGGCGGCTGGCACCTCGGGAGGGCAGTGCAGCGGCCGGGGGTCCCCGTGCCAGCCTCGGGGGCGCTGTGTAGGCTTCCCGCTGCGCCTGGCCCTCGCTGCGTGGGAACTGGGGTGCCCCGTTCCTGTAGGCGCCTGGAAGACCCCCGGGATGGGTCCTCACAGGGTCCCGTTGCTCAGCCTGCGCCCCCCCAGGAGCACAGTGGGTTGGGGTTCTCTTACGGGCACCCCCCTTGGCACTGCCCCTCTCACCTTTGGGTGCTGCTGGGGCACTTTGGGGAGGTGCTGGCCGCCTGCCACCGCCTCTGCTTGCTGCTGCTGCCTTCCTCGTGGGCTCTGGGCGGACATGAGCCCCCCGTTAGGCGACGGTCCCCAGTGCTGGCTCTGGGGGTAGGGGGCTGCCCCCCCTTTTTGACCCCAAACCTCCTCGTGGTGCCCCGCCACCCAAGCAGAAGCAGGCTTCTCCTGGGTGTCCTGGGGCACAACCTGGCTCACCCCGATGTCCCCCAACGCCCGGCCGTACCCTGCGAGCCCAGTGCTCCTGTTCCCCGCTCCCGGTGCCCCCCGCAGCAGCCCTGGCACTCACTGGCGTTCCTGGGGAGCCCGTCCCCGATGCTGACCGTAAGGCTTTTGCCTGCGGCTCTGAGGGCGGCCACGTCGCCCTGTCCTCTGGTGAAGGTGACGCTGCGGGTGCCGCCACCGCCCCAGCCCTCCTTCTTCACCCGAAAGTGTAGTCTGAGGGGAGAGAGCCGTGAGGCCGCGGCGGCGACGGCAGCGGCTCTGTCGCCGGCCCCGGCCCCGGTGCCTACGTGTCCTTGAAGGAGAGGCGCAGCTTGCGGCGGGTGAGCTCCTCGTAGCGCTTGCACAGCAGGCTCAGCAGCTCCGTCTTGAAGATGGACTCCAAGAAGTTGTCGGCGTCGTTCTCGTGGAGGATGAAGAAGTCATCCTGCCGGGTGCTGGGGGGGGCAGCCACGGGGTGGGAGCGTCAGCAGGGGGCAAGGCTGGTGCCAGCCGCCGGCCGGGACCCCCGCGCCAAGGGACGCACCTCAGCGAGACGCCGCTCACCGCCTGCAGCTCCACCTTCTTCTTGAGAACCTCCTTGACCTGACCCTTCTCCGGACCTTTCTTCACCTTCTCCCGCCCGATCAGGTAGAAGTGCTTGGGGGTGAGGATGAAGTCCCTCCTGATGGGCTGCGGAGCGGCAGAGCCGGGGGGTGAGGGGGCGCTCGCAGCTGCACCCACCACGAGCCGCTGTCCCAGGTCCCCAGGTGGGTCCCCTGTACCTTGAACCTCCGGTCGTACTTGGTGATGGAGTCGGCGAAGTCGACGCGCTCCCGCTTGACCAGGAACTGGCGCAGCTCCGGCCGCTCCTCCATGCCCAGGTAGTCGCCCACAAAATTCCTGTTGATGCTGTTCCTCCTCCGCTCTTTGAAGTTGTAGAGGATGTTGGAGGCTGTGAAGGAACCCCGGGAGGTGCTGGCTGGAGCGGGCTCGGTGCCGCTGGCTCAGGTCCTGCCCTACCAGCGGGTCTGTCGCTCAGGTCAGGGCAGCAGCAAGCGGCGCTGGCTCCACCCAAAGCTGCTCGAGCTTGGCTGGCTCCAAGACCAGGGACTGCTCCTTCTGGATTTCTTGAGGAACTCTTGGGAGGGTGGGAAAACACCCGCGGTGGGGCCAAGGGGTGACCAGTGGCCTCTCCTGAGCTGCTCCTCTCCGTGCCAACGTGGGGGATGAAATGCAGGGCAAGATGGTGCTAGGAGCTGGCCTCTGTCCCGTGGCCCCTTCCCAAGGCGGGGAACAGGAGCGAGACCCCCGCACCCCCTGTTGAGATGCAGGACAGGACCCTGGACACCCCATGGGGCACCCTCTCCTCACCGTTCTCCTGCTTAGTGCTGCTCTGGCAGCGAAGGGCACCCTGAAAGGGGGTGCCGGGGCGCCGGCGTTGCCACCCTCGCCTGGCCTTACCCTCGTCTCGCATCTGCTCGTACTTCCGAGCGGCCACGTGCCGGCGCCAGGCCTTCTGGATCACGCGGGCGAAGCCGTCGAACCTCCTCTCCCGCATCTCTTCGAGGAGGAAGAGCTGGGAGGGACGGGCGGCGCTGAGCGCAGCCTGGCGGGGCGGCCGCCGAGCCCCGTCGCCAGCCCCTCGAGGACCACCCACCGACTCGGGGTTCTTGACGAACACCTTGCTCCTCCCCATCTGGTACTGGTCCGGGTCCACGTTGACGGCGCGCAGCAGGTGCTGCACCCCTTGCCGCTCGTCCCCGCGCCAGGACGGCCACGTCTCGGGGGTGAGGATGGCGTAGCTGCGGGGAGCCGGCGCGTGACGTGGCCGTCGGGCTGCAGGCACCTGCCGCCCCGGCCCCGGCCCCGGCCCGGGGGTTCCTCACCGCTGCAGGAACTTGTGGAAGAGGCGGCGGTAGGCGAACCCTGCCCGGCGCACGCGGATGTTCTCCTTCAGCCCCAGGTACTCGACTTGGTGCTTCACCCTGCGAAGCCCGGAGCGACTCGGCGTGGGACAGCAGGTCGCCGAGGGGCCAGCTGGGGCCCTTCCCCTGGCAGTGCCCACGGCTCTGCATGCGGGAGACCTCATCGGGACACAAGGGGAGCCTCTGGGGGAGGCACCTGAAGGCCCTGCGTCCCACCTCCACCCCCACAGCACCCACCTCCAGCCCCACAGCACCCACCTCCACCCTTGCAGCCCCACAGCACCCACCTCCAGCCCCACAGCACCCATGTCATGCTCCCCTAGGTCTGCACAGAGGGGGCAGCGCAGGGGTGCAAGAAAGACAACCCTGGCCCCACGGCCATGGCCAGGTACCAGTCCCAGTAGGTGCCCTGCCACAGGGCCTGTGGTACCTGTTCTCCTCCCAGTCCCTGGGTTTCTTGGTCTCGTTGGGCTTGATGCAGCGGATGTAGTGCGGAGTGCACCTCATGAGGGTGTTCACCAGGTCATTAGCCTGTTTCTGTGGCAAGGAGTCACCTCTGTCCCATCAGAACACTTGGTGGGTGCCCGTTGCCCTGGCACCGCCCCAGGGGCAGCTGCTGCCCTGCAGCCTCCGGGAGGTACCTTGATTTTGGAGCCCGCGGTGGTCGGTCGCCCTTTCTTGTCGGAGTCGAGCTTTTCAGGGAAGAGCATCCGGATGAAACCGCTGAAAGGCAGCGACAGCCCCCAGGTGAGAGCTGCTGTGCAGCCCAGAGCTCAGCACATGCTGAGCTGGAAAGGTGCTGCCGGGTGAGCACCCTCTGCCTCCCCCCCATCCCTCTCGGGGTGACCCCCAGGGCTGCAGCGCCGCCCGCACTCACTATTCACTGCTCTGCATGAGCTCGATCAGGTCGGCGAAGAGCACGTCCCGGTTGCGCTCGCAGAAGCCGCTCACGTCGTAGGAGACCTGGGGGCAGGGGGAGGCTGAGCCCTGTGCAGGCAGAGGCAGGGCCGTGGGGTGCAGCACCCCGCTCCATACCTTGCCTGCGTAGTGGTGGACGACAAAGCCCGAGTTCCAGCTGTTGAAGTGCTCGTGGGTGCCCACAGCCGCCTGCAGCTTCTGCAGCAGGGTCTGGTCGGCACCCTCGCCCGTGGCGTGCATGGTGGCACAGACGTCGTCCAGGATGCTCATGATCCCGGGGGGGTTCTGCGAGCGGGACAGGGGAGCCCTGGGTCCCTGACAGCTGAGGGAGGTGCCCAACAGCTGAAGGAGGTGCCCAGCCCCGCGTCTGGCCGCACTCGAGCGCCCGTGGCTGGGCAAAGCTGCTTTGAGCTGAGCTGTGGCTCAAGCTGAGGGGACAGAGCTGCTTCTCCCCAGCAGAGCCAGCTTCTGCCACCCAGCCTTGGCAGCACCCAGCCCAGAGCACCTTGGGTCCCCAAGGGAGCCTCCCCGGGGCGGAGACCCCACTCACCAGCTTGTTCTCTATCAGGTCACACACCACCTTGTTGTTGAAGTACTGGATCTGGGTCCACTTGATGCCCTCCTGCACGTACTCCTCCTGAGGAAGGGCAGGGAGAGCCGGGTGAGCCCTTGGCCTGGGGCATGTGCCGCTGCAGCAGTACGGGGGCAGCCCCGC
This sequence comes from Phoeniculus purpureus, assembly GCA_028565055.1. Lineage (NCBI taxonomy): Eukaryota > Metazoa > Chordata > Aves > Bucerotiformes > Phoeniculidae > Phoeniculus > Phoeniculus purpureus. The sequence goes on from JAOXOE010000866.1 coordinate 1,246,092, forward strand.
TGCCCTCTACCTGCTCTGCCTTCAGGGTGAGCTCGATGAAGATCTGCTGCAGCTTCTCGTTCACAAAGTTGATGCAGAACTGCTCGAAGCCGTTCTTCTGCAGAAGGGCAAAGGAGAGGGAGAGAGAGGACGGGACTGAGTCGGCTTCTACTCTTCTGGCTCTTTGGGGGACCCCACAGAATCGTTAAGGTTGGGGGAGACCTCCCAGCTCATCCAGCCCAAGCAGCACCCCAACCCCACCCCGCCCACTAAACCCTGGTCCCCAGGGCCACAGCTACCCAGTGGCTGAACCTCTCCAGGGATGGTGACTCCCCCCATCCCTGGGCACCCTGTTCCAGCCCCAGAGCTCTCTGCCAGGGAAGAGGTTTCTCCTGATGGCCACCCTCACCCTCCCCTGGCATCGCTTGAGGCTGTTTCCTCTTGACTGGGGAGAAGAGACCAACCCCCCTCTCTGCACCCTCCTCTCAGGGAGCTGTAGAGAGCAGTGAAGGCTCCCCTCAGCCTCCTCCCCTCCAGACCGACCAGCCCCATCTCCCTCAGCTGCTCAGCCCCGTCCTCCCGACCCTTCTCCAGCCTCGTGGTCCGAACAGCAGAGCCTGTGGGTGCTGCTCCAGGGACCCGTCCCTCCTGTGCTCCAGCTGCTCCCCTCGTGGCAGGAGCAGTCCCCAGCCAGGCAGCCCCGTACCTGGAATATTTCGAAGCCGTAGATGTCCAGCACCCCGATGCTGTAGCCCTCAAGCGGCTTCTGCATAGCCTGGTTGACAGACTGCAGGGAGAGACGGGCTGAGCCACCTCGCCTGGGGGTTTGCTGCCCACCAGAGCGGAGGAGAGCAGCCCCCCCCGCCCCGTGCCAACCCGGCGCCGCGCACCTCCACGAGGAAGTCGAAGACGCGCGCGTAGAGCCCCTTGGCCAGGGCGTCGCGGGTGTAAGCCGCCTGCTCCACGCTGAGGGTGACGGTGATGGACTCGGAGCGGCCGCCCCACTTGCTGTCCATTGTCCTGCTGGTGACCTTCTCGTTGAGGCGGGTCTGGTCGATGCCCAGCAGGTAGGCAGGGAAGGCCAGGGCTGGGCACAGTGCGGGGGGGTCAGGGCTGCCGGCTCCCCGCAGCCGCCGCCGAAGCCCCCAGCTCCATCCCGGCGCCGAGGGCAGCAGTTGGTGCAGCAGCGAGGAGGGATGAGGGATGTGATGGCCCCTTGGCTAAGCTGCAGCGAGTGACCCCGGGCATCCACCCCTCTGCTAGTCAGTCCCTTCCCTCCCTAATGAAGTCTCTGGGCTGACGAACCCGGGTTGTGCCTTCGCTGCCCGCAGTGGGGCAGATGCTGCCGCTGCCTTTCTCCTCTGGGAGGGGGTTTGTGCTGCGCAGAGGCTGCAGCTCCTGGCCAGGGGGCTCTGCCGAGGTGCCCACTGTGCCCCGTCTGCCGCAGGGGGAGCCGGCTACTCACAGTCAGCGTTTTCCACCCGGGCGTAGTTGCCTTCCTCCCGAAAGCTGATGTTTCCCAGGTGCAGGATCCCCGCCACGATCTGCAGCACCAGCTGCTGGTCCTGGCCCCGGATGCCGATGACCTGCATCGCGTTCTGGACCGCGGGGAGCCCGTCAGACCCCGCCCGGCCGCAGCTCCGGGCGCTCCCCGTCCCGGGCGCTCCCCGTCCCAGGCGCTCACCATCGTCTCGTGGAACTCGCTGCGGTCGTCCGTGCCCTCCACCTGGTAGGTGTCCGACTGGTTCAGGTAGTAGTAGTAGTCCGGGCTCATGATGCCCAAGTTCTGCCGCTGCTCTTGGGACGCCCCTTCGATGAGCTAGAAGGGACACGGGGGCTGCGGTTCACCGGCCCCTGGCAAGCCTGGGCAGCGCCCCCCCGGCCAGCTCCACGTCCCCCGCACCTGGTAGTAGATGTGGAAGTTCCTCTCGCCCTCGTTCTGGCTCACCACCCGCGACTTCTCCAGCAGGAAGTTGGAGATCCTGCCCCCGTCGGGCTCCCCGCCCCGGCTGAACTGGATCTCGAAGTACTTCCCCTGGCCCGGCACAGCTCCCGGTCAGCTGGCGTGGCCGCGGCGGGTGGCACCCCTCGCTCCCCCAGCTTGCCCCCTTCTTCGCCCCCCCACATCGGGGCCGCCTCCAGCACGGACGGTGCCCGCGGCTCTGACCCCCCACCCCTGCCCGACTCCTTACGAAGCGGCTGGAGTTGTTGTTCCGCACGGTTTTGGCGTTTCCAAAGGCTTCCAGCAGCGGGTTGGACTGCAGGATGATGTCCTTCACGTGCTGGGGGCAGAGGGCTGAGCTGCGGGGGGCCGCGCTCCTGCTCCCCACTGCTGCAGCCCCGGGGCGGCTGCTCCCTGTGCCTGAAGGCAGCGGGAGGGTGGGAGCGGCGGGGAGGCGAAGCAGGGTGCGGCGGACGTACCTGCACCTTCTCGCCGCCGCCGGACACCTTGGAGATGTAGCCCATGATGTACTTGGCCGCCACCGTCTTGCCGGCCCCGCTCTCCCCGCTGCGCAAACGTCAGAGCAGAGGATGTGGGAAACGGCCCCACCGGCGTCGCCCGGCCCCGGCGCTGCGGGGTTGGGGTGCTGGAGCACGGCTGGGGTTGGGGTGACCAGGGGTGACAGGGGCTCTGGCTGCGGCTGTGCAGCTGGGCTACCCCCGGGGTGCGGGGCAGTGGGGTACCTGATGATGACGCACTGGTTCTCGCCGTCGATCAGCATGTTGCGGTACATGTTGTCGGCCAGGGCGTAGATGTGGGGGGGGTTCTCATACTGAGCCTAAACGGGGGGACAGGGACGGGGACCTGAGCACGGAGTAGCCACCAGCCCCTTGCCCTGAGCCCCAGACCCCTGAGCCCTGCCCCGCGCAGCGGCTCACGGTGGGGATGGGCAACTTGTCTCTCACAGTGACCAGGAGCCCAGCAGCAGCCCCTGGTGTGTTTGCCCGACTCTCCCCTCCTCCCTGGGCGCTGCCCTGCGGCAGAAGTAGCCACTTGGGCTGTATCTGGCCCCGTTTGGGTGGCTCTGGGCTGCCTCCATGAGCTGAATTAGCCAGGAGTGGTTTGCTCCTGCCTCTTGTCACTGATTCTCTGCTGTTGGGTCTGGGAGGTGCACCCCAAGGGCTGGGGACCACAGGGGTGCTCACGGGGCACCCCTCAGTTGTCTCAAATGAGCCCCTGCAGCAGCCTCACCGCTCCCTGGTACATCTCGATCTCCCGGTCGGTGAAGTAGGGCATCTGCTTGAAGGGGTTGACGGAGATGAGCACCGGCCCGATGTAGGTCTGAGCATCAGGTTAAGGGCTCTGGATCCTTCCCTGTGGACCCCCAGCTCTCGCCTGGCCCCGTCCCAGTGAAGGGCTGGAGCCCCTCTGCTCTGGGGACAGGCTGAGGGAGCTGGGGCTGTGCAGCCCAGGGAAGAGAAGACTCCCGGGGGACCTCAGAGCTGCCTTCCAGCCCCTGAAGGGAACCTCCAGGAAGGCTGCAGAGGGGCTTTTCCCAAGGGGATCCAGCGACAGGACAAGGGGAGATGGTCTGAAGCAGGACAGGAGGTTCAGGCTGGATCTTAGGGACAAGGGCTGGTGGGATGGAGGTCTGGGATGGGGGGGTGCCAGCGAGGTTAGGGACCTCTCATCCCTGTTTGTAGAGGGGTGGGGGGAAGAGCAAAGGACTGGAGGACCGCTGAGCAGCCGCCCAAGGGCAGGAGCAGAGGGGCTTTGCTGGCAAGTGCAGAAGCACCGGAGGTTGAGTCACGGCCAGACGGGGGCCCCGTGCCCGGCAGCGGAGAGAAAAAGGAAGAAGGAGGCTGCGGGGGGCAGTTTTTCCCTTCAGAAGAAGGAAAAAGGCAGCCCCAAACCCCAGACACGGTTAAAGGTCCAGGGCTGCTGACAGAGCGGGAGGGCGGCTGTGTCACCACCGGCCCCAGACGGAGCATCATCCTCACCTTGTAAGGGCAGATCTGCACCCTCAGGGAAACCGCAACCCCTCGGGTGAGCGGCTCAGCGCCGCGCTCAGCCCAGCTGGCACCCGAGCGCCCGCTGTGGCCTGCCCCGTGTGCCACGGGCTGTGTCCTCCTCCTCCTCCTGCCCACCGGAGGAGCTGAGGGGCCGGGGCACCGAGCTGGCTGCACCCCCAGGCTGGTGGAGCAAAGCAAGAGCCCAGTGCCTGGAACTGTGGGGAGCCTGAGAGCTGCTGAGCCTCATACAAGGTGCTGCAGAGGTGATGGGAGCCAGGGGCCGACTGGGACAGCCTCTGGGCTGGGGATGGTGCAGAGGGGTCAGCGCTGGGCAGGGAGGCGCTTTGCACCCTCGGCTGGTTCGGTGACGTCCTGAAGGGCTGGAGATGGGTGGAGGGTGGGGGGTGGCAGCTCCTTCTCCCTGTGTCTGCAGGGATGCTCCTCACAGGGAGGTCTTGGGGTGGCTGCAGTGCAGAGCGGCCAGGACGGGCTGCGGGCTCAGGGGATGGTTGGGAGACAGCAAAGGGCTGCTGCTGCCACCAGCCTCTGCCCGCTGGGCACAGGGCACTGCAGAAGCAGTGGGAGGCAGCAGACGAGAGTGTCTGCTCTCTGCTGTGGGGGCTGTGACCGTGAAGGGAGGTTCCGGGGTGCAGCGGGATGGACGTCAGCCCAGGCTGCACTGACCCCGCTGGTAACAACCTGGCTCGGGGGTGGCAGCTGACCCACCGCAGGCTGGGGACGGGACATCCCGCGAGCTCTGGGGCAGCCCCAGTGCAGCCCCTGCTGCTCCCTGGCCCGGCTGTGGGGAGGATACGAAGATGTAGTCGTCCATAAACCGCTTCTTGAGGTTCTCCACGACGGCCTCCTCGGAGATCTTGGAGAGCAGCACCATGTCGTCCACCCCGCTCTGCTTGACGTTGTGGCTCTGCCAGTGGAACCGCTCCTTGCTGCCCTGTGGGGACAGAGCCACAGGGACTGCTCCCGGGCCACCGTGGTGGAGGCTGGTGGCCTGCAGCTCCAGAACCAGCTCCCCACCAGCTGCTGCCAACTGCAACTGCCCTGTGCCCAAGCCACAGCCCCGGGACTGGCACCTCTGGGTGCTTCATCCTGCGGTGCCTTGGCCGCGCCAGAACCTGCGGAGCTGCAGAGCCCAGAGTTGCCGTGACCAGCTCCTGCCTCACCACAGGGCCAGGACCCCGAGGGGAGCAGCCTGCAGCATCAGCCGTGCTCGCCGCGGGGCTGACGAGGCACAGCCAGGGCAGTTTTGCTGCACAGGCTCTGCGGGGGAGCCAAAGCGGGAGGGAAGTGACCCGGGGGAGGGCAAATGCTGCAGCATCCCTGGCACCGTCCATCCTCTGCCCACCTGCATCCCCCTTTGCACCGGGGCAGAGGCAGCCCTGTGCCCCCAGCCCTTCTCTCCCTGCCCAGGGAGACACCGGCACCCACTTTCCAGCTGCCCCCCAACTCACTCTGCTCTGTCCTTGGGGGGCAGCAGGAGAACCAGGGGATGCGATGGAAGCCCTTGTGGGGCTCAGCTCAGCCCTGGGCTGGGGTGTGGGGATAAGATGAAAAGAGACAGAGACTTGAAGACCCCCCTGTCCTCACTGCAGAGGAAACCGAGCGACCCCAGCGATGGTTCCTGGGGAGGGAGGGGACACCCCGAGTGGATCCTCTGTGCCCCTCCACCCCAGTTCTGCTTTCACCTCGGCACCGCCGGCACCGATTTCACTTCTCGTCGCCCCCGGCCTCTTACACTTTCCATTTCCCTTTTCTTCTCTTCCCCTTTTGCTTCGTTTTCCTGCTGCCTCTCCAGCCTCCAGAGCCTGGCAGCCTCGGCACCCTCCCGTCTGATGCCCACAGAACCCCCCCAGAGCCACCCAGCATCACGGCGATGAGGGATGGAGGGTCTGTCACAGGTCGCTCTGGAGCTCAGCAGCATCGAGCTGCTCCCCACAGCCGCCTTCTCCCCCCAGGCTGCTGGGCTTTGGGTTGCCCAGAGCCCAAGTGCAGCCCCCAGAGCTGGCAGAGGGGCTTTTACCTTTGCTGCACCCCCCAACCTTCCCTTCGGATGTGGGGACCTGGCTGAGCACAGGGGGGTCCCGGGGAGGGGATCGGGGCGGCTCATGCAGTCTGGAACTGCACCGAGAGCTTCTCCTCTTCCTCCAGCTGGTTCCTTAGGGGTCTCTGTCTCCCCTCCCTCCCACTGAGCCCCTAGAAAAGCCTCCCAGGGACACACAGAGGGGCTCAGGGTGCTGCTCTGGCTCCCTGTGCTGCTCACACAGGGCTGCTGCTGACCCCAGGGCATAGCCCAGACTTAACCCAAGTCCCGGTGCTTTGGAGAGGAGCCGCTCAGGAGGAGCCTGTGGGCTGCCCACCGCCACCTTCCCCTGGCACAGGCGCCCGGGGCTGGGCTGGGCTGGGCTGGCTGGTTGCAGCACTCAGCTCAGGCAGACAGAGCGCTTCCTGTGTTGGTGCTTCCGAGCTGACACCCAGAGCTTCTCCTCCCGTCGGCTCAGAGCTGCCGAGGGCGAGCTGAGCCTTCGCGACCCCCTCCTCCTCCTCCTCCTGCTGCCCTGGGCACAGCCCAGGAACGTGCCTGGCTTTGCTGGCAAGCCAGCGGCTCACAAGGACCCTGCTCTGCCCCAGGCGGGACAGGGAGCCCTGTCAGGACCCCCGGCCAAGGGTTGGAGGGGGATATTTTCCAAGGGGCTCTGGGGCTGGGTTCAAGCTCCAAGAGGGGTGACTTAGATGAGATCTGAGGCAGAAACCCCTCCCTGTGAGGCTGCTGAGGCTCTGGAACAGGCTGCCTGGGGAGGCTGTGGCTGCTCCATGCCTGGCAGTGCCCAAGGGCAGGTTGGACGGGGCTGAGGGCACCCTGGTCTGGTGGGAGGTGTCGCTGCCCCTGGCAGGGGGTTGGCACTGGGTGAGCTCTGAGCTCCCTTCTAGCCCAGCCCATTCTAGGTCTCAGAGGTGACCATCCCCATCACAGCCACCGCCTTTGCCAGTGCCCTGTGGCTGTACCCGCCAAACGCCACCTGCTCTCCTCCAAAGCTGAGGTCAGAGCCGCCCGATAAGCTCTGGCAGCCCCAAAGAGGAGCAGATGCAGCCCGAGGTGGCACCTTTCACCTCGAGACCGAGCAACCCACGATGCTGAGGTGACCACCAGCTGTGTGGGTGCAGGGAGGATGTTTCAGCCTCTGTCCCCTTCCTGCCTGGTGGAAATTCTGGGGACGGCGCCAGAGCCCTGGGCTGAAGGATGGGGCAGCGGCTGGACTGTGCAGCCCCTCATTCCGTGCCTGAGCAGCTCCCTAGTGATGGGGAGGGAGAGATGGTGATGAGGGGGTCTCATCTTTCTCTTCTACCTTCAGCTCAGCTTCCAGCAGCCCTGGTCCTACCTGCAGCTCCCGTTCCCCTTGTGTGCTCTGGTGCCACGTCTGACCCCGGGAACTGAAGCCCCAAGACTTGTTCTGGCCCTGAGCTGTCCCAGGGGCTCTGGCAGCCTCTGCTGGTGCTGAAACCAGAACTGCCGCCGGGGACTTCCAAGAGGAACAGGAGGGTTCTCCTGCTGGTCCCACACCAGCAACAGCCAAGGCAAAACCACTCAGCCCCACTACCTGGTACCCCCAATCCTGGGGGCACCCACCCAGCACCCAGCAGGCAGCCCCAGCTGCTCCCGCCTCTGCACTCAGCCCCAGCTCTGCTCCCTGTCCCCCAGCTTGGGCAGCACCATCCCCTCTCCCCTGGGGACACTGGGTGGGCTCCTGGCACCTCCCAGGAAGAAGCCCAGTGGTGGCTCCAAGAGAGGAGAGAGCCCTGAGGTGGCAGGAGGAGCAAAGGGGTGACATCCTCAGGGTGCCCAAGGGAGACAGGGTAGGGGGAGCCCAGTGGGGACCCCTCTTGCACTCACCATGGTGTCCCTGCGTCTTGTCCCCGGGGCTGGGGCTCACGGGGCTCCTGTCACCGGTGGCCCAGGGCCATCCCGCAGTCTGGTTGTTTTGGCTGCAGCTACAGATTTCAACCAACTTTTTCTCCTCCTCCCACTTCCTCATTTAATGCTGGGGGTGGGGAGGACAAGGGTAGCTCCCTGCTGCTGGGGCTGGGTGTTGGGGTGGCCTGGTCACCGTGACCCCATCTCTGCTGCAGACGGCTGGTGTTGGGGGATCTGGGATCAGCCAGGATGCTCAGAGCCTCCAGAAGAGCTTCTTCAACCCCAAGGTGAAGGTTTTGATGGACCCCCCTGCCAGGGGCAGCCAGTTTGTGCTGGGGGATGCTCTGCTTTAGGGTAGTTTTAGGAGCAAGGTCATAGACACAGTGGTTTGGGCTGGATGGGACCTGCAAAGCTCCTCCAGCCCAGCCCTTGCCCTCAGCAGGGCCACCACCACCCATAGCAGGGTGCTCGGAGCCCCAGGGTCCAACCTGACCTGGGATGGTTTCAAGGATGGGGTTTCTCCCACCTCTCTGGGCAACCTGGGCCAGGGTCTCTCCACCTTCAGCACCAGCAACTTCTTCCTTCTCTCCAACCTGAATCTTCCTGTTTGAGTTAAAACCATCCCCCCTGTGGCACCAGGCTCCACTGAAGGGTCTGTCCTCTGCATCTCCAGAGCCACAACACACGGTACCAACCCTCAGTCAACCCCACCAGGAACCAGCCCAAGGGATCCAGGGAAGCATCGGGGTCATCCTGCCGGCCACCAGCACCCCCAGGTCCCTTTTCCTCCGCTGCTCTCCAGCAGCTCAGTCCCCAACCTATCCTGGTCCCTGGGGTTGCTCCTGCCCAGCTGCCGGACTTGGGTCAGTCGCGGTGCTGAGCCGGCGCCACCACTGCCGAGGAACCCGAGCCCTAACCCAGAGCTGGACACAAGACTCCAGCTGTGGTCTCCCCAGGGCAGAGCAGAGGGGGAGAAGAACCTCTCTCCATCTCCTAAGCACCCCCCGTTCTGATCCACGCCGGGGTGCAGTTGGCCCCCTTGGCCACAAGAGGGCGACACTGCCGGCTCCCGGCCATCCCGCTGGCCACCAGCACCCCCAGGTCCCTTCTCCTCCGCTGCTCTCCGCAGCTCAGTCCCCACCCTACACTGGTCCCTGGGCTTGTTCTTGCCCAGATGCCAGGCTCCACGCTGACCCTTGTTCTAGGTCATTAAACTCCTCCCCACCCAGCTCTGCAGCCTGTCCAGGTCCCGCTGGATGGCAGCAGCCTGCTGGGGGCCGGCGGCAGCACCCAGCTCTGTGCCATCAGCAAACCTGCTGTGCCAGGAGCTCTGCTGCCCCGTGTGCCAGGAGCTCTCCCCACACAGGAGCTGCGCCGGGATCGTAGCTACTCCTTTATTATGGGTGATGCCGTCGCGCCGCCCCTCCTCAGCGCTGGCACGGCGACGGCCTTCGTAAGGGATACAGCGATATACAGAGGGGGCAAACACCCTCCTGCCCCGGCGAGCAGCCGGCTGGCAGCGCGGCGCCGCCACGGACGGAAGGTGGGCAACCGGGAGGCGCCGCGCGGCAGCCCGACGGGGTCTGCTGGGCACTGGGGCAGCTGCGAGCGGCTGGAACAGACACAAAAGGGCTGGCGGGGCAGGAGGGCTGGGGAAGGGGGGCTGCCCACCGCTCTGCACCCCAGCGGGGACCCCCGAGGGGAACCGGACGGGGCCTGGGACAAGGTCTCCCAGCCTTGTGATGCAGAAGAGGCGGAAGGGAGCAATAATAGGGAGAACGAGAAGCTCCTGCCCGGTGGCTTTGGAGCTCAGGTCATCTCCACGGGCTCTGGTGGTCAGTATCGGGTCAGGAGGGGACCTGGGGGAACTTCATGCCGCTCTTTTCCCATCACTGGAGGGTCTCCTGGGGGCAGAGGGGTGGCACTGGGACTGGCACCACCCTGCCCACAGAGGCAAAGCACCTTGTGAGAAGCCAAAGCACCTTCTGGGGAGCCAAAGCACCTTCAGAGGAGGAGGCAAAGCACCTTCTGAGGAGGAGCCAAAGCACCTTTGGAATTGAAGCACCTTTGGGGGCCAGGTGGCCACTGAGCACACTGGTGGCTGCTGGAGAGGGCCCTGCCGGGCTTGTCCCGAGTCACAGCTCAGCGATGGGGACACCGTGAGCAACAGGTCTCATCTCGTGTCCCCCTCCAGCCTGACTCTTGCTGCCTGCGGCACCGAAGTCACTCCAGCCCTGACCTCAGCTCCTGCTTCCAGGTGTCCCTGGAATACAGCCACGGCCACGAAGGAGTGGGGAGGGCTTGCAGGGGGAACAGGGGCACGCCCCGATCCAGCTGGGTCGTTGAGAGAGCTTGGATAACCCCCTCTCCCAGTTAAACTGGTGTCACCGCTCTGCTCACGGAGGGACCTGCTCTCTGCCCCCTGCCTGGGGTCCCAAGGAGGGGGCAGGATGCAGGGCAGGGGAGCAGGACTCCAGCTCCAACCCTGATGCCCACAGCGACTCATCTCCATCCATCGCCCAGAAGCCACCTGCAGCAGCCCCGGGTGCCCTCAGCCTGCCCTGGGGGGACCCCAACCCCCCGCCACGGGCTGCGACGCCCCGGGGACGACGGTGCCGCCCCGGTGCTGCAGAACCGGGGTCTGCCGCGAATAAATAACAACGTCAGAGCTTCAAGTAACGTCCCTGCTGCCGCCTCTGCCCGGCTGCTCCCGGACCGGCTCCCGTCGCGCTGGGGCCGGGGCTGTGCCCGCAGTGGTTTAACTGGGAAACTCGGGGGCGAAGGGTGCGCGGCTCCGCGGGGAGACGGGGTCTGGGTCGGCGCCGGCTCCCGCTGGAAGGGCGACCGGTGTCTGCGGTGGGTCCAGCGGAGGTGCCCGGGGCGGCGGGGAGGGCTCGGCGCGGTGGCCCCCCGGCGTCGCTCCCGCCTTCCCGGTCTCCCGCGGGGTCCCGCCGTGTCCCTAGTGCCCCTGGCAGGTTTTACAGCACATCTGTCGGAAGTACGTCCGGCTGCAGAACTTGAACTTGAGCACGAGCGGGCAGTAGGCCACCTTGTTCACATCCTTGCACTCTGGTGGGCGAGAGACCAGCAGGCTCAGAGCTGCCCCTGGGGCTGGGGGCACGTAGCCAGCACCCGGCTCCTGCAGCACCCAGCTCCTGGCTCCCGGGGGCTTTCTGCCAGCAAGTGAGATGCAGCTGAGCTGAAGGAGCTGCTGGGGAGCTCCCTCTGAAGCCTCTTTCTGCCAAGATGCAGTTCACAGCATCACAGAGCATCAGGGATTGGAAGGGACCCCAAAAGATCATCCAGTCCCATCCCTCTGCCAGAGCAGGATCCCCTAGATCCAGTCTTTAGGGATGGGAAGGGACCTCGAGAGATCATCTAGTCCCATCCCTCTGCCAGAGCAGGATCCCCTAGACCCAGTCTTTAGGGATGGGAAGGGACCTCGAGAGATCATCCAGTCCAATCCCCAGACTGGTGGGGCTGGACGGCACCTCTGGGGCTCAGCCAGTGCCACCTCCTGCCCCAGCAGGGTCACCCCAAGCAGGTGCCCAGGGTGGGTCCAGGGGGGTTTGGGCTCTCTCCAGGGCAGGAGGCTCCACAGCCCCTCTGGGCAGCCTGGGGCTGGGCTGCAGCACCCGCAGAGCAAAGGAGCTTCTCCTCATTGAAGTCCAGGTGGAACTTCCCAGGCTCCAGCTGGTGCCCAGCACCCCCCAGTTCTGTCAGTGGGCACCACTGAGCAGAACCTGGCCCCGAGCTCCTGCCCCTGCCCTTTAGGGTCACATCGTGTCACCGTGGCCCAGGAGCAGCAGGGACAGGTCTCGTCCCAAGAGCCTCACCCCACAGCTCAGGCTCTGTGGCTCCAGGCCCCCCCGAGGCTGCCCCAGTCGCCCTCCTCTCCCTCACCGTCAGGATTGTCCGTGGGTCCCGACTCGCACTTGCTCTCGCACTGCTGCATGCTGGGGGGCTGCAGGGCCTCCACGCAGTCGCTGGACGGTTGCCCGGTGTGAGCCAGGCACTGGACGGATCTCCTCTGCTGGCCGAGGCCGCACTGCGCCGAGCACTGCGGTGGGGGGACACAGCACGGAGCTGCAGCGGCTGCACAGCTCCGGTGACGCGGGGAGAACTCAGGGGCAGCTCGAGGAGGTGTGAGGGGGGCTGGGTGCTGCTGTCCCTCCCCTCCCCAGCAGCTGCAGGGGCTCAGGGGCTGGGCACTGTGGCCCCTCTTCCCCGAGAGCTCAGCTCCTCAGCCAGGGTCTCTGCAGCCAACCCTTAGCCATCGCCCTTTCCTCCCGCACCCCTCGTTTCCCAGGGAGGGAGGGCTGCCAGCGCCACCCCGCTGCAGCTGCCCGGCTGGGCTGGGCCGGGCAGACCGGCTCCGGCCCCACTCGCAGCCGGCCGAGCCCAGCTCTGCCGCCCGCTGCAATAGGATCTGTGAGGGGCTGGGGGTTCTCCTTGCACACCCCCAGGGCAAGGGTTGTCCCTACCTCTCCCCACTCGCCGGTGACCCAGCGGGGCGGCGGGCATCGCCGCAGGTTGCACCTCATGCTGGTCGGGGGCTTGGAGCCCTCGTGGCACTGGGAGCCGGGCAGGGTCGTGCTGTGGTCGCCGCTCTTGCAGAGGACGATGCGGTGGCGGAAGCCTGGCCCGCAGCTCGGGGTGCACTGCCAAGAGAGGAGACAGGGGGGAGGTGGAGAGCAGAGCGAGGCCACGCTGGCTCAAGCCAGGCTGTGCCAGGGGAGGGTCAGGTTGGATCTTGGGGAACCTTCTGCCCAGCAGCAGTGGGGAGGCCTTGGCACGGGCAGCCCAGGGAGCAGGGAGGGGAGGCACCGTCCTCGGAGGGGTGCAGCAGGGGCCTTGGAGAGGACGGGCTGGGGGCTGCGGGGCAGACGGTTGGACTTGACGCTCCTGAAGGTCTCTGCCAACCTTGGTGACTCCGTGACTCTAATCTTTGTCCACCTGTGCTCCCACCTTTCCTGTCTGCTGAGCTGCCAGACCATTGCCCACCCGCTCTCCACGGCCAACAGCATCACCAGTGCTCTTGGCCTAGTGATTGTACCCCACGGACCAGTGTCACCAGGGAGGACCAGATAGGACCAGAGGCATCAGGGAGGACCAGAGAGGATCAGGGTCACCAGGGAGGATCAGGGTCACCAGGGAGCTGAGGCCCACCCTTGAGCACGCGCTCACCTCAGACCAGTCCAGGGCAACCCACTCTGGAGGACACGTCTGGTTGTTGCACGGCTCCAGCATCCTTGGCCGTGGATGGGAGCAGGAAGCGTCGTCCAAGGTCTTCTCCTCGGTGGCGGAGATCCTGCGTCTGCAGAAGACGCTGCGGGTGCGGACGCCTTCATTGCAGCTCCGGCTGCACTCAGACCAGTTCCCGACCACCCAGCTGGACACAGGGAGGACAGCAAAGGTCGTGAGGGGCGCAGCACCCCCGCCCCTACCCTGGCACCGCCTCCCAGGCAGCTCTGGCTGAAGCACCCAACTCCTCCGCGCTCCCTGTCCTCAGGAGAGGGGCCAGGAGTTGCCCTGTGGTGGTGTCTGAGAGTCTCTGCTCTGCACCGGATGGGGGAGGGCTCTTTTCCGCCCCTTCCCCACAGTGAGCACAGACTGGTTCGGGGTGGAAGGGACCTGCAGAGCTCCTCCAGCGCCACCCCTGCCCTGAGCAGGGCCATCCTCAACCCGAGCAGGGTTGGCTCAGAGCCCCAGGGTCCAGCCTGACCTGGGATGGGGCTTCTCCCAGCTCCCTGGGCAACCTGGGCCAGGGTCTCACACCCTCAGGGTCAACAAGTTCTTCCTTCTGCCTCTTCTGCATCTCTACCCCTGAGTTTAACCATCACCCCTTGTCCCGTCACAGCAGCCCCCTCCTTCCTTATCGGCCCCTAGAGGCCACACTAAGGTCTCCCTGGAGCCTTCTCAGCCCAGCTCTCAGCCCAGCTGTCCCAGCAGAGGGCTTCCAGCTGTGCAGGCTGCAGGTTGGGTTGGGCTTGTGATGGGACACAGAGGAGGAAACTGTCCCCCCATCCCCAGGAGAGCGTCACCCCCAGCTCCTGCGGCAGGGCACCCCGGCTCAGCGGTGGCAGGGGTGGGCAGTGCCACCCTCCTGCCCCCCCAGGGCGCTCACGCTGGAGGACAGGGCTCGGTGTTGCAGGTCCTCTGCCGCTCCGGCATCTTGGCTGCGGGGCTGCAGAGGTGCTCGGGGGCTGCGGAACCGTCGGAGAGCCTCTTGCAAACCGCAGCCTGGGTCTGGCTGCCTGCGGCGAGAAGAGAAGGAAAAGGAGGACCCCGAGGCTCACGCAGAGCTGGGCTGCAGCAGGCGCCAGCGCCGTGAGCTCAAGGTGGCCCAGGCGCGGCCGGTGGGAGCCGCGGGTGCCCCTCAGCCAACCCCGTGGAGCCTCACCCCCTGCGCACAGCGCCGAGCACTTGGTCCACGGGGCGTAGTGCCAGGAGTACTGGCTGGAGGCGCCTCTGCCCACGGGAGCGTTGAACCTGTAGCGGATGCCCTGCAGCTCCGCGCGCACCAGCACCTGCGGGGAGAGGCACCGCCGGGGCATCAGGGTGGCCCTGACCCTCCGAGTGACGCCCCACGGCCGCTCCGAGGTTGAGAGCAGCTGGCGGCTCCTCGCCGTCCCCTTCCAGCACTGACTGGACGGTGGCCACGGGCTCCGAGGCGCAGCCCGAGCGGTCGCCAAGGCCAGCAGGTCAGGCGGGGGCATCTCAGGCTTTAGCCCCGCTGACCTCTGCCCCCTTTCCCAGCTCCAGCTCCCGCAGGGTCTCAGGCTGGGGTTGGGGTGAAGGAGCCGCGTTACCCACCATGACGAAGAGGGTGACGTTGGTGGGTCCCAAGGCCTCAAGGGACTCCGGCTCCTCTGGGGACCTCCTGTAGTGGAAGGTGGTGCCCGCGATGTCGAAGCGGCGCGGGGGGTCGATGGAGAGCCTCCCGTTGACGTAGTAGTCGCCGCTCTCTCCTCGCAGCGCTGCAAGGGCAGGGGACAGGGGTCGGCAGGAGGCTGCGCTCGCCACCCGACCCACTGACGTGGCCCGTCCTCGTGGCGGGAGGGTGACGCTCGGGGAGCTCAGCCAGTGGTCCTGGCTGGTGCTGGGGACAAGCCGTGGCCATGAAGCCGGGCTCGAATCCAGCCACGCAGACTGGGTCTTGGCTGCTGGGGCTACTGGAGCTTGGCTGTGCTTGCCCCAGCGAGTCACTAGAGGCGGGGTCAGCTCGCTGGCTCCTGCTCCCATCCCCATGCTCTGCCTGCTCCTTCCTCAGCATCCGCCCTGGTGCCCGGCCATGGCCCTGCCCTGGCACCCGGCTCCCAGCCCCTCATGCCCTTGCTCAGGCAGTGGCCTCCCTGCAGTGCTGCTCACCCAGGTAGTTGATGGAGAGGTTCAGCTCCCGGATGTCGATGTGGACGGAGCCCTTGGGAATCTGGATCACCTCCTCGTAACCTGTGGGACAGCCCAGGGCTGCTGAGCACCCTTCAGCTGGTGCCCCGGACCGGGCGGTCAGCGGGTGCCACCCTGCACCCATCCTGGAGCACCCGAGGCAGGGCAGAGCTGCTCGTTTCGCTGCAGTTAACTAACAGAGCACCACGGCCCCAAAGACAGCAGCTGCCTTTGCACTGTGGGGTCTCCTCATGGGACTGGCCAAACGGGTTGGTACTGGGGTCTCTGGGGGCACCTCTACACCTTGAAGCTGGGGAGGAGGGAAGGAGCTGCGTCAGGGACTCGGGTGCCAGCGGTGCAGCTTGGCTGGAGCGCTCTGCCCTCTGCTTCCAGCCACCTCCTACCCCGTGGGCTGCTTCCCTGTCCCACACGTAGAATCATCAGGGATGGGAGGGGACCTCGAAGGATCACCCAGTCCAACCCCCTGCCACAGCAGGATCATCCCCAGGAGCAGGTGGAGCTGCGAAGGGGCTCGAGGGTGGGCGATGCCAGCTTTGGCCAAGCCGCTGCTCCCTACCTCCCTCGGGCAGGGACTGGTTGAAGACACCCTCGATGGTCTCACAGGAGCTGCCATCTCCGCCGCAGACGCGACACTTGTCCTCCTTGGAGTCAGAGCCCAGGACCCGGTCACAGCCCACGTGCTGCAGAAAGGAGCAGCAGCAGGGAGTCAGCTACGCTGGGGACCTGACCTGCAGCATCCCAGACTGTCTGTCCGTCCCCAGGTCCCACCTCACTCCCCCCATCACCCCAGACACCCGGCAGGGCTCAGCAGCATCGCCCCAGTCTTCTGACACCCCTGGGGGGGTCTTTTTCCAAGGCTGGGGAGGGGCCCTGTCGGACACCCCATGGCTGCGGCTAAGGCAGAGGGCTGGGCGCCCGCACGGAGCCGCAGCAGCCCAAGGACAAGCCACGTCCCTGCAGCACCGCCGTGCTGAGCCAGCGTGAAGCCCCCGGCTCTGCCGCGGGCTGAGGGCGAGTGGCCACTGACCAGCACCGCTGCGGCTACTCCTCCTTTTGCTCCCCAACCCAGCCCAGGCCCAGACACTCAGCCCCACAGAGACTGCAAGGTCCTGGAGACGCAGGGAGGGAGGGGGGCGGAGCAGGAGCCGCTCGGGGGGACACCCCTTGCTCCCACAGGTCTTTCTCATAATTAGGCTCCGACAGCCCCCCAGACCCCACCGCAAGGGAGATGCCGAGGGCCCGGGGCTCTGCCTTCGCCCCCCCGGCAGCACCTTGCACTCCCCGTTGACACAGATGTCGTTGGAGTCCTGCCGGCACGGTGTCCCGTCCACCACGGCCGCCGCTCGCTCCGTGTAGAAGTTGAAGCCCTCGGCCAGGCAGTTGAGGGAACAGGCTTTGACACCCCCTGGGGAAGGAGCAGACGTCTGTCCCTGCCTGTCGCGGGGGGATGGCCCGGGGGACTCCCACCCAATGCAACCCACGCGGGATCCTGGAGCGGAACCTCCTCCGCTGGCCGCGCGGTGCCCGGGAGGATGTTCTGCTCCTCCTGCCCTCTCCCGGGGCTCCTGCAGCCGCCAAGAGCCCAGCACAGGCACCCTCCAGCAGGGCTGCAGGCTCAGCAGAGGGCCAGGGTGGCACCCTGGGCTGCGTCGGCACAGGTGTGGCCAGAGATTGAGACGGGGGTGGGGTCCTGCCCCTCCGCTCTGCTCTGGTGAGACCTCCCCTGGGGTCCTGTGTCCAGTTCTCAGCTCCCAGCACAAGAGGGATGAGGGGCTGCTGGAGCTGGTCTAGAGATGGCCACGAGGATGCTCAGAGGGCTGCAGGGAGGGGACAGGCTGAGGGAGCTGGGGCTGTTCAGCCTGGAGAGGAGCAGGCTCTGGGGGTACCCTATAGTGAGTGACCTTCCTGCCCCTCAGAGGGGCTGGCAGAGGGCTGGGGAAGGCTGTTCCCAAGGGCAGGGAGCGACAGGACGAGGGGTCCTGGCTTGAAGCTGGAAAAGGGCAGAGGGAGGCTGCACAGGAGGCTACTTCTCTCGGGGAGCCAAGGGCACAGACCCGTCTGTGAGAGCCCCCCACCGCGGCCCAGCGCGGGCAGGGGGTGCTCAGCCCCGGCGCTCACCCCCGCGGTAGGTCTTCCAGCTGTAGTACTTCCCTCGGAAGGGCACGGTGTCGAACTCGGCACACTGCAGCTCTCGGAAGTCCTGAGAGCCCGGGGGACAGTCCTGCGGCCACACAGCCAGCGGTCAGCACCGCAGCGGGAGCCTCGGCTGCTGCAGGGCCACCGCTGGCCACCAGCCCTCTGAGGAGGGGGAAGCCAGCCCCTGCATCGTGCGGCACTCGCTCTCGTGAGTGGCCCCTTAAACCCCAGCGCAGAGCCCAGAGGAGGCACCGGGGAACCCCCTGTTGCCAGCCCGTGGCTGCTAGAGGGACCACTTCCCGGGTCCGAACCCTCGCTGAGCCTCCCTGCCGCAGAGGCTCCTCTGCTCCCCTTCAGGCTGAACCCCCAGCCCTGGTGCCAGGGGGCTGCGCGGGAGCAGCTCCAACCGGGGCCAGGGCTGCACCAGCAGCTGGAGGCGGCTGCCGCCACCTCCGACGTCTGCTCCTTCACCTCGTTG
>JAOXOE010000866.1:1266543-1282524 GCA_028565055.1 Phoeniculus purpureus
CCCACCCCCCGAGCCAGCTCAGGCGAGTCCTGTCCTACTCTGCCCCCGTCCTGCTCCGTATCGCAGCCCATCTGACTTTTCCCCACTGCCGGAGCAGCACCTCTCGCCCCCCACCCACCTCCTCCCGAGGCTCCCACATCCCTGCGGGTGACCAGAGCCCGTCCCCACCTCCCTGCCCACCGCAGCCCCTCACGCCCCAGCCCAGCAGAACTCACGTCGGTGTTGCAGGACCGGTAGCGCTTCCGCTCCCCCAGGCAGTACTTCCCTCCGATGGTGGGGCTGGGGTGGGGAACAAGCTCAGGGCCAGGAGCCGCTCTTGTGCCTTTTCCCAACCCTCTCCCTCTCCAAGGACGGACCCTTCCCAGGGTGGGGTCTGTTGCAGATGTGCAGCTTCCCCCCAGCAGAACCTGCGCCCAGCTGCAAGCACCCGGTGGGGTTGTGTGGCCAGTGGGCTGAGGGGGAGTCTGCTCCGCTCTGGCCATATCTGGAGCACTGGATCTAGTTTGGGGCTCCCCAGTTTGAGAGACAAGGAACCCGTGCGGATGCTGGGGGGGACTGGAGCATCTCTGAGAGCCCTGGGGGCTGTTCAGCTGAGAGGGATCTGGTTGATGCTGAGCAAATAGCTACAGGGCGGGGGCAGGAGGACGGGGCCAGACTCTGCTCACTGGTGCCCAGTGACAGGACAAGGGGGCACTGGGCAGCAACTGCAACCTGGGAAGTTCCACCTGGGGTTGAATGAGGAGAAACTTCTTTGCTATGAGGGAGCTGCAGCCTTGGCCCAGGCTGCCCAGAGAGGTCCTGGGCAACCTGCCCTGGGTGACCTGCTGGAGCAGGGGGCTGGTTGCACTGGATGGTCCCCAGAGGCCCCCTCCAGCCCCACCAGTCTGGGACCGCGCGCCCCGAGGAGCGATGCCGCAGGGGCAGGACGAGGCGGGGGCCCCGCTGGCCCGGGCACACACCTACCGGGGGCTGTCGCAGTGGCGAACCGACGAGGACACTCCTCCGCCGCAGGTCCTGCTGCACTCTCCCCACGATGACCAGGCTCCCCAGGCGCCATCCACCCCCTCGGGCCGGGTGCCGAAGGGCACGCACTCCCTCTTGTAGCACCACTGCGGGAAGACGGAGCCCTGAGCCCCCGGCGCTTGGTCTCCTCCTCCCTGAGCCCCCCCAGAGATGCAGCAGCAGGTTCAGGGCTGGGAGCTGCTCTGACTCTGAAGTTTGAGCTGGGAGTGCTGCAGGGCTGCTGGGACCAGTCACCCCAGTGCCACTGCCCAGGACACGCTCCTGTGGGGCGGTCAAGAGGGTCACAGCCTCATTTCTCCTAAGGGTTCCCCCGTACTGGGTCCGTCAGTGGGAGACACTGGGACACGCAGCAGCCTGTCAAAGCAACTGGCAGCTGGTCCCAGCAGGACTTGGACTGGAGCAGCTGCTGCTGGACAGGACCCCCGGGGCTGTGAGCACCTCCGGCACCAGCTCAGATGGCTCTGGATGCGTCCGGTTGCCCCAGTCTGCCCAGTTTAAAGTTCCAGTTGCAGAAACCAAACCGCTCTGCTGAGGACCCCGAGGGAATCCGCCTGTCCCTGTCCTGCTGGGTGACAGATGCTCACGGAAACTGGCCTGTGGAGGACTTCCCTCGGACTGGGAGAGCACCCTGCACCCCTGGGGCGAGCGGGGACGCAAAGCGCAGGGCGGCGCCAGAGCCGCTGCCGTTCGCCGGGCACGATGCCCGGCACCGCGACGATCCCAGGAAGGAAGAACCTGCCGCCTGCTCCTTCCAGGGGCTGGCAACCCAGCCCGGAGCTGCCGGCACGGCCTCTGCTGGCTCCTGCTCAGCCACAAGCAGCCCCTTTCCGAGGGACCCTCGGCTGTGCCCCCCATGTGGAGGAGATGCTCTGCAGGCACAGCCCCAGACTGGAGATACTGGGACGGCTGCTTCTGCAAAGGCAGAGCCCGGGAGCCTGCCCAGCCCCTGCAAACCGGGGTGCTCCGGCCACAACCTGCGCCACGAGCGCTCTGCCAGCCTGGGGAGAAGGAAACCAGCACCCGGCGGGGTGGAGACAGGGGGCCAGCGAGACCCAGCGGCGAAAGCCACCGCCCGCAGCCACCCGCTGGGGATCCTTGGGGTGAAGGCACTTGGAGCTGGAAGGACCGCAGGGGCCAGTCAGAAGTGACCTGGGAGCAGGGAAGCCGCCGCCCTCTCGCCGCTGTCCAGCCGCTGGTGACAGGGTCAGCAGCTGGTGAGGCAAGAGCACAGAGGGCTGGGCTCCTGCCGCCCACCCGGGCAAGCAGCGGGAGGGGAAGACTGAGCCAAGCTCCACGGCGTGGCAGCTCTGCCCACATCCCAGCCCCTCTTTCCTCCTCCCAGATCACTTCTAGCTGATCCCCTGGGGTTGTTCCAGCTCCACGAGTCTCTACCACAGAACCTACGATGAGGTTCCCCCCAGCTGGAAAGCGAGAAGCTCCCAGAGCTGCTCGGGCAGAGGGCTGGGGCTGCTTCACTTCTTCCAGGGCTTTCGACAAGCCCCAACCCTAAGGAAGCGGCGAGGAGGGACACCCGGGAGCTGGGGCGGACTGGTCAGAGAGCTGAACAGCAGGAAGACCCACTGGCTGGCAAAGGGAGGCTCTGCAGGGCCCGGGATGCTCAGCCCCAGGACCCTCTGCCATCTGATTCCCAGCAGATCTGAGGCTCGGGCCAAGGAGAACTCACTTGCCAAAGTCATCCTCTTTCCTACCCACCAGCTTCTCCAGCTCCTGAAGGGTTTGAAGCTACTCTCGGGTTTCTCAGGGGTTGTTTCCCCTCCAGTGGAAAAACACTCCACGGACAGAGAACTCTGCGGCGTCCGTCTAACAGAGGCTGTCCCAGCCCCGACCCTCCCCTGTCCCAGCTCGGGCTCAGTCTGCACAGACACTGTACACTGGTGCAAACTGGGGTGAAGCGACGTGAGCCGGCGGCGCTCACCCAGACATACAGGGTCCTGAGAAGTCCCACCCCGAGGCTGAGAGAGCTGGAGGTTCCATCCCACCACGGCTCGTGAGGCAGTTTTCCACGAGTCCCCAGGAAGCCCATTACTGGCCCAGTGCTCCCTGGGGTGGCCCGGGCTGCCTTACCCCCTTCTCAATGGTGTTGGTCTGGCAGATGGTGCCCTCAGCAGCAGGGATGCTGTTGGTTATGCAGCGGTTGCTCTTGCTCAGGCACCACAACTCGCTGCAGACTTCCTGCAAAGAGAGGGGCAGGGGGGACAGGCGGGGAGGGAGGAGGAACGAGACACGGAGACAAAGCTGAGGTGAGGGGCTGCTCGTGCTGAGGGCCGTGAGGCTGGGGCAGAGGCGGCCGCGGAGCCGCAGCAGCGCCGGCGGGGCTGGGCCACCAGGACAGGAGGGTTTCCAGTGCCGTGGGGAGGGAGTGAGGTCCAGTCTCGCAAGGGGGTGCCACTGGCAGCTCAAGCCCCGGTGCTGCCTCAGCCTAAGTGCCTCTCCTGGGGCTGGGGCGCTCTGTCGGAGGGTGCACCGCGCTCCCCAGCCAGCCCAGCAGCCGACCCCGCTCCTCGTGCCCCGGAGCAGGGTCTTTGCGCCGCACCCCTTGGGGACCCCAGTGAGGCCCCAGCTCCTCGTGCTGCGGGATGTTCTCCTTTCTGGCTCCTCTGGATGACTTAGAGCTGCTTCAGAGCAATCAAGGGATGCCAGACACTGAGCTGGCTCTCAGGCAGCTCCACAAACGGGCACCTCTGCTCTTGGCGCCTGCTGGGTGCAGCCTGGGCTCGCTGAGCGAGTCTAGAGGCTCCAGACCTCCTTCCAGGAGGTTTCCTGAGCTGCAGATCCGAGTGTCAGCCCATCCTGACCGTTCAGAGCATCAGCAAACCAAAACCTTTCCTTAGCTGTTCCAAGACCCACCCAAGCCTGCGTCAGGTCTGAGGCACCGGCTCTGCAGAGCTGGTGTGGCTGCTCCACCAGCTCTGCAGCTGCGTAAGCCAGGCTGGGCCTCACCTCCTGCAGCCTGCAGAGCAGCGCCTCAGATCTAGAGCTGAGTGTCCTGCCAGGTCATCACCCTGCTCTGACCTCTGCTGGACCAAACCTATTGGAGCCTGCGGCAGAAGGCAGCTCGGACGGGGCTTGGACCTGGAAGTACTCAGCAGGTTGACTGAGGAGCGAACGGTCACCAGACTGAAGGGTCAAGGACTTGTAGGATGTGTCAGGCTGGAAGGGACCCCCAAAGGGCACCCAGTCCAGCCCCCCTAGAACAGGCAGGGAAAGGAGGACGTCTCTTCCGTCTTCAGAGGGCACCCACCCCTCCACCCTGCTCTTGCAGAGCCAGGGCGACTCTTGGGAAGCAGGAGCTCCTGCAGAGCCTCACGTCACCAAGGGAAGGGACCTCCCACCCTCAACCAGTGGCATCGGATCACAGACTGGTTTAGGTTGGAAGGAACCTTAGAGACCACCTAGCTCCTGCCTCTCCTCCACGGAGAGATGGGCACTCGGAGCCGCAAAGTGCTTCAGGTCAGGTCACCCCCGTGGCAGCTCTGTGCTTGCCCAGAGAAGCTAAATCCTGGTCTGAAACTCCTCCCTCACAGCTTTTCAGGGCTGAGGGGGAGCTGGCTCTGAGCTGCAGCCCCTGGGGACCAGCAGCAGCCAAGGGCACCTCCCTGCGGCAGGGCACGAGCTGGCTCTGAGCTGCAGCCCAGCAGGCGGCCCCGTGGCCCTGGCAGCCCCTGTCCTCCACCCCTGGGAACCAAGAGAAAGCAGGAAGGCTCTCTACCCCGTATTTACACTGGCGAGATTTAACTCCGTACTGGAAGCGGCACTGCTCGTCTGCGTCGTAGGCCTGCCCGGGCGCCACCGTCGGGTAGACGAAGTCTTGCTTGGGAGGAGCGTTGTTGAGGCACAATCCCATCCCGGAGCTGGGAACGGAGGCAGGAGTCAGAGCCCCGTCCTGCCGGAGGCTCAGGCAGGGGCACCCCGGGGCCAGCGTGGGCACGGAGAGGGCTGCCGTGACCCCGCCGAGAGCTCGGGGCTACCTGCGGCTCACGGCCAGGGGTCACAGCGAGGGGATGGGGCGCTCTGGCCAGCTGTGGGACGTGGCGAGGAGCTGGGGCGGGCAGGGGCAGCCCCTGGGGGACCTCCCGCCACAGGGACCCCACGGCCCTGCTTCTTGCAGTCGCCACTCGGGTCCTACCCACTTCTCCCAGGCGGTGCCTGAGCCCTGCCCACGGCTGGCCAGCACTGGCGCAAGAGGAGCCCTCGAGACCGCCCGAGCCTGGAGAAGCTGCTGCTCCGGGCTGCAGAGGACAGAGGGAGGGAGGGAGGAAGAGAAGGAAGAGGAGGAGGAAGGGGAGGAAGGGGAGGGAGGGAGGTGCCTCTTGGGCTAGGATGAGGTGCTGGGAGACAAGACCCGGGTGCCTGGGCTCTGTGCTCTGGGGACTTCTCTCTGTCCCTCCCTCTCCCCGCAGCAGCCCTGAGAGGACGGAGGCAGAAGGAAGGGCAGGCTGAGGCGGACTCCTTACTCCAGGAAGCTGGTGATGTAGTCCCTGCTGCACGTGGACCACACAAACGGGTTGGTCTTCATGGTGATGTGGGCGGCCATGAGCTTGGCCGTCTCTTGCCCGCGGGAGCCGCAGCTGTTGCCGACCCCGTCGTGGTTCATGCCAAACCTGGAGAGCACCAGCGAGGAGGGTGAGACGTGATCAGCGGCTGCGCTGGCAGCACATCTGGACCATCCTTTCAGGGGCAGGCTGGACAGGGCTCTGGGCAACCTGATGGACCCTGCTGGGTGGACTGGATGCCCGTTGGAGGTCCCTGCCGAGCCAACCCAACCCTTTCAGTGGCCATTGCCGGGGCGACACTCACGTGTGGCCGATCTCGTGGGCAATGGTGAAGGCTGTGGCCAGGCCAATGTCCTCGTTGATGCTGCAGCTTCGCTCTCGCTCGCACATCCCACCCACGGGGGCCAGGCCTGGGGAAGCCAGACAGAGCGGTCACAGAGGGCCAGCACAGAGCATCCCCTGGGGACACAGATGGCACCTGGGGCCCAAGGGCGGTGCCTCACACGCTCACTAGCCCTGGACACACCCGGTCAATCATAGGGGTCCTTCCCAGTGGCTGTACTGGGCTTTGGGGTGGACCAGTGGCTCTTGCCACCTGGGGGCACCCAGCAGCTGAGCTACTGACAGGCTCAGAAGTGTTAAGAGAGGGTTAAAATCCCCTGAGTTCCGTATCCAACCCCCCCCCCAGTGTGCAGAAGGGTCCTTGTCACAACACTGGCACCGCCAGTGGGGCAACCTGGTCAGCACCTGGGCAACTGAGCTGAGCACCACATCCTCAGGACTCCCTCCCTGCCTGCCCAGTCTAGACCGGGGCAAGGCAGACCGGGAGCTGGAGCCAGAGCGAGCTGCAGGCTCTGCCTGTGTCTGGCAGCTCTAGAAGCCCCTTTAGAGCCACCACTGACCAGTCTGAGTGGAGCCCGGGGTTGCCCCGGTAGGCTGAGGAGCAGCCCTAGATGTGAGCGGATCCCCATCATCAGGCTGGACCACACCAGCGCAGTGGCCTGGAGCCCATCCCGAGCCCATCCCGAGCCCATCCATCTGCTGGGTTGCTGCCTGCAGCGTTTCCCAGAGGCTACTCAGCCTGGAAACCCCTGGCCCATCCCTGGCTCTTGCAGGAGCGCGGGGCCAGCACTCGCCCTCAGCAAAGGGCACGGGGCAGCCCACCCCGGCGGCACCCGTGGAGATGCTGGTGGAGACGGGGCAGCGGGGTCCCACCTACCCAGGGTACCGCAGGGCTTGTTCTTGTAGATGCAAATGTCGTATCTGCAGGGGAGAGAAGGGGCGTCAGGGGGCCGGGGGCTCCCAGGGAGCGGCTGCGCTCGGCTCCGCAGTCCACAGCGCAGCGGCCCCGGGCTCGAGCGACGCTCTAGCGGGCAAAGGGGCTTCTGGCCCCTCTGCGCAGCCCTTCCAGCCTCAGGAGCAGAAGGCTCCGGGGGGACCTTACAGAGACCTTCCTGTCCCTGAGAGCTGGGCAAGGCTGTTCCCGTGGTGGGCACCACAGGACTGGGGGTCCTGGTGTGAAGCTGGAAGAGGGCAGAGTGAGGCTGGGCAGGAGGAGAAAGCTCCGGAATCTGGGGGAGCCTATGACTCTACAGCAGCAGGGTCAGTGCTGGCCCCCAGCCCTTCAGCTGCTCCTTTGAGCTGTGGGAGCTCTTTGGGTCCGAGGGCTGGCCCCAGCTCTGCTCAGCAGCACCCAGGGTGCCCCAGACACCGACCACTTCCCTCCTGGGAGGTCTGATGCAGCCCTCAGGGTAAGCTACTGCCCTGAAGGAGCCCAGAGACACCTCCTGCCCCGAGGGAGCTGGGCGGGAGATGCTGCTGCGGGGGTCAGGGTCCGTCAGCTGCCGGGCAGAGCGCTCAGCCCCACGCGCGGGCACCCAGGGCGAGGTGAGCCGGACCCCACGCTGCACCCTGGCGCTGCCCTGCTGGTCAGCTCCCACCCGCAGCCTCGTCTGCGCCTTCCACAGCAGGCCCAGGCGGGCGAGGGCCGGAGGACGGAGCCTCACCTGGTGATCAGCACCGCGGTGTCGTGGTTGGCGATGCCGTTCTCGGGGATGGCGTTGCCGTTGCCGTTGCGGTTCACGATGGACTTCTGCCACTTGCAGAAGCTGTCCAGGGACTTCCCGGCGTGGTGGTTGATCTCCAGCGTGGGCTGCAGTGGGGGCAACGGGGCGGTGGGTTCCCGGCAGAGCTCTGGTGTGAAGGCACCTGCCCAGGTGCTTCTCCACCAGTCGGTCTCTTGATGGAGCCCAGGGGAAGGGGAGACTTTTGGGCTGCTTGCACTCGCCCAAAGCCACTCGATCACAGGAAGACCCCCTCAGAGTCCCAGCCAGCCCATTACATGATCCCAGCCTCCAGCTGCCACTGGGCTGCACCCAGCAGGCTGCGCCGGGGGTCCTCGTGGGGGCCACGTGCCGGAGCAGCACACAGACAGACCCCGTCCAGAGGGACGGCGGCGGCTCCGCCAAGGGCCCCTTACCTGGTCCTCGGTGAGGAGGATCAGCCGGGTCACCAGGATGTTGACAATATTGCCCAGACTCGAGTCCTGGAAAAGTTTGGCAACCTGACCTCCAAGAAACAAGAAAAGACGAGTCTTAAAAATGAGCCCGTCAGCCGCACGACGGTGCCACCCGCCAGGGAGCCGGCGGGAGACGGGGCTGCTCCGGCAGCCGGGGCTGCTGGACACCAGCTTTCCAGAGAGCTCAAGTGGGGACGGGAGGCGGCGTCAGAGGCTCCTTCAGCGCGTCCAGACCTCGGTGCCTCCTCCCAGGGGAGACCCGACGTCCCGCAGCACCGGCTCCTTGCCAGAAGCTGGGGTGGGGAACGGTCCTGGCAGAGCCCGCGGGGCAGGGGGGCACCTCTCGGGCGTCTTCCCCAGGCGCCCTGGAGCGGCTCTGGTTCCCCTCCGTGCTCCCACCCCGCTGCTCAGGGCAGCCTCTGCCGAGCCCCGAAGCTCGGGGTGACAACCAGGGTTTAACCCCTCTTGCTGCCAGCTGCTGGCAGGGAGCCCCCCCGGTGCCCCCGGGTGCCCCCAGCTCCACGGGGGGTTATAACACTTACAATATTCATGATGGCCAGGATGTACTGCTCGATGTCCCGCCGGCCATGGTAGCCCACCATCATCTTGTCGGCCACCACCAGGGTCTCCACGTAGCGCTCGGTGCTGACAGACCTCTTCAGGGGCAGCTGCCCTCGCTGGCTGTGGTTGCCCGACGGCTTCAGAGGGGAGGGCTTCAGCGTCCGCAGCCACCAGTGCCTCCCCTTCCAGGGCTTCTCATCTGGGGAGGGACAGAGGTCTTTCTCTCACCCCCCCGCAGCGCGTTGGCAGCAGACGGAGGTGGGGGATGCGCGGTCTGAGCATCACTGCAGGGCAGGGAAGGTCCTCTCTGAGGCTGCTGAGGCCCTGGAACAGGTAGCCCGGAGAGGCTGTGGCCACTCCATTCCTGGCAGCGCCCAAGGGCAGAGGTTGGATGGGGCTGGGGGCACCCTGGTCTGGTGAGAGGTGTCGCTGCCCCTGGCAGGGGGTCTGGCACTGGGAGGGCTCTGAGCTCCCTCCCAGTCCAGCCCATTCCAGGGCCCTGTGGTGACCGTCCCCATCGCACCAGGGGTTGGCACTGGGAGGGCTCTGAGCTCCCTCCCAGCCCAGAGCGCTCCAGGACCCCGCGGCACTTCCAGGCTGCCCCGGGCAGGACCGAGGGCGTGCTGGCGGGCACACGTACCCAGCACGCCGCAGGCTGCGTCCATGTGAGGGTACTGGAGAGACGACCGCTTGTAGACGACGTGGGGGCTGCCCTTGCCCTCCCCTCCCGTGCTGACGTTGGCTCCTGGGCTCAGCGGCTCAATGAAATACTCCTCCTCGTCTGCGACGATCACCCCGTGCTGCGGAAGGAACGAGATGGTAGAGGGAGAACTGGGCGACACCCTGGTGGCTTCTCGTAGCCTGATTGACCACTGAACGTCTGGGGACTGGCCAGTGCTCCTGAGAACACGATGGAATCCCTCAGGCTCACACAAGCAGGGACCTGCAGGAGCCCAGAGGGCTCAGCCAGGTGCTTGTGGGTGCCTTGTGCTCTGCTCTCTGGGAGAGGACCTGCTGGTGACACTGGGCAGGTGACTCCTGGGCAGGAGCAGACCCTGGGGCAGGATGAGCAGCCCAACCCCTCAGGCACTTGCACGCTCCCTCCTCTGCAGCTGGTCCGGTCCTCACAGCTCTCCCTCGCCCTAGAGAGCCTGAGCAACCTAAAAGCTTCTGGTAGCCCAACAGGACACAAGTGGAAGCTCCATGGCTGCAACCGCCCCTGGCTCTGGATCTCACCTGACTGCGTGAAATGCAGCTGAGCCCTTGGCCAAGCTGCAGCAGCAGCTCCAGAGGCTCAGAAACACTCCCGGCACCGCTCAGGCAGCAGGAGAAGAATCACAGAGCATCAGGGATCAGAAGGGACCTCCAGAGACCACCCGGTCCCATCCCCCGGCACAGCAGGACCACCTCGCCCAAGCCACAAGCCCCCCAAAAGCCTCAGCTCCACGCTCCCTGCCCTCCCACCGCCTGCGAGCGAGGCCAGCTCCGGGTGCAGAGACACCCCCATCCCGCCGCCGGGTTTGCCCCAGCCCTTCACTGCTCCCCTTTACGCAGGGGGCCCTTAGTGCAGGTGAAGCCCCCTCCAGATGGCCCCGCCGTAGCAGAGGGGTTGGTGTGACGACCCACAGGGTCCCGTCCGAGCCCCAGCAGCCCGCGGCGGTGCGAGAGGAGCCCTGGCCGGGCAGGACAGGCTGCAGGGCAGCAGCCCTGGAGCGCGTCCGGAGGTCCTTGCCTGGAGGACACCCGCTGCGTAACAGCATCGCTGTGGGCTCTCGGCCCCTCCGGGCGGACTCTGCCTCCGCTCTCTGCCCTTCTCCCTCCCCACCACGAGAGCTGAATCGGGGCAGTGTGTGCGCGGCGAAGCCCCCCCATCCCCGGAGCGCCGGGGGGTTTCCTCCTGCCCCAGGCCCTGTTGCTCTTGGCTCGGCTCCATCGTTCCCGACACAAGCGAGGTACTGTGAGGTTGCCCTGGCCAGGGCTCCGGCGGGAAGTCGAGCGCTGGCCTGCGAGGCCAACTGGCTGATGGGCTTGTGGGGTGGGGAGGAGGAGGTCACCGGCACAGTGGGGCATCCCCTGCCCCGAGACCAGGGGGCTGCTCTCGACCAAAACCCGGAGCCTCTGCAGGAGCCGGGAGCTCCAGCGCCCACCCAGCAGCGAAGCCACTCGCCACCAGAGCCCCAGAGCTGCTGCCTGGGGGTGACCTCTCGAGGTCCCTTCCCACCCCTAACGATTCTGTGGTGATCCCGTTCCAGCTGGAATCCATGGAAAGGCGCCCGCTGACCTGGGTAGAAACTGGGCTACGAGGGGAACCCAGCTCAGGACCCCCTCCAGAAGTAACGAAGGGCTGTGGCCCTCACCCTCAGCCGAGTTTCAGGGCCAGCGTGCAGTCCTCTAGCTTGCCACCCACCCCAAGCCTTCCCCACCAGCATGGAGCCACCTGCTGACCCCAAAGTGGCTGTGACGGGCTCTGCTCTACAAGTAGCTCTCGCTGCTGGGGTTGCCCTTGGTGGCCAAAGCAGAGACTCACCAGTCCGTTGCAGTTGCTGATGGCCACCTTGGAGCTGAGGTAGCGGCCCTGCAGGTGGCCGGCGTAGTGGCAGTCCTCGTGGAAGTCGTGCTGCCGGTCGATGCCGTCTCGCTTCCAGTACTCGACGGTGAAGCGCTCGGCCAGCAGGCTGGAGTGCAGGGTCAGGTTGAGGAGGAACTGGGTTCGGTGGGCAGAGACCTTGTAGAAGACCTGCTGCCCGGGCGGCTCGTAGGGCAGAGAGCCCAGGCTGCGCCGAGGCCGCTGCTTCAGTTGGCTTCTCACGTCGAAGGTGAGGAAGTCCCCGTTCTGGTCGACTTGGATGGGGAAGGCGATTTCATAGTGATCGAGGCTGGAGAGGAACTCCTCTGGGGAGGGAGAGCAGAGACACGGTCAAACACCCAGTGGCCCGGGGCCACCCGCACCTGGGCACAGCTGAGGAAGGGGACGAGGTCCTGCCCTGTCCAGGGTGTGGGATTCTTGGTCCTTCTTATTCCCAAAGGGCTTCAGCCCGCAGAGCCTTGGAGCATCAACGGGACTTCAGCCTGCAGAGCCACCCCTTCTTCCTCTGCAGGTGGTGGAGAGACACAGGCTGGTCCAAGAGGCCACTTGGGACACTCAGGTTCTGGCTCTGGACCTCTCCATCTCCAGTGGAGAGAGGGTTCCCAGGTTGTGCCTCCAACAGCCCCCAGCGCCAGGGGCTTGGGCAGAAGGTCTGAGGAACCGTCTAACAAGCCCCTGGCCCCGTCACATCACTCCTGCCATCACAGTGGGTCCTTTTGACCCCCACCATGGCTGGGGGTTTGCTCCCGGAGCGGGAGAGGGCTCTCTGCAGAGTCTTCCTGTGCTCTCTGCATCCTACTCACGACTGTCTCCTAAGCAGGGGGGAGAAGCCAGGCTGCTCCAGGGCGGCTACCTCTTGCCTGGCTCCACAGCACCTGTCCTCAAAGCCCTCCTGGCCACCACAAACCTGGGCTCCAAGCTATGCTCTGGCACTGCAGAGCTCCCTTTCCCTCTGATGCAGCGCACGAGGCTGACAGGGCGGTTTCCCTGGCCACTGGCAACAGGACAGTCCGTCCCACCAGCTGGCCTTAGGGGCTAGCTCCCATCCTTGCAAACCACAAGCCCTTCCGGCACCTCTCCCTCGCCACAACAAGCCAGAAGCAGTTTGTGGCTCCCTTGCTGCAGCCTCTCATGCAGCCCACGTGGACCCACAAAATCAGAGAGCCACAGGATCGCTGGGCTGGAAGGGACCTCCAAAGGGCACCCAGTCCAAGCCCCCTACACCCAGCAAGGCCATCCCTCACCAGCCCAGGTTGCCCAGAGCCACATCCAGCCTGACCTTGGATGGCTCCAGGGATGGAGCCTCCACCCCATCTCCAGGCAGCCTGTTCCAGGGACCCCCCAACGCCCAGACTCAAGAGCTTTTTCCTCCTGCCCAGCCTCACTCTGCCCTTTTGCAGCTTCACACCAGGACCCCTCGTGCTGTCGTTACTTGCCCTGTTCTGCCCCAGCCTCCTGACAGCCCCTTTCGGGGATTGGAAGGTCCCTACAAGGTCCCCCAGAGCCTTCTCCTCGTCAGGCTGAACAGCCCCAGCTCTCTCAGAGCGCTGGAAGGAGGTCTGTGCACACAGCAGCTCACGAGGGTCCAGGACCCCAGGCTGCAGAGGTGCAAAGCGTGGCCAGGAGGACCAGAGGTGTCTGGAGCCTGGCGGTGAGGCTGTGTGGGAGAACCTGCCACTGCAGCAGTGCCCAGAGACGTCCCTCTGGAGACTGAGGCTGGATGGGGCTCTGGGCAGTCAGAGGTGCCCCTGCTGGCCGTAGAGGGGTCGGACTAGATGCCCTCTGGAGGTCCCTTCCCTGGCTCTCTGCTTTTGCAGGCCCACACGTGCAGCTGCATCACATCTGCAGCGCCCCTGTGTCACACCAGTGTTTGAGGAGGTGACGCTGTGGGCTGGGGACCCCACCAGTGGAGAACACGATGAGAAGGTGCTTTCAGCACAAGGAGGAGGCTGTGCCCTCACCCTGCGTTACTGGGGGTTCCTTCCTCTCCTCTGAAACGGTGGGTGCCCAGGTCAGGCTCTGTCTCTGCTCCTCAGCCCCCTGCACACCCAGCACCACCGAGGCTCCACCGCTCCCTCACTGGGCCACCCCTGCCTTGCTCGTGCTCCCTGTCGCACAGACCATACGGGCTGCTCCCAACAGCAAGAGCAGCTCTGCTTGGCCCTTCCTTCCCTCCTGAGGAGCCGTCTGTGCCCTCTGACCTCTCAGGCACTTTGTGCTGTATTAATAGACCTTGGCCTGCGACTGCTAGAGCTGCTGATAAGCAGCCTGGAGTCGCCAGGCGGCTGCAAACAGCTTCAGAAGAGCGGCTATAAAAAGCCTCTCCAGGAAAACCTGCCCGCGGAAGGATGCTGGGAAGCAGGAGTGGGGGGTCCGGGGGACAGGACCCCAGTGCCCTGTCTGTGTGGAAGCAGAACGACTCTGCAGGGGAAGGGGTGGCCCAGGGAGGGGAAGGGGTGGCCCAGGGAGGGGAAGGGGTGGCCCAGGGAGGGGAGAGGGATAAGCTGAATAAGAGAAAGAGGAGAAGGTCTTCTCACCAAAGAGAAGCCCCAGCTGCAGCCCAGGTGGTGCTGCAGATGGAGGGAGGTGTGATCTGACAGATGCAGGAGGCTCAGAACAGCCACCCCAGGCACTGCCAGGGGTTCTGGCCGAAAGGACCAGAGACTCTTTGTCACAGATTCAAGACGACCCGCCTGGATAACCCTGCACAGAGCCTGCAGAGCGCACGGCCCTGGGGCTGATCGCCCCGAATCATCACCTGGTTTGGGCTGAAGTGACCTGCAAAGCTCCTCCAGTCGCACCCCTGCCCTGAGCAGGGCCACCATCAACCCCAGCAGGGTGCTCAGAGCCCCAAGGTCCAACCTGACCTGGGATGGTTCCAGGGATGGGGCTTCTCCCAGCTCTCTGGGCAACCTGGGCCAGGCTCTCAGAAGGTTCAGTATCACAGATTTATTCTACCCAGTCTGAATCTGCCTCTTTTAGTTCCAAGGCAGCAGAGGCAGGTGGACGCAGCCCCCGTCCCCAGTGCCAGCCCTACCTTGTGACTGGAAGGCGTAACCAGGAGAGCTGCCCACGGCCGCGGCGAAGACAACAGTCCACGTGAGAAGCCTCCAAGCTATTGCCATGGTTAGAGCTGCTCGTCTCAGTGCTGGGAGAGTTGTGCCAGCCCGAAGGGCGCTGTCCCAACATGTCTCTCCCTCGGCCACCGCTTATGTAGAGACAGGAGTCCTGGGGCCCTCCGCAGGCATCCTCGGCCGTTCCGTGCTCTCCCCAAAGCAGCGAGGCCGGCGGGGTCCCTGCAGCGGGGTCACCATGGGCTAAGGCGACCCGCAGGCCCTCGGTGGCATCGCCCCTGCAAAGGAGACGGTGGGCATGAGCCAACGGGAGAGGCGGGCGCAGGGGAAGCAATGGGTGGAGGAGAAGAAGAGAAGCAAAGTTTGACCTTGGAAAAGGAAATCACAGAATCAGAGAGCATCAGGGATTGGAGGGGACCTCGAAGGATCATCCAGTCCCATCCCCCTGCCACAGCAGGATCCCCTAGACCAAGTTGCCCAGGAACACGCAGTCCAGGCAACACCCAGGAGGAAGGGGTGTTAAGGGTGACCTGATCTCGGTTAGCTGACCCCTCACAGGAGAACACAAAACAAAAGCAGCAAGAGGGAGCAGCAACCAACCGCACCCTCCCCTGGCACCACTTGAGACTATTCCCTCTTGTCCTGTTGCTGGTGATTGGGCAGAGGAGGCTGAGCCCCATCCCTCTCCAGCCACCTCTCAGGAAGCTGTGAAGAGCAATGAGGGCTCCCTCAGCCCCCTTCTCTCCAAACTAACCAGCCTCAGCGCCCTCAGCCGCTCCCCACCAGCCCTGTTCCACAGCCTCGTTGCCTTTCTCTGGCCCCGCTCCAGCCCCTCAATGTCCTTCTGGTACTGAGGTGCCCAAACCTGGCCCCAGTACTGCAGGGGTGGCCTCACCAGTGCCCAGTACAGGGGGATGACCCCCCTTCTCTACTCCTGCTGGCCACACTGGTGCTGATGCTGGCCAGGGAACAGGCAACAGAGGCATCAGGGTTGGGCAGGAAGTCTTCTACCCTCTTCTACTCTGACAACACAAGGACATCGAGATCTTTGCTGCGGGTCTGCAAAGGGCAAAGTCACCAGCGACAGGATCCTCTGCAGCATCACCTGTGGGCTGCAGCAGAGCCCAGTGCCGGGCTGCTGAGAGCTGGCTCCACACTGGGCTGTGGGCACAGGACTGGGAAGAAGCGGGGAAGAAGAAGAAGGGAGGAAGAACAAGAAGAAGAAGAAGAAGGGGGGAAGAGGGGGAGCGAAGGAGCTGTGCTGCAGCCCTCCTC
This sequence comes from Phoeniculus purpureus, assembly GCA_028565055.1. Taxonomy (NCBI): domain Eukaryota; kingdom Metazoa; phylum Chordata; class Aves; order Bucerotiformes; family Phoeniculidae; genus Phoeniculus; species Phoeniculus purpureus. Next base: position 1,282,096 of record JAOXOE010000866.1, read on the forward strand.
TAAGTCAGCGTTTTCCCGCACCTAGTCAAGCCCGAGCCGGCAGCTCTGCAGCGCTGCCGCAGCTCCCAGGTCAGCAGACAGAAGACCACCGGCATGAAGACTTTTCTCCTGGGCTCCACAACTGATTTTTCTCGCTCTCCAGCAGCTGGACCCTCCTTCCTCGAGGCTGTGGCTGCTTCCCCCGCCCCTCCGCGATACTCACGACTGGTCCCCTCACGTCACCCCTGCCCTTCCCCTTCGTTCCCGGCTGCTCGACATCGCCGGCACTCGGGGCCCGGAGGGAGCCGCAGGCGCAGCCCCGGCTCCTCGTTCGGAGCCGCTCGAGGCCGGGAGCGCAGCTGCAAAGCGCCGGGCGAGCAGCGCCGGGCGAGCAGCGCCGGGCGAGCAGCGCCGGGCGAGCAGCGCCGGGCGAGCAGCGCCGGGCGAGCA
>JAOXOE010000866.1:1293848-1308101 GCA_028565055.1 Phoeniculus purpureus
TGGAACCTCCTCTGCTCCAGCTCACACCCGCTGCCCTTTGTCCTGTCACTGGGTGCCCCTGAGCAGAGCCTGGCTCCGTCCTCCTGGCACCCACCCTTCCCATATTGATCACCATCCATGGGGTCATCCCTCAGGCTCCTTTTTCCCAGCTCCAGAGCCCCAGTTCCCTCAGCCTCTCCTCAGCAGGGAGACGCTCCCCTCCCTCCATCATCTCTGTGGCTCTGCACTGGGCTCCCTCCAGCAGCTCCGTGTCCTTCTGGAACTGAGGGGCCCAGAGCTGGACCCCCTAGGAAAGATCACTGAATCCAGATGGAGCTAAAACACTTGGGCAGAGCTGCCCAGAGGAGAATCTTCAAGAACTGGTTGGAGAATTCAGGGCAAGCGCTCACTGCAACCAGGATGGGAGAATCCGCATCGATGGTGACCCTTGAAAACCTCCTCCAGCCCTGGACAGTGGTTCTGTGCCCAGGCTGCTGGTTGTCCACACTCCTCACTGCCCGGCTGCTGCATGAGACCCCGGCGGCACACAGATCCCGAGGAAACGTTTGGAACTCCTTGTCCCACAAACACTTCCTGCGGCGAAGGGGTCAAGCGAAGACCCTTCCGACTCGAACGTCCTCGAGACATCTGAGGCAGCATCCCCCAAGTCAGCGGCGAATCCTTTCTGAACGCTGGGTAGATTCGGTCCCACCTCTGTTTGTTTGTGGCTCAGCTGCAGATGGAGGCAGGACAGGACGTGACAAACACATCCTGCGGTGCTTCTGGCTTAGGACGAACGAACTGCTGGAAACTTGGCAAGAAAAGTGGTTGCTGGAGCCGGCGTTCCCAGATAAGCTTGAGGTGAGGGCTCAGACAGGATCATCCCCTGGGTGGGCCTGATGCTGCCTGCGCTGAGAAGCACCCCCATGGAGCTGCTGCTCCTCCGGGCAGCTGAGCCCGGGCTGTGGGGTGATGATGAGCCCCGGGACAGTCTCCGGGTGGCCTGGAGCCGTCAGCGATAACAGAGCCTCTCCTGTGGCAGGTTTGCACGTCGCTACTCAAGAGGCCCCTGGCGCGACAGCAGACACTGCCCGCGCAGCCCAGGCAGCACCTTCCCTTCTCTCCATCCCCTGCTCGCTAGCGGCTTCTTATCGGGGTCGTCCCGTGCCAGATGCGACAGCTCAGCCCTCGGGTGATAGCTGGGAACAGCGGGATCTACAGGAGATGACAGGACCTCTCCCACTCCACCCTGCGAGCAGCCGCTCGGGGAACGTGCCGACGAGCGCCGGGGCTTTCAGGGGTCTGGAGAGGAGACGCAAAGAAGAGGGGGGCTGCCGTGGGGTGATGCGGGAACAATGGGAAGCTGAGGATGGAGCAACCGGAGCGCTCGGCACGTTCCATATATGGAGAAACCTTGGGACACTGGAACAACCTCCCGAGAACCTCGCTGGCAGAGGCATTTCGGGCAAGCCCAGGCAGGGCCGTGGCGAGCGGAGCAGTGCGAGCACCCCTGCGCCGGCTGAGGAAGCACCTGGGTGCCCGACGAAGCATCTCCCCTTGTGCTACCCGCAGGAGCAGAGGAAGACCTCGCAAGCCTCCCGGCTCTCGCCCTGCGTCTCTCGCTGTCGCCACAGGAGCCCTGCTGGCCAGGACACTGGTGACAGAACGTGGAGCAGAGCTCTGGAGGGGCTGCGCTCTCGCCTGCACTGCGGGGGTGCAACCCCCTTCAAAACAGCAAAGAAACAGGCGGCTGCCCCAGCGGCCGGGGATGCCCGCGGGGCTCATGGCTCTGCGACTTGGCCAGGGCAGGCTAGAGCCCTCTGCCCGCACCCCACGGGAGGGAGGGAGGCGCTGGCAGCTCCTGAGGATGGAGAAGGGCAGCGCAAGAGGGAGACGGAGCGCAGGGTGGTTATTCTCAGGAATGAGGACAGCGCGGAAGGTCTCGCTCTGCCCCGGGGGTCGCAGCCGCTGCTCCCTGTACTCGAGAGCTGGCCCGGGCAGGTCGGCTCGGGGGGCTCTGGGCTGCGGGGCAGCGAACGCGCCGTCGGGCGGCCGAGCGCAGCCAACACACGGGGCCGAGGAGGCCGGGAGGCAGCCCAGGAGCAGATGCCGGCTCCTGCGGGCTGCAGACCCCCCGAAACGCAGCCACAGCATCACAGAACCACAGAACATCAGGGATTGGAAGGCACCTCGAGAGATCATCCAGTCCCGTCCCCCTGCCACAGCAGGACCCCTAGATCCAGTCCTTAGGGATTGGAAGGAACCTTGAAAGATCACCCAGTCCAGTCCGCTTGCCACAGCAGGATCCCCTAGATCCAGTCACAGAATCAATTACTGAATCACAGAACATGAGGGATTGCAAGGGACCTCGAAAGTTCATCCAGTCCAGTTACCCTGCCACAGCAGGATCCCCTAGATCCAGTCGCACCGGAACACACAACATTAGGGATCGGAAGGGACCCCGAGAGATCATCCAGTCCAATCCCTCCCACCAGAGCAGGATCCTGCGTGTTTAGGGTAACTCAGAACGTCGGGGAAGGGTGACCAGGGATTTAATCCTCACAAATGTTTTTCCAGCGCGCAGCGCTCCCGGGGCTCATTCCTTCTCCAGGGAGATGGTTCTGATTTCAAAGAGCAGTCGCGTTCCCCCCCCGCCCTCCACCCCAGACCGCCCCACACCAACCGCAGAGCAAAAATGATCTTAAAGTGTGTTTTACCTTTTCTAGCGTTTCCCCTTCTTTCTTCTTTCCCCGCTTTTAATTCTCTGAGCAACTTTCTTCTTCCTTTTAACCTTTCGCTGTTCCCCAGCAGCAGGCAGCAGCTTCTCCCTCCCTCCCTGCTGGGTCCTGAGCGCCTCAGAGAGCTTCCAGGCTGCCGCCTGCCTCAGGAACCTTCTGCTGTCAGAGCCGGGGCAGCGCCGGAGCCGCAGCCTTCGCTCGCCAGGCTCCTCGCAGGAAGTGAGCGGTAACGAGAGAGCGGGCGGCTCGGGGGCGGCATGGGCAGGGGCTGCTCAGCGGAGGGAGAGGAGGAGGAGGAGGAGCAGGAGGAGAAAGAACCAGCCCCAGCTTCGCTCAGGAATTTCGCCAGGATTCTAAAAAAAAAAAAAAAAATTAAATAAATAAAAAAATAAGTAAATAAAACCCTCCCCGAGCCCCGAAGGCAGCAGAAGTCCCGCCCCGAGTGCTGACATCAGTGCGGAAGGCAGGTCTCGCCTGCACCGGCAGAAACCTCACCAGCGAAGCAGCCTGGCTGCGAGGGGGCCGGCGGAGACCTTCCGCGGGGCGGCCCCGGCGGCTGCTCAGAGGCTCCAGTGCAAAGCGACGGCAGCAGCCGGGCACCACCTTTGCTTCGTTCCTCATCAACGAGCAGCGCTCCCCAGCCCCTCATCCCAAGCAGAGCTTCCGCAGCGCTTCCGAGAGCCCAGAGCCCGTCTGAAATGGCCGGGCGCCGGTGCGAGGTGTCGGCTCCTACCCGAGGAGAGCCCCCAGGGCTCGGGTGATGGCTGCAGAAGTCCCCTCCCTGCCCAGTTGCATCATTTCTGCCCTGCTGGCTCTTGCTCTGGTCCTGCTGCCACCGTGCAGCGCCCGGAGGAGGACGACGGGGCTGGGGATGAAGAGCGAACACTGCAAACCCTAAAGCGCTGCTTGTCTGAGCGCAGAGCCCTCCCAGGACTGTGAAGTCACCTTTGAGATTAGAGTTGAACACGGGAACCTGGGGGAAGGGAGAAGCACCAGGCAGCTCAGCAAAGGCCGTAGACCCGGGACCTCCCACACAGCCAGAGCTGCTCGGCTTTGCTCAGGGCACAGAGCGGGGCCCTGAGGAAGCGATAGCAGCACCTGTGGCCCTCCAGCCTGAGCCCACCCTGAGGACAGAGGGACCCCAAAGCCATCCTCAAGGAGCCTTTTACCATGAGAGGGTTCAAGAGTGAGGAGCAGCACACTAAGCCTCAGCCCGAGCTCCCTGCCCATAGCACCAGGAGCTGAGGGCAAGGAGGGGGCTGTGGGAGGGCATGTGAGGCTCTGCAGCCCCAGGTGTGGATGCCGGGTCTGTGGGAGAACCAGCCCCTAGGTAACCCCAGGCCCTCCTAGGTGAATCCCCAGGATCCAGGCTGAGCAGCCAGGACTCCTGGCGATGGTGCTGGGTGCCACCCAGGCTGACCCAGGATTAGTCTGCTAAGAGGCACCACTGCCCCTGGCAGGGGTTGGGGGAGAGGAACTCTGAGGTGCCTTCAACCACAGCCAGCCTGGGGCTCTGGGCTAAACGATCGTCCTTCCATGGGTTCGTGCAAAGCCTTCCCAAAGCCCCCTGAGCTCCGCTCTGTGGGTGGAGAAGCAGCATCACTGTGTCCAGGGGGGACCCCCTGAGCTCCGCTGATCTCCAAGCATTTGTAGGGAGGTTTGATCCTCTCAACAGCCCTGAGAAAATGAGGGGAAACTTCCTTCGCTCCCAGAAAGAGAAGCCTGATGGTGGGAGCTCACAGCTCTCAGCTCTCAGCCCCGGGGCATTCCAACCCCTCTCAGGCGATCAGACTGGAAAAGGTCTGGCTCCCAGTTTGAAAACCGAGTTCAAAGGGACTGCAGCTGCCGGGCTGGATGTTTTGGCCGGTTCTCTGGATGGGTGGACAGAGCAGTTTCCTTCCTCCCCGGGCCCTGCTCGCCCTTGTCTGAGCGCCCCCAGCACACAAAGGAGCCACCAAACAACTGTTTGGGGTTTAACCGGGTGGTGCTGCCCCTGGCCAGGGAACAGCTAATTGCTCAATGCCAGGAGCTTTCTGCCTGCTGGCGCCTGTCTGCAGACACTCTCGGTGCATAACAGAGAGGGACCGAGGGCAGACACTCATCTTCCCAGCTCAGCAGTGAGCGGCTCAGCGCTGTCCATCCCTCTCCTTTCCCTGGGAAACCTGCTTTTCCCTGCTGTGCAGGGTCTCCAGTCCCCGCTGGATGGCAAATGCAGTGACAGAGACTCCCGACGTTCAAGAACACCCAGTCTGGGTGTCCCCATTCGGGGACAACCCCATCCGAGAGCCCTCTCACACTCATCCCGAAAACTAGCCTGAAAACTGCACTCCTGGACCTGTCTCTGAAGAGGTCAGGGAGCCCCTCGAGAGCTGCACAAAAGCCAAGGCCACGACAGCCTAGAGGATGGGGAGAGGTAAAGAGGAACCAGATAGTCACTGAGGGGTTTGGACTCTGCCTGGCAAAAAGGGGTTGCAGGCAGCCAGCTGGTCGCTGCATCTCCAGCATGTGACAGCAGCAGCCTGTCGCTTCATCTTTCCAGGGTGTGGAGATGGGGCTGCGTTTCCAGCCAGCAGACACCTGAAATGCTCTCCACCGCCCCTGCACCCTCGCTCACACACTCCCGGGGTGAAGGGAGGGATCCCCGAGCTCAGCACAGCACCAGGGGCAGCCCGGTGCCGCTGCACCCTCCTGTGGCTGCACAGGGCAGAGGCCGCCTGCCCAGACCCGGCCGGGTCCAGGCTCAGCACCAGGCTGGCAGAAACCCTGCAGGGGTGCTGGATGCACCGGACCCTGGGGAAGCTCCGGGAGCAAACTGGGCACCGTCGCTTCTCGGTGGTGCTGGCCGATGCCCGGCTGCACCCGCTGTGCCCAGCACCAGCCCGCACAACGCTGAGGCCAGAGCTCACTTTAGGGCTTTGGAGGCTGCGAGCCCTGTCCTGGGTGTCATTAAAACGCACAAGGAAAGAGGTTGAGGCCAGACGGGGTAATTGTGCTTCATGATTTTGTACATAAAATAAAACATAATCTCCCTCCTGCTTCGCCTAAACTGCAGGGTCTGGGCAGAGTTCCCAGCTCTGGCTCTACATCACAGCCTGGCCCCAAGTCCAAGTCGGGTCCAGCTACTTGGCCACAGACTCACCCTCTTTATGGCTGTACAGCTCCGAGCACAACACCCCGTCCAGTCTCTCAGCCGAGCGAGCGCTGCCCTGAACAACCCGCTGGGCTCTGTTTGCAGCCCCGACACCGCAGGCTGGGAGCCTGCAAGTGACACCAGCTGCAGACAAACCGGTTTGTTCGTCCTCTGGTCTAGAGACCTGGAAACCAACCACCCAGCGGTAGAGCTCAGCTGGGTTAGTCTCAGGCGTTAGACACCGAATCCCAGGGTCATTCAGGCTGGCAAGGACCTCTAGGGTCATCCAACACCTCCCAAACCTAAACAAAGGGTCTCTCGAGGGGGGATCTGCCAACTGAGTGCCCCACAGGCGAGCGACGCTCGAGGGTCGTTGTCCTGTTGCAGACTCGCCGCACATTTTCGTTCCAATTGGTCTCGAGCACCAGCAAGCTCAGCCTGCCGCCTAGACCCCGCTTCTGCGGGAGTCTTCTGCCTGCTGCATCCAGGCACCCCGGGGCTCCCCATTTCATCCACGGGGGCGCCCCTTTGCGCTCAGCAACAAGAAGTCACAGTGCTGCAGCCTTCTGTCCCGGCAACCAGAGCTGGCCCCTGGGCACTGACCCTTTGCCCATCTCTCCCCAGCTAAGGAGCTTGGTGGCAGTGAGCTGGTAGCCACAGCTGGGGGTGAGACGTGGAAACGTTTCCCTCCTGGAAAGGGAGTCGTGGCCCTGAGGAGCAGCAACAGCCCCGACCAAGAGTCACAGACACACAGAGGTGAGGACCTCTAGAGATGACACGGTGCAACCCCCCTGCCGCAGCAGGATCACCTAGGCCAGAGCTGAAGACTCCACAACCTCTTTGGGCAGCCTGGGACAGGCTCCATCACCCTCACAGTAAAGAAGCTTCTTCTCATGTTGAGGTGGAACCTTCAACATTCAAGTTTATCCCCACTATTCCTCGTCCTACTGCTGGGAACCTCCAAAGGGAGACTGGCCCCCTCCTCTTACCAGCCACCCCTCAGACATTCACAGACACTAAGAAAAGCCCCCTCAGCCTTCTCTTCTCCAGCCCAAGCAGCCCCAAGCTCTCTCAGCCTTTCCTCATAGCAGAGATGTTGGGACCTCCCAACTGTCCTCATCGCTCTCTGGTGGACTCTCTCCAGCAGATCCCCGTCTCTCCAGTTCAAATTGAACTGGGGAGCCCAGATCTGCACCCAGTGTTCCTCTTGCTTTTCTACCGTTGACTCCATTGGCTCTGGGAAAAAACCAGGCTAAGTCAGGGGCCACCACGTTCTCGTGGTCTCACCAGGGCAGGGTGGAGAAGCAGAGCCCCTGCCAACACCCAGCACTGTTTGGTGTTTTGGCTGTTTGGACACTACAGAGAGCTCAACCGAAAGCAGGGCACGAGAAACAGGCCAGGAGAGGCTGCCTGTGTTACTGAGCCCAGACCGGACCACCACAAGCCACAGCAGCCCTGCAAGGGCCTTTCTCAGCAGGCTGAGATGTGGAAAATCCAAAGAAACTCAGTTCTCCCCGTCCCCTTGTGACTTCTGAGGGACAGACCCCAGCACGGCAGAGACCCTCACGCAAACCCTTTCCCCATGAACATCTGCCCGACGCGCGAGACGCCCCCGCTCTCCAGGCAGAGGGGGGCTGATGGGGAAGGCAGCACCTTCCCCAGCGCTTTCAGGTCAGCGATGCCTTTGCGTCGCCTCCCTCAAACGTGTTTCCTTCCCCAGCAGACCCGAGCCCTGACGCCGGGAAGGTCTCAGAGCTCTCCAACCCTTCAGAGCCACCCAGCTCGTCTTTGCTCGTCTTCACCTTCCTGTGCAGCGAGGAAACGGGTCACGTTTCACAGAAAGCAGCGAACGGAAGCCGTGAGCACCGGGCAGCTGGCGGGAGGGTCTGTTCCCTTCTCTTCTCCCAAAGGCGACGCGTTTCTCGCTTGCTGGAGAACATCTGCCCTTCTCCTCGTCCTCAAAACCGCGCCCGGGAGCTCCGCCAAGCACCGGCCCGTCCTCAGACCAGGTAAGAGGCACCGCTTGGCCGTCGGTCTCGCCGGCAGCTCTTTCATGAGATGGCGGCTTCGTTCCTCCTCTCGCCCCGGTAGCGTCAGGGGTTTGGTGGTGGGAGGGGAGACCCTGTGAAGCGCTGGTGCCCAGACACCTGGATTCATCCATGGGGCGACTCCTCTTGCTCCTCTACCGTTGGCTCCATTGGTTATGGAAAATAAAAATCAGCCGCAGTCAGGGGCCACCAAGTCCTTGTTGAGACTGGGGGGATTTAGACAGGTCAGAAGATGCCGGAGTGATGGGCTGTGGTGCAGTGTCCAGGGCCGGCCAGGCTCTCCCCTTCACAACGGGGCACAACAGCGAAACCTGCCTTCTCTGGAAGGTTGTCTTTGAACTGCGAGTCTCGCTGGCACCGAGAGACGACTTAGGGTGCCCAGCACCTGCCAGAGGGGCTCCAAAGCCCTGACGAGGGCTCCAGAGCTCTCCTGCTGACAAACCCAACAGCCGGCGCATCCCCAACCCGAGTCCTCCGGCGAACCCTCTTTCTCTTCCCTTTAAGTCCTTTGTCCTCTCACCTCTGTGGTCCTCTGTGAGAGGACTCACAGTTCAAAACCCCATCAAGTCGAGCCCAGCCCGTGGTGCTGTGGAACAAACTGGAACAAAGGAAAGTTGAGCTTAAACTTCAGAAAAACGTTTCCTACCGGGCAGAGCTGTGGAAGAAACGTCAGAGGGATGCAAGGGAAACCCATCGCGTGGGCAGAACTGGAGCAGGCACCAGGCAGATGGCTCCTTCGCTGCTGGGGGGTGAACAGACTGACCTAGAGCCCTGGCAGGGGCTGCCCAGGGGGGCTGTGGAGTCTCCTTCTCTGGAGATGCTTAAAACCCACCTGGCCATGTTCCTGTGCGACTGGATCTAGGGGATCCTGCTCTGGCAGGGGGGTGGGACTGGGTGGTCTTTCGAGGTCCCTTCCAGTCCCTCATGATTCTGTGATCTACAAGGTTCTGCTGTCTGATTTCTTCATGATTCCTGTAGTTTCAACACCTCCCTAACCCTAGACCATGGCCTCAAGCTCTCGCCTCTCTTGTGGTGGCTCTGGCTTCGTGTGGAGCTTGTAGAGAGCTGCCCATGTTCTCTGCAGCCCCTGGTGTCTGGGTGTGTTCTGGGCAATCTCCAGCCTGGCCCCATTCAGTCCTGCACCCGCAAGGCCTTTGCCAAGAGCCTTAGGTGGGAGTAACCAGCTCGAGCGCTGTGTGACATCCAGAGCCTCGCTGGGACACGTCAGTTCAGCCCCGCAGAGGAGGCTGCGTGTTTCTACAAGCCAGTGGAAGACGCGTCCTCCCCAGGTCCTACACCCGAGGCCCCGTAGCTGTTGTCACGCTGGGTGATAGAGGACAGAGGGCTACGGGCCAGGGTCCTGCCAGAGTCAAGCTACGACGGCGGGTCCTCGGCGCGGGCACCAGCGCTGTGGCGCTGTGGCTGAGCTGGGCAAGGCACCAACCGCCGCCCCGAGGGACGTGGTTTTCACGCGGGAGCAGACAATAGTCTGGAGCAGAGCCCCACGGCCGCAGCAGAGCGGCTGCCAGAAGCGCCGCAGAGCGCTCGGGGTGCTGGGGGCTGCTCTGAAACGGTGCCGCAAGGGGAGGGTCAACCAGCAGCAGGCACTTCGGGGAACTCAGCTGGGCCCACGCAGGGCAGGACGTGCCCAGCGCGGCTGCCAAAGCCCTGGTTCCCAGCGCTGACAGTGCTGCAGAAAAGCCTGTCTGGGGCTATCTGCCGGTGCCCGGGCTCAGCCACGGTGGGGAAGGGCTGCGAGAGCAACACCCGTCCTGCCAGCACTGTCCAGGCGGGAGCACCCAGCCTGCCCGCCACGGCTGGTGCAGCCCCGAGGGCTCTGCAGCACAAAGCCCTTGGGCCACCAAGTTCTCCCCAGGCAACTTGCCTAAAGGGGCTCTCCACACCCCGCGCTGGCAAGGGGGGGCTGCGGCAGGGTGAGGCCGAGGCTGAGTGACCAGGAGGTTTGCTCTGCCGCTTGGTCTCGTGCCCAAGGGGGAAGAGAAGAACCACCCTTCAGCAGCAGGGCGTGGAGCAAGTTGGTTCTGCTGGGAGGAGCAGTTAAGGGACTTGGGCCTGTGTGGGAGAAGTGGACTGAGCGCGGGCACCCCCCAGAGACAGCCCCGAGAGGACAGAGGCAGAGACCTCGCCAGGCCGTGGAGAAGGAGCCATTTCTCCCCTCAGTCATCACACAGCTGGTCACTGAGCCGCATTGTCAAAGGCTGGGCTGCAGGCAAGGAGGGGACTTCACCCACGGCGATGTTCAACAGAAGGGCACCAAGAAAGGTCAGTGGTGGAAGCAGAACCCTTCTGCATGTAGAGTTTTTCAGCCTTCACAGAATCACTCCGGTTGGAGAAGACCCCTGGGGTCATCGAGTCCAACCAACTACCTGGAGAAGAGCCCCACAGGTGCAGCACAGCACGTTCACCCCTGAACACCACATCTAAGTGGCTTGTAAACACATCCAGGGGTGGAGACTCAGCCACCGCCCTGGGAATCACAGAATCATTCAGGTTGGAGAAGACCCCTGGGATCATCGACTCCAACCACCAACCCTACCCTACAAGGTCACCCCTAAACCAGATCCCCCAACACCACCTCTTAGCCACTTTCAAACACATCCAGGGGTGGAGGCTCAACCCCCTCCCTGGGCAGCCCACCCCAGTGCCTGACCACCCTTTCTGTGAAGAAGACCTTCCTGATGTCAAGTCTACATTAGGAAGAACAATTAGGGCAGGTTCCACTTGAACCCCTTCCCTCTTGTTCCATCATCAATCACTTGTGAGGGGAGAGCAGCACCAACATCTCCAGTGTCCTCTCAGGCAGTTGTAGAGAGTGATGAGGTCTCCTCTCAGCCTCCTTCAAACTCAAGAGCCCCAGCTCCTTCAGTCTTCCCTCATCAGATTTACTCTCCAGGCCCTTCACCAGCTCCTTGCCCTCCTCTGCCCCTGCTTTCCACGGAACATTGACCGAACTGGAAACCCCGTTGGCCAGAGAAAGAAACTGGAACCATTACTTTCCTTAGTGGAACTCAATTGCAGAAACTCCATCGGGGAAAGTCCTGCTGGCTCATCCTCGTCCCTTCCTGTCCGTAGAGGACTACTCCCGTCTGCACATTTGCTGATCCACACTGACCAGCAACGGGGCTTCCGCTGTCTCCCTGCTCCACATCCTGATGAGTCATCTTGTTAGACAAGGCTTCTGGATGACCCGGCTCTCCTCCCGCTGCTCGACGTCCTCTCTACCCCCACATCATCGTGTTGGCACAGCTGGAACAGCTTCTGCTCACTGAAGGGTGATCGTGGTGTTCAGATACTTCTACCTCGCTCTGAAACTCTCCCCCCGTCCCTCTTGACCACAGAGCATTAGGGATGGGAAGGGACCCAACAGACCATCCAGTCCCATCCCCCTGCCACAGCAGGATCCCCTAGATCCAGACCTTAGGGGTTGGAAGGGACCCAACAGACCATCCAGTCCAACCCCCTGCCACAGCAGGACCACCCAGACCCAGTGGCACAGGAACACTCTGTGCTAGCGCTGGGCACTCTCCAGACCCACGGCTTGTGCCAAGTCTCTTCAGCAAAAGACAGCACAGGGAGGGCAGGTGGAAGCAGACAGAAGACCCCAGAGGTCTTCTCCCCCAGCCCAGACACCGGTTGCTGCGGTCTCCTGCCACAGCTCCGCGATGCCACCCGTGACCCAAACCACAGAGGAACCAGCACGGACCCTTCTCCCTGCTTGGCTGTCAGGACCAGCTCCACGTCGTCGGCAGGAAGCAGCTCGGTGCTCGCCCGCTCCCGGGGCAAGCATCCTGGCATCACTTGTTTAGGCAGCCGGAGCAGCCGGGGACAGCAGGCAGGAAACGGGCTGTTCCGCCTCTACCCGGGGACCTCAGACCCTAATTAAAAGCTGCTCAGGATCAGCGGTCTGGAGCCGGGAGGGTTTTCGCGGCTCTACAGAGGATCAGCAGGGTGCTCTCGCAGCCTCCAAAACAAACCCACAGCTGAGGGCAGCAGCTGAGGGCCGCACAGCCACTTCACCCCGACCCACAGCAGCACCCCCTGCACGCGGAGCCCAGCACCTCACCCACTGCACAGGGAAGCTGCTTGAGCCTCGGGCTCATCAGGTGTCTGCCTGGTGTCCTGTGTGGAGACCCCAAGCCCTGCAGGCTCCCACCAGGGAAAACCTCAGAGGAAACGGCTCTTGGGGGGATGTGGTCACCCCACCGTTAGAGCGGCTCAGAGGAGAAGAGGCAGCTGCACCCTGCAGCCCCCCTGCAGGTGGCCTTGTCCCCGCCAGCCCCTTCCCCATCTCCTGCTCTCAGAGCCTGAGGAGCAAATTGCTTCCGCTCATTAGCATCTGGCAAACAACCACAGAGGGAGAACAAGCCCCCAGCAGGATACGGACGAGCCCAGCGCCTTCGTCGCCATCTCACTGCACCAAGCGAGCCGGCCATCGATTCTCCCTGCTGGGTCACGCAGATTCCCCCTCTCAGAGAGGGATGGGCACCCTCACCTGCTCTCGGGCAGGTTTGCAGTGGCCACGTCAAGAGAGACCATCAAGGAGGGTTGATCAGGGGAGCTGCAGATGGGCGCAGGGGTGACAGATGGCATCTTCAGAGCCTTCATCGGGCTGGCTCTGCAGGACCGCCCGGGCTCACGCATTGACTGACTGCAAGTGGGAGCACTGGCTCGTGGCAACAAACAGAGCTGGGGGCACCAGCTCAGGTCCTGGGGCCCCCCATGTACCCTGCTACTGCATCAGCTCTGACTGCTTCTAGCACACACCTTCCGTGAGAGCACGGCCACAAGCACTTGAGCAGGACCAGCTCCTCTGTTTATTTCTCATCCCCATGGGCACTGTGGTGGGGTGGCGCTTGGCATCTAGACTGAGAAGGGGAAAGGGTGGTCCCGAGCTGCCCAGGACCAGCTTTCCTCAAAGGCTGTGGCTGCTGCTGCCAGGGGGCCACTGCAGCCCTGCCAGCATCACACCCAAGCACCAGGTCCCTCTCTCAGCTTTGCTGTGGAGCTCAGAATGTTCCCTTCCGAGGACGCCTGTGGACAGACCCCGGGGCCAAACAGCTCCCCTGCCCCACTTCGGCAGGGGAGGGCTACACGAAGCATCTCTGCGCCTGGCCCGGGACCCGCAGGCAGCGCAGGGGCAGTTTGGACTCACCAAGGTCAGCAGAGGCAGGGCAGGACCCTGACGGAAGCCAGGCGGGTTTTCTGCGGAGTTTCCGTCAACGTCACCGCTTCAGGCAGGACTGAGTCAGAAAGGCTCCCTGGAAAGTGCAGAGGGCGGTTGTCTCCGGGCGCAGGCAGCCGGCACCACGGCCACGAGGACAAGCATCGGTGGGCTCAGGCTTCCAGAAGCTCCCGCTCGCACGTAGCTCCAGCGATCACAGACGGCTGCGAGCTGAGGCTGCCATGGGGAGTCGGCAGGGAGGGCAGCAGAGCAGCCAGGGATGGGAGTGCTCCCCTCCCGGGGAAGCCTCTGCAAATCCGGGTCTCAGATCAGATGAGGAACAACAGGGGTAACCCAGGTGAAGGGACAAGGGGCAGCTGCTTCTCTACAGCCTGAGGAAGCCAGAAGGAGCCAGAAGGTCCCTGGACGTGCCTGTCTCTGCTGTACAGGGAAGCAGCTACTGCTTGAGACTTGCTCAGCTCTCTGCCATCAGCCTCTGCACATCACCCCCTGCTCCCACCGCTAACCCCTGTCTGCACCTCCCCTGTGCCAGAGCCTCTGCCCAGCAGGCTCAGCCCTGCTCTTCCACCAGCTGCTCCTCTGGGGGCACCAGCAGGGCTCAGACAGTCTGGGGCACACTTTTAGTCACTGCTCTCCTAAAGGATCCCAGGCTCACAGGCTGGTGGGGTTGGGAGAGACTTCTGGAGATCACCCAGTGCAGCCCCTCTGCCAGAGCAGGACCCCCTAGAGCAGATCAGCAGGAACAGCCCAGCAGGGTTGGGGATGTCTCCAGAGCAGGAGACTCCACCACCTCTCTGGGCAGCCCGGGTCGGGGCTCTGGGACCTCTCCGGGAAACGAGTTTTTCCTCAGAAAAGGAAATTCCCAGAGAGGAGGAGCTGCCGGTGGCACCTCCAGAAAGGACTTTGGTTGTACCCACGGGGCAGCACCAGGAGCATCCCCCCTTCCCATGAGGTGGCCCCCAGGCCAGCGCCATCAGGACAAGCCCCAGAAGCAGCAGAGCCCAGTCAGGAGCCCAGGACAGAGCCGGTGATGCTCCCGCGGGCAGCCCGCAGCAACCTCCGGCCGAGCGGCAGCGGCCCCCATCACCAGCAGCTCCCTCCCCTCCGCAGTGCCGGGGCCACAGCCCAGCTCCCTCCCCCCGCCCCCACCCCCAG
>JAOXOE010000866.1:1323036-1357679 GCA_028565055.1 Phoeniculus purpureus
TAAATAAGGACACGGCCATGATACCAATCGACCACAAAACCAAACAGCCGAGTAAAAAAGACGCATACGCCAGCATCTTAAAATTGCATGGCGGCGGGGTGCGGAGCGGGGCTGGGCCCGGCGGAGGCCGCGGGCGGGAGCGGGACGGGCTGCCGCCGCCTCCCCGCGGAGGAGAAGGAGCAGAGGGGGAGGCGGAGAGGGGCCGGGCAGAGGGGCCGAACAGCCGCGGGCGGGAGGAGAAACGCGGCGGCCGCGAAGACTCGGCGGGGCCCGGAGGGAGCGGCCGTGGGCCGGGCCGGGCCGCCATGGAGCGGAAGAGGTGAGAGAGACCGCGACGGCGGAGATACGAGGCCCCGCGGGGTTGGGGTCGGGCTGGGGCGCGGGAGATGGCTCAGACCCGAGGCTGGGGGGGCAGGGTTGGCTCCGGGGGCGGTCCGGGCTGGGGAAGAGGCTGAGACTCAGGCCCGGGGCGGGGGCCTGGCCGAGGCTCCGTGGAAGGCGCCAGCTCCGCTGCCACTACAGGTGGTCGGGCCCGGACGCGGAGGCTCTGGGAGCTGGGGGGGCTGTCGGAGGGATCGGCCACCCCCACCTCGTTGTCAGCAGCAGCCCGGGGAACCCCGAGCGACCCCCCGAGCGCCTGGTGCCCCCCAACCGCGGCCGGTTTTGTTGGTGTCCGGTGGATCCGGGGCTGGGGAAGTAGCCGGCGCCGATGGGAGCTGCTGCCCGCCGCTTGCTCGCTGTGTCCGTGGGGCAGGGCCGTGCCTGGGGGCGGCGAGGACAGGGCGGCTCTTCTCCCCCGTTGCCCTAGGGCAGAGCGGGGCTGGGATGCGGCCGGGAAGCTGAGGATTTCCATTCACACCAGCGGGGGGCTCACATGGCTGTGGGTGGCCACATGGATCCTCCCGGAGCCATAAGAGCCCGGTCAGGTGGGAGCTGGAGTTTCTCCGGGTATCCTTACTTGGCCTTTCTTGTCAGCAAAGATGGGCTCCCACAGGTGTGAGCTCTGTGTTTTAGTAAAAGCAGGTGATGGTGTGAGGGAACCAGCAAACACCAGCCTTGAGGGCACGGTGCTGGAGGTGCCACTGCTGCTGCTTGGAGCCTTTGGGGACAAGAAAAGACCTTTGGCCGTAGCTGGAGGAGGTGCAGACAAATCCCACTTCTTCCAAGAACTCACCTGTAACATCACGATCTCAGAGCTGAGCTTAAAAAAAGAGAAGGAGAGAGGAGAAGTAGTGAGGTTCTTTTCCCCCGAGTTGTGCTGTATTGTCCATTTCTGTCAGTCCGGACAGAGATGACAGCACCGAAGGGCCCTGCTGACGTTTGGTTACCATTGCACTGTACATTAACAGAGAGTGGGATGTACACGTGTGGCAGCTTTTTAACACCTCAGCTCTTACTGCTTCGTGTTTACCTGGATGATTTTTTTGTGTCCAGGAGCCCTGAGGTGTTCGTGGTGCAGTGTTAGTAGGCAGTTGTGTGTGCTGTTTGGAAACAAACCCTCTCATGGGCAATAACCAGCCTTGAGAACTAATGCTGAGCTGGGATGGCAGTTGCTGCTTTCCCTAACTGGTGTTGAGGGCTGCAGTGTGTCCTGCGTGTGGAGCTAGCCCTCGGCATCATCAGCAAAGATTTCTGTTGAATGTGAGTCCTGCTTTGGGATGCTCAGCCCATGAGATGTGAGTTTATGCAGACTGATCACTGGCTGGAAGCAAAACCCTCCTCGAGGTGTAACTCCCTGGCTGAATTTTTAAGAGCAGCCCTATAACCTCGTCCTTCCCAGCTGTAAATTGGGCAGAAGTTGTAGCTGGACTGTGTGTTCTGTCTGCCTGTGGCTCTAGAGCTGAGGAGCCCATGAGAGTATCTGGCTGATGTAGGGGGACCTGAATTCAGAGCGAGCTGGAAAGGTGTAGGGATGCAGGAACTCAGTTTTTCAGGAAGGGAAACACTTGAGGGATTTTGTGAAAGTGGTGGATTGGCTTTGAGAGAGTTTGGGCTTTCAGAGCTCTCAGTGTCCTCACCTAGGAGAAGGAGAACTTAGTGCTGTTTTTTGCTGGAGGTTTTGTGATCAAGTGTCTGCGGAGTTTGCACTGTTGGTCTGTGCTTCAAGATGATGCGGGCACTGGAAATGTGGAGAGCTCTCTTGGGTGAAACTTGCTCTGTTTTGAATTTCTTACCTAGGCAGCGTCGACGTAATAGCTGAAGAAAAGATTTTTATATCCTCCAAGTATCTGTCAGTCCCCAAAAATTGTGGAGGAGGATGCTTTTACTGAGACTGTGCTTTGCTCTTAGTTGCTCCGCAGAGAAGCTCTTGTGATGATTGAAGGGAGCCCGATAAAAGAGGCTGGTTGTGTTTGGGCTCGTTGCTGCATTAGGAGTCCACTGCTCATGTTCTTGTTTAGGGGTGGGGTGCTTCTGAAGTTTGTGATGTGTAATGTGCATTGGAGTTCTTTGGTTTGGGGTTTTCTGTGTGCTCAGGGCCCGAGGTACTGAACAAAGGCAACCCCGTTACCCTGCATGGCAGGGAGCATCCCTTGGTGTGGGGCCTCCGTCTACACAAAATATTGCTTGGGACAGCTGCAGTGTCGAGGACACTCGATACTACGTGCACAGCCCAGGACACCATTTATGGAGGAGATGTGTGAACGAATGGAGTGGGTTCTGGTAGCTGGAGGAGTCACCTGGGGCAGATGCTGCAGCCAGGAAAGTGCTGGGAAGTGGGGGAGGGACACACTGTGGGTCCCAGGGTGCCAGTGTCACCATGGGAAGCAGCCTGGGGGTGAACAGTACCAGAAGTGTCCCAGCTGTGGGGAGGGAAGGGCAGCAGACGAGCCTGGGGTGTGTGCTCTGACTCCTCAGCTCTGCAGAGGAGGGAGCAAGGTTTGAAATGGAGAAGAAAAGCATTTTGAATGATCCCCTTCGCCCCTCCACCGAGGGGACGAGGCTTTGGCCGTGAACCCCCCCGCTCCGTGCCTGCCGACATTGCTCTACAAGGCAGGCGATGCCTGGGCTCGCCGGGGATTTGTCGGGTCTTTTGTCCCTCGCTTCCCAAGTTGTGCAGATCCCGCATAGGCTAAATGGGGAGAGCGGAGGGGAGGAGACTTGTGTGATGAAGGAGGAGGGGAGAGGGCCTGGGCTTGCTTAAGAATATAAGGCCGGAGACAAAGGCTGAGCTGCACATGGAGAGCAGCGGGCACCTGGCAGCGCCTGGCTCTTCCATAGGCTGCCAGCGCTGGGCTCAGTCCTCACCCCACAACTCTGCAAAGAACAGACGCAGCTGGCCGAGGCTTGGTCCTACTAACCGGCTCCACGGCAGCTTCGTTTTAACCCCACCCGGGCAGGCTGCAGCAGCAGATGATGATGCCTCGAGCTTTTGGTGGATGAGCATATGAAACCGTTTGCAGCTTTGCAGTTGCCTTGTATTTCGCATCATGGTGAAGTGGGAAAGACCTGAACTGGGAAGCCCAGTGCTCCTCCCAGCGCTTGCAGTGTCGGTGCCCGCAGCGCCCGTTAGGAGAGGTTGGATCTCGCAGCTCTACCAAGATTTCTCTCTCCTGGCTCTTGTCAGAAGCTTTGTGTGACGAAACCAGGAGTGCAGAGAGCAGCTTTTGTGCTGCACTGGAAGGAGACAGGTTTCCTGTTCTGTGTTGTTTAAAGGGCACGTGAGTGTCTTTAACTGTTCCAGTGCCCGGTGCAGCGAGGGATCCTGTTGCTGCTGTTTGGTGGAGTTTTGGCTGCCCGATTGTTGTTCTTTCCCCTTTGGCCCTCTCAGGTGTCTGTGGCGGTGAGGGCCCCCAGGAGCTGCAGAGCACACCAGCCTCTTGCTCTCTGTTGATGCTCGCCCACAAGCTTGCTATGGTATTGCCTTTTCCACGACATAATCAAAATAAAAGTGTTTTTGTTCTGAATGTTTCAGTGCTTTTCCTTTGGGCCAAGCTTCACCTGGAAGAGACAGGACTCTCAGTCATTTCAGGTGGGTTTTTATAGACGTCTGTGGACTTTGATCAGCTTTTGTGATTCGTTGCAAACTTACTACCAGGCTAGCTGAACAAAGCAGCTGAAAGGCTGTCTGTGAACAAGGGTGGCTGCCTTTGTTTTCCTGAAGTTACACAGTGCACAACTAGCTGTGGAGTTGTGGGGATGGGTTTTAATTACGAAGGCTCTGAACCAGATCCTCGAATTGAAAGCAGTGTCACCTTCCTCATGCAGCAGGAGATTCTCCTCTTGGTTTCACTGACAGCAGCAGTGGCTCTGGCCTAAGAGCTGCTGGAGCTGGTTATTTCTCACTCTGGATTGAGGCTTGAACTCCGTTATCTTTTAAAGAAGTGGCTTCAGGTTTGCGTCTCTGTTGCTGTCTGTTTATTCCTACTCTGCCTCAATGTTTGTGTAGCTCTGTAGTGAACTGGTCCAGCTGAGGAGTAACCAGTGATAAAGGGTTCCTCCTCCTCTCCCTGCCCTCTAGAGCTGGATTATTTTTCCCATCTGGTTCCCTGTGAATCAGCAGCAGCACTTCCATGCTCCAGCAGTGGAGTAGCTATGGGGTAGGATAAGCAGCTTGGGAGCAGCCAGGGCCGGGAGCTTTGAAGCAGCTGCTGGAGAGGAGGGGGTAACCCTAACCTTTTGGCTCTAAGTCCTTTGAGAGACTTTATCAGATCTCAGTTTTAGTGTAATTCACATTAACGTTGTCTCAAGCTTTTAGTACCTAGGATCTCTCTGAGATGTTTTGATCTGTTTCTTTCCATATTCAGCCTGACTTGGGCTAATCCTTTCACCCCTGTCCCAGTCTGGAATTGCTGTGCATGTGCTGTGTTTTCAGACCTTTTCCTTAAAGGCGTTAGAGAAGCAGGTAACCTGTTGAAAAGAAGGCTTTTTCCTTTGAGAAGACCCTCGAGAGGCTGTTAGGATGCTACGAGTGTGAACCTCACTGCTGCAGAGCAGGGTCTGTGTTGCTGCAGTAGAGATCCTTCTTCCCTCTCATCCTGTGACAGCAAGTTATTCTTGGCCTCCAAGAACGGAATAGAAACCATGCAGCAAACTGCCTGCATTTCTGGCTTCAGGACTGACAGAAGGCACCTTGACTCACAACCCTCCAGCTGTCGTCAGAGAGCATTAGAACCTTACTGGTGCTGACTTGTCTCTGACAGGTTAAGTTCCATTGATGCCATTCCTCTCCCCAATAGACTCTGATGTGTCAGTGCTGCTTCCTGTCACCTGAAGTTCGCACTGGGATGCTGTGCAGTTGCTTTAAATTGAGTTGAACTCACAGGGGCCACCGCTGTGTGTGCTGGAGTCCCAGTGAGGTCTTACTGGGACGTGACCTCCCATCTTCTAAGTGTGAGATCCTCGGTACCTTGAGGGTACCGTGGTACCTGGAGGATTTGGTAGGCTGAGGAGGAGATTTCATGGAGTGTGACTGGAAAAAATGTTGTAACAGGTCTGACTGCCCTTGCAGAGAGGAAAATGATAACTAGAGGTAGATGGTAACTGGCTTTTGGGGGTTTCAAGTGTCCACAAGTTCAGCCCCCTTCATTTTTCACGAAGGAAATAAAAGTGGCCCGTGCTGCGTCGCAGGGAGCACTGCTGTCGAAGCGCAGTGGGTTCTAACGTCCCCTGTTGGTTCCTTTCTGTGCTCTTTCAGCCCCAGTGGCAAGAAGTTCCGCAGCAAGCCCCAGCTGGCCCGCTACCTGGGCAGCTCCATGGACATCGGCACTTTTGACTTCCGCACGGGCAAGATGTTGATGAATAAAATGAACAAGAACCGGCAGAGGATGCGCTACGACTGCTCCAACCAAGCTAAAGTAAGAACAAGCTGCAGGGGCAGCTTTTCTCCTTCCATCCACTGCTGGGACTGGCTGCCTCTCAGACGAGCCTCTGTCGTAGCATGAAAATGAAGCCTTTCGTAAGGGAGTTGCGTAAGATCGTCTCTCTTACTGGGTGTTGGACAGATACTGCAGTTCACTGATTCTTCCAGGGCGCTGACACCACAGAGGAGTGTTCCAGTGCTGCTAAATCTCTACAGAAGAGCTGGGGAGAGGGTCAGCATCCTTCCCTCTGCCCCTCCTAGAGGGTGAGATTGCCTTCTCCAGTACCATCACCTCGAGAGCCCCAAATCTCCAACTGAATCCTGTCACTTTGCAGCAGCTCTGCTCTGGCATCTTCAGGGCTTCCCAGTTCAAGAAGGACAAGGTGCTACTGGAAAGAGTCCAGTGCAGCCACTGAGGTGATCAAGGGCTGGAGGAGCATCTACCCTAGAGGAGAGGCTGAGAGAACTGGGGGCTGCTCAGCCTGGAGAGGAGGAGACTGAGGGAGGATCTCGTTGATGCATAGAAATATCTAAAGGGCCAGTGTCAGCAGGGTGGGACCAGGCTCTGCTTGGTGGTGCCCAGCGATAGGACAGGGGGCACTGGGCACAAACTGGAACACAGGAGGTTCCACCTGAACACAGGGAGAAGGTTTTTCTCTGGGCAGATTTTTCCTGCCCAGAGAGGTTGAGGAGTCTCCTGCTCTGGAGACATCCCAAACCCTCCTGGGCTGTTGCTGTGGGATTTGCTCTGGGGGATCGTGCTCTGGCAGGAGAGTTGGACTGGACAATCTTCAGAGATCCCTTCCAATCCCCACCAGTCTGGGATTCTATGATGTGGTTTGAGAGAGGAGAGCAGAGAGTGGTACAGGGCAGCAGGAATAAGGAGTACCACAGCATCCCGCAAGCAGCTACCTATCCGTAGGTCGTGCTGGTGTCTCAGCTCTGGAACTGATCTAAGGGAGGGGTTGTGTTTTAGGCGAGTCATTCTTGTTGTCCATTGGATGCTCAAAGCTTTCTCAGAACCCAAAAGTCTGTGCACCTAAACACTAGATGTAGAAAACAGTGTAGTCCTTACTGTCTACATCTGTCAGCCAGTCCTGGATCAGCAGCAGCAGAGTGGCTGGAGCACTCCATGACAACACGAGGTGTCGTAGTGATGGTTTGAAAGCACCATGCCTTGCTGCAGAGACCTAACACGCGTTCACAGGCTAAAAATTGTGCCCAAACCTTTCCAGAACTGCAGGAATAGTTATCCTTGGCATCTAAACAGATCAGCACACAGATGGTTTAGAGTGATACTTGTCCTGGATACATCTCTTCTACATCTCATGAATAAATATGTTAAGCAGGCGCGGTGTCTGCATCCTCAAGAACAAGTGTGTCCTGCAGCCATTTCGGGACTTGCACGTTCGATCTCGGGCAGGAGGAGTGTTCTTCCTCTGTTTCCACTAACAGAAAATGCAGTTGCCTGGTGAAAACTTGGTTGTCAAGAACTGAAGGTTAAAAAAAAAGCAATCAAGATTCTGGCTGTGTTAATGCCTTTAACTGGGCTGTCACAGAATCACAGCCTGGCTTGGGTTGGACGGGACCTTTAGGATCACCCAACCCCCTGCCATGGGGTGAATTTAATTCACCTCTGACCAGAGCAGGGTGCCCAGAGCCCCATCCAACCTGGCCTTGGACACTGCCAGGGATGGAGCAGCCACAGCCTCCCTGGGCAGCCTGCTCCAAGGCCTCAGCATCCTCAGTGTAAAGAACTTAAGATCTAATCTAAATCTTTCCTCTTCCAGCTTACAGCCATTTCCCTTAATCCTATCACTACCAACTCTTGTAAAAAGCCTTTCTCCAGCTTCCCTGTGGGCCCCCTTCAGGTACTACAAGCTGCTATAAGGCCTTCCTGGAGCCTCCTCTTCTCCAGCTTGAACAGCACTAACTCCCTCATCCTGTCCCCATAGCAGAGGGGCTCCAGCCCTCTGATCATCCCTGTGGCTTCCTCTGGACCCGCTCCAACAGCCCCAGGTCCTTCTTGTGGCAGAGGCTCCAGAATAGTTCCCAGGAGTCCGGGTGAGGTCCCCTTTTGACCGACACAGGCAGAACCAGGCGTCGTCTCCGCACTGTGGAGGCAGAGCTGTACCTAATTCCTTCCCTTTGTTGCTGAGACAGCAGAGCAGGGTGTGGAGCACGCGCTCCGGAGCAGAGCCGTTACGCAGACGTCTCGTGTGCCGTCAGTACTGTAGATGGATGAGGAGTCCCATCGGTTTGGACGCGTTCCGTGCCATTTTGAACCGCATTATGTAAACACTGCAGATGCAGCCGCTTCCCTCCGCTGCCGGGGCATTTTTATACGCGACGAGATCTATTTTCAATGTATGCGTGAAATGTGTCAGGGAACATCTGACATATGTGGGAAACATATTCCTGCGCCGTATGGGCAGTGGATAAGGTCGCTCGTGAACAGCTTGAAAACCGCAATCATTTGCATACGGATATGGAGCTGCGGAGAAGCTGATCCCATCGCAGGGGAATGCGGGTATGTCCCCGGTCCCTGTAGCTCACTGGAAACGTCGGCGCTGTTGGACTCGCAGAATCATCCCATCGTTTGGTTGGAAAAGGCCTTTAAGATCGTTGAGTCTGACTGCTGCCCCAGCGCTGCCAAGTCACCACTAACTCCTGCCCTTCACACCGCGTCTCCACAGCTTTTCAACCCACCCAGACACTGGGAATCCACCACTGCCCTGGGCAGCCTGAGCTGAGTCTGGGGAACCCTTTCAGGGAAGAAAAGGTTTAGGTTAGGCCCAACCTAAACCTCCCCTGAGGTAATTTTTCTGTCATCCTACAAGTAGACTCCAACCTCCTGGACTTCAGGCAGCTGCACAGAATGAGAAGGTCTCCCCTGAGTTTCCTTTTCTCCAGTTGAGCCCTCCCAGTTCCCTCAGAGCACCGGGGCTCCAGCCCCTTCCCCAGGTCCTCATGCTAAGATCTGAGAGCAAACACAAATAATGAGAAGTGTTTAGTGCCTGGAAACTTTCACCCATTCCTGGGAACCGAGGTTTGTAACTGGGTACGGAAACCACTGGGTTTGTGACCCCTTGCTCAGTGCTATTTTGATCATTGCAAGTCATCCCCGCTCAGGGCAATTTTCTCTGTCACAGAGCAGATCCTGTTCTGCCTTTCAAGCATCACTTCAGACTGGAGCAGCTCTCTGCGCTGGGCCAAGCTACGATGCCTTGGGGATGGTACCAGTGAGGTCAGAGCGTGGCTTTAATCCGTACGGAAGTCTCTTGTGCGGCTGCTGAACCTTAGCCAGCGGGACACGAGTGAGTCTTGAAGGCTGATAAGATGAATCACGATGACTAACAAATCCAACTTGTTGCCGTTTTTGCTCCCTTTCACAGATTTCCTTTTGATTTCCCTTGGCAGCGCTCGGGTGGATGTTAATCCTTGGCAGCGTCGGGGTAGTAAACACTACGCTCTCGCGTGCGTTCGTCGCTGCGTTTCCACGTTCCCCTTCTTCACTGATTGTCTTTTAAATGGGTCCCAGAAAGCACTTGGAGGGAGAACTGCAGTTTGCACTTCACTGGCATGGCATGGCACTGCTCCTGGCTCCAGCCCAGGCGAATGCGGTCCGGAGCGTGAGCACGTGCCGTCGGTATCAATGGAATTATTCACCTCCTCAAAATTAAACGTATGCGCCCGTGTTTTAGTGAACGGCGGCGGCTGGTGCCTTACGGCAGGGCCCATCGAAGGAAATGCAGCACTGCTTGCAGACTCTGAGTTTCCTAACCCGATGCTGCCTTTGGGGAAGGCTTCGGCGCTGGAGATGGATCTTTGCCTTTCCTGAGATAGATCAGAAGGACCCGGTTCAGTTTTGTGCTCGTGTGAACCCAGGAGCTTCAGAGAGTGCCCATCCCTAGGTGAGTTTAGAAGTCGCTTGGATGCAGCGCTGGGGGATCTTGTAGATTAGGGTTGATGGTTTGACTTGATGATCCCAAGGGTCTTTTCCAACCTGAATGATGCTATGAAACAGGTATTTTACAAACGGCACAGGAGACCCTCCAGTGAAGCAATTGCTCCTGCTGGCCTTCTGAGAGCAGGGGCTGGGTTATCGTTAATGACTTCTGTGTTATTTATGCAGGTCCGTGGGTGCACGACAGCTCCTCCAGACAAGTCACTCTGCCTTGAGGACTTTCCAGCCCGCCAGCCAGGTCCTGGGAGTGGTATCAGCCACAGGAGGGAGTTTGGTGCAGCCACACAGGTAAGGGTTAATCCTCGGCGCAGCGTTATCGACGCTGTTATTTCACTTGTGTTGCAACTGCGTCGAGTAGGCTCAACCGATGCCGCGGTTTCGCAACCTCTTCACTCTGGCATCAGTTGAAAGGAGCAGCCTCCATCATCTTCCTCATTCCTGCTCCTTTTTCTGCCTCTTTTCTTGTGGGTTAGGTGGCCACATGGGGAGCCGGCTCAGGGAAACAGTCCCGGGTTAGGGCTTATCTGGCAAAAACAAGGAAAGGTTTAATCCTGGCCGGTCCTGACTGAGATCCCCAGCGCGCGGCTGTGCAGCTCTTTCTACCCTGCCTGTTTTCCTGTGCAGCTGGGCTCAGCTGCCTGGGTACCCCTAAGAGGCCCTCCTGCTGCCAAGGTCCTGCTGCAGGAGGTACCCTCAGAACTCCCCATGGCCCCGGTGGGGGATTGGGAAGGGACCGCCGTTGTCTTGCACCCTGTGAGCTTTCCCCGCTTTACCCCTTCAGCGTACTGGCCATGGCTGCAGGACCTCGCACAGCTCAAGGTTTAAAAGCCCTGACCCATTTGTCCTGTCGACAGCCCCGCTCAATTTGATGGGGTGTTTGTCAGCTCTGCTGTGCAGGCTGCAAGTTGCTGGGGTTGCTCTGTGCTCCCAGCTCCAGGTTGGAGCTCCTGACAGGGAGCTCCCAGCTGGGGTCACACTGTGCTCCCTGACAAGGAGCCACCAGCTCCAGCTCTGTGCTCCTGACAGGGAGCACAGAGCGACCCCAGCAACTCGTGACCTTCCCCACCCCATCCTCAGATAACCCTGCGCAGCCCTGGGGACACCCAGACCGCAGGCACTCGCTGGTCTCAGGGCAGCTCTGCTTTCTCAGGCTGCAGCCCCGCTCGGAGCAGGAGGCCCTGCCTCGGGCGCCGCAGTCCTTTTAAAGCTGCTTTGTGGGTTTCTTTTCTTTCCTCTCTTCTTTTTCCACACCCCCCCACCCCCCTTCCAGGTTCCCAGGGCTGGGGATTCAGCTTCTGGCTTCATGCAGAAATCCCCGAGGGTTTCAGATCCCCACGAGGCCTCTCAATGTCTTGATCTGCTTGAATAGGCATTTTTAGCGCGGCCCCGGCTGTCATCGGGGCCTGTTACAGTCACTCAACTGCAGCAACATTGTTCTGGAGGCCGCGGCGCCCGGGACACCTCCTTATTACCATACCCGCGCGGGGGATCTGGCCGCTGGGCTTCTCCGCCGAGCATCGCGTCGGCTCTGCGGCCGGAGGAGGCCAATTAGCCCTCCTTGCGCACGCCCCAGCCGCCGTCCCTTCCCAGCTCCCGGCATCTCCGTCCCACAGGGCTGCTGGCGCCTGTCCGTGCCCGTCGGTCCCGCTGGAGGCGAAGGTGACCCCCTTTCCCCGCGCCAGGCTCCCCGGCAATGCGGCTTTTCTTTGCGAGCGGCCGCCTCCACCCCCTGACGGGGAGAAGGGGCCGTGAAAGCCCCGCTGCACTTTTGAACTTGCTGCCGACGCGCTCAGGGGCTGCGCGGGGCAGCCTCGGCGGAGGGGCCGGGCCCAGCGGGGACCCGGTGCAATTGCCCAGAAGTTATTAATAGGCTGCAGAAGAATGTGGTGGCTGGACAAGGGGTGAGGCGGAGGGGAGAGCAAGAGGGAGCGGAACAGGGAGGGCCAGCCGGTGTGATGAGGCAGGAGTGCCCAGGGGGCTGTGGAGTCTCCTTCTCTCGAGATATTTAAACCCTCCTGGCCGTGTTCCTGTGCAACTTGGTCTAGGTGATCCTGCTCTGGCAGGGGGATGGCACTGGATGACCTTTTGAGGTCCCTTCCCATCCCTAATGATCTGTGCTTCTGTGCGAGCGGCTGCCTGCATGAGACATAGGCAGAGGAGATGGGCATTGGCACGGCAAGGCCAAGGCTGGAGCTCCTAGTCCCCCTTGTCCTGCACGGGTGTCCCACCCGTGGGCAAGCTGGTGGAGCTGCCTGACCCCAGCGCTGGAGGCTGGAGAGGGCAGGGGGACCAGGTCTTGGGGGTTCAGTCCCCTCAGAAGGCATCCCTTTCCTGAGATGAAATATTGCTGGGGGTTCATGAGCCAAATTTGCCATCTAGTGGCCCTAGGGACCATTGCAGAGGGACCCACGTGCCCTCAGTGGCTGCAGAGAGCCACGGCACCTGTGCCTGCCTGGAGACTTCTCCCTCAGAGGTCAAGCCCAGGGTGCTTCTGCTTTACTCACAGGGACCCCAAGAAGCCCGTGGTCCCTGCAGTGATGCCACCTTGGTCTGGCTGCATTGCACAGAGCCAACCTCAGCTGCCCTGCCCGGCTCTCAGGGCTCTTCAGAGCTGGTCCCCACTGGTTGTACCAGAACAGGGCCCCACAGCACAGTTCAGCTCATCACCAAAGTGCAGGAGGGCTTGGAGGACCTGAGAACAGGAGCGTGTCCGTTGCTGTGTGGAGGCCCTGAGAAGGGTTGTCTCGTGCCCATGGCCCAAGCAAAAGCCTCTCTGAGGCTTTTGCTCTCTCCTTGCAAGGCTACTGACTTGTTTGTATCATGAATTGGCTTCTTACCTCATTCTTTGCCACCAGCCAGACTTTTCCATGAGCACAAGAGCCTCCAGGTTACACAAGGCCGCTGGAGACTGTCAGAACTAGGGAGGAGTTGGAGAAGGGGTAGAGCTGGGAGCAGAGCACCCCAGGACCCCAGCCAGCAGACTCTCTTTGGGCTGTCACCCAGGACGATTTCTCTTTATAAACAGCTCTCCCTGGTCAGAGAAAGCTTTGGCTGCCCCGTCTGTGGGAGACGCTGGTCCATAACGTGGGATCATACAATCACAGACTGGTTTGGGCTGGAAGGGACCTTCAAAGCTGGCCAGTTCCAACCCCAGAGACCAGGTTGCTCAAAGCCCCGTCCAGCTTGGCCTTGAGCACTCGCAGGAACGCGGTGCAGTCAGGGTAAAGGAAGGAAGGCACCGTGCCCCTCAGTGTCCGTAGCTTTAATGCACAGCCGTCCTGAGCAAGACCACACACATCAATAAATAGAATTGATAATGGTAGAGCAGCCCCAGCAAACCCAGCTGTCACCAGTTTGCCTTCTCCACTGTGCTCGCGTCAGAAAGGGGTGCTGCTTCTAGGCTAACGCAGAAGCACCATCTCCCTCCCCTTCTCAGTGGGGATCTGCTGGAGGAGGAAATCTTCGGTTCCCTGGACCAGACGCCGGTCTGGGCGATGTCTTCTAAGGCACCTGTGGGCTCCCGCTCTGCCTCACGCCCGGCGTCACGGCTGTTCCCTGCCCCGTCTGCTGGCCGCAGCGCCCTGCTGCGGGACAGGGGCGCAGCCGAGGCCTCCCCACGCAGACCCCCCCTGCGTGCATCACACACCCTGTGCCCAAGGGATGCCTGAGGGCAGCCGGCTCTAGCACTGCTTGTGGCGTTCCTCCAGGGCAACGTAAGGCACCACGACAGGCCAGGAGTCGCTGGGCCAGTACCTGAGCTCAGGCTTGAACGATGGCATCTCATAGCTGACGTCGAAGTAGATGACCAGCGGGCAGCAGTACAGGAGGGACAGGGCTATCAGCACGTGCCTGGCAAGGAAAGCAAAGGGGTGTTTATGGACAGGGTGAACCCCACCTGCTTCTCCTGCACCTCGCAGCCAAGCGGTGTGGCAGGGGCAGGCAAAGGTCCCCACAAGGCACGAGGGCTGCAGGGAGTGGGGGTCCCACAGAGGAAAACCTGGAAGAGCTCTGTGGTTTGGAATGGGGGCAATTCCCTGCTCAGAGGGGATGGGGTGACAGAGGGGACTTTAACCTCAAAGCAACCACCCGTTGCTAGCCCAGCCCTGCTGGGGATGTGTCCCTGTCATCCCAGTGATTTCTGGTGATGAACCTGACAGTGTGCCTGTGTGCAGCCCTTCCAGCCACGCTCGGCCAGACCCTCAAAGCATCGTCTTTCAGCTGGCTGTGAAATAACTCCACGAATACTGTGCTTGGTGCAGCCTGCTGGGAGCAGATGCAGCCCTTCCGCTCAGCTGGAGGGACCTGGAAACAGTTTCCCTTGCAAAGCACTGGTGAGGAGGGGAGAGGGGCCCTTAACCAGAGATGAGGGCCAAATCCTTGGGCTGCGGCCAGGGTGAGCAGCGTAGCAACAGAGGACAGGGAGAGGGGGGCAGAGATGCAGCTGCTTCCTGGTCCAATGTCACATCCTCACGTCCCTGCTCCCGTTTGTCTCTAGAAACCAAGATCCTGCAATGTTTGAACTGGGATTGCTGCCTCTGCGCTGGAGCCCTTACCAGAAGCTGTGGAAGTAGGGGAAGTTGATGGCCTGCCAGAGCCCACAGAGCCACCTGTCACTTATCCAGCTGCTGATGGCCAGTGCCCACCACATGACCATCACTGCGGCCATCCGGTGAACCCTCTTGTCTTTGCACCTGGAAGACACAGCGAGGGACAGGAAAGACGGTGAGTTCCAAGCAGGGCTGGTTCCTGTCTGCAAACACTGGTAGAGGCCAACCCAGAGAGCTTCTTCTGCAGAGTGGCCTTCAGCCCAAGGGCTGGAGAAGTGGGGCTCTGTGCAGAGGGTTCCTGGCGTGCTGTGGGTGAGGACGATGCTAGGAGATGCCGAGGCACTCCAGTCTTTCTCCTCATGTCCTGGGGGGGGTTCTCCAGTCCCGCACTGGTTCCCAGATTCCCCACAAAGGGGAAAGTGCTGCAGAGAAGGCAGCTGGGGAGGAGAAGATACACCCATGGCTCTTCCCCATTCTGCGTGGCACCTGGCCAGGTGGCCTTCTTGTGTCCCGCTGCCCACAGGTCTGCCCGTGCCTCTTCTTGGTCTCCCCTTGGCTGCCCTGATTCTGTGTGGAGCTGATAGCCCAGCGTGCGGCTGGTGAAGACTTGGGCTCAGCTATGACAGATACACAGTCACTGCCGTGGCTGAGCAGGACAGGAGCAAGCAGTGGGCCCGCAGGAGACCCCTTGCAGCCCCCTCCTTACTTTTTCAGCTCACGCCACGTCAGGTAGAGCAGGTGGAAGGCGATGCAGTTGAGCGCGTAGGCGTTGACCGCCGGCTTGATGAAGGACATCAGGGTACTGATGATGGTGGTGATGGCACTCAGCCAGATGAAATGCTTCCTAAAGGGAGGTGGGAGTGAGTGTCAGTGCCCACAGTGTGGCTGGGTGGAAAGGCTCTTGCTCATTGCCTGAGAGAGGAGACCCCTCTGCACCTCCCTTCTCTTTGCACATAGACTCATAGACTGAGTTTGGTCAGAAGGGGCTTTAAAGATCATCTGGTTCCAACCTTCCGCTAGATCAGGTCGCTCAAAGCCCCATCCAACCTGGCCTTGAACACTTCCAGGCGTGGCTGAGCTCAGCCTCTGCAGTGGCTCTGGCAGGATGTCTGAGGTAATCAGCTTATATCTGGTATGAAGCCCCCCAGTTAGACCACGACAGAGCAGGGAGCAGCCCACGAGGAGGTCACTCGTGGGCTCTGGTGGTGGTGTCAGAGCATCGAGAGTCAAAGGCATCGGGAGCTTTGCACAGGAAAGGACTGCAAAGCAGGAGCCCAGCAGGGCAGGGGCTTGAGCCGGGCAAACTGCGGGTTTGGGCTGACTGAACAACAATGGGGCTCCGAGGGGCCTTTCACATGCAAATCTCTGCCCAAGTGCCTTCCCTTCTCCCCCACCGTCTCCACAGTGAACTCCTGGTGACCCCCTCTTCAGCATGGGAAGAGCAGACTTGCAGCAGGGCTTAGCCAGGGTCCCATCCTTTGAGTAGAGCCCTGCTGGGCTCCAGTTCCTGCTGCTCGGTGCTCACCCAGCATCCCCATCCTTTCCACTGAGCCCTGCCAGCCCTCCTGCAACCAACCTCCAGAACATGGGATGTGAACCTGGACCAGCTTGTCCCACAGAAAACTCCATCAGCCCTCAGGGCAAGTTCTCTGGGGATGGCAAGGGCTGCTGCAGTGGTTTGGCAGCCCCGGTGGTTGAATGTGGGTGCTTGGGAATGTTGAATTTCCTGACTAATTTTGATTAACTCTGTGCAAAGCTGCCCATGCAGCTCTGCAAGGACAGCCCAGCACAGTCCTTCCCCTTCCTACTCCTCCTCTGTCAGCACCACTGAGGGATGGGGGATCTGGCCCCAAAGCAAACTGCCATAACCTCATTGATGACTCTGAGAGGAGTCATCAGTGGCTGGGGGGGATCTGTGAGTCCCACACATCAAGGCCAACTTCCCATTCCTCCCCTCAGAACCTGCCACTGCTGTCCCACTCAGTCTTACCTGGTCTTGATGAACCTGGGGAAATAAATCTTTGGGAACCAGAAGGAATAGGCCACGGCCAGCGTCCAGAGGATGGAGAGCTCATCCAGGAGTTGCCCCACGTAGCTCAAGGTCATGTGAAAGTATGTGGAGAAGATACCTGCAAGGAGCAAGGATGGCCCGTGTCGGCAAAGCTTCATCCTCACACAAGGCTCTCTGGCCTGGCAGGTCCCTGGGGGCCGTTCCTGAAGCCACACCATTCCTGAAGAGCAGGGCATGGACCTTGGTGGCTGTGGAGGCCTGAGTGAGTCAGTCCACGCAGCACCACGGGGCTTTACTGGGCTGGCTGCAGCCAGCAGGAGCCACGAGCTGCAGGACTTGTGGTTTTGTCTCACATCCTAGCTTGACCCTGTGCTTTGGCCGCTGAGAACCATCCCTCAGAGGCATCAGTGAAGGAACAGTCAGGAGCTCTGGCAACCCGGCTGCTCTTCTCACACCCTTGGCACCCACCTACACAGAAGAGCAGCGCGGAGATGACGTACAAGGGCAAGGCGCGCTGCTGCCGGTACTGCCGGTTCAGGTGGAGCAGGGCAGGAGAGAGGACAAAGAAGCTGACATTGCTGATCTGCAAAAGAACAGGCACATCTAGCTTACTGCGTGGTCTTGGGCCAGTCCCATCATCCCACCACGTGCCTCCCTGTCGCACTGTGACGAGGATCTCTGGTGGAAAGCGTTGCGTGGAGGCAGGTTCTACTCTTGGCACGGGGAGAGGGCAGAGCTGTTTCTCGAGAAGCGAGGCTGGAACTGGAAGGACAGCTATTGCTGTGACAGCAGCCTGTGCTCTCCCTGCAGACACCTCTGGGACCAGCAAGCCCAGGGCAACTGGTGTAACCCCTCTTGGGTGACAATTCGGCTTCAGCTGCCCAGTGTCTTCAAGGAAGCTGCCAAATCTCTTCTGTTTGCAGCCCTCTCCCTCTCCTGCCAACCTGTCAGGAGCTCCCTGAGTGGCTTGTGCCCCTTTCGGCCAGCAGCGAGGGGTTGGGTGAGTGTGAGGAGCTAGACCACCGCAGCCAGGAAACCCATCGTTAGCTGGGAATGGGTGCGGTGGAGAGCAGCAGGGCAAGCAGGACGCTGGTAGGTGGGAACAGGCAGGATTGAGGTGACATCCTGTGGTGTCACGTGTGAAGCTGCCTGGCCTGGGGGGAGAGGCGTTCTGGACACTAGTAATTATGGGAAGTCATAAACCTCCTTCAAACATACCGGGCAGATGAATTCAGGGAAATTATTCTGCCCTGATTTCTAACTTGGCAGAATTGCTGCAATGAGAGGATTTTATTCATCTGGGGAGCAGGGGGGTGACACTGGAAGAAGGGGGTGATACTGGGGCTCGACCTCGTGCTGCTTCGGCTGGTTAAAGGTTCCGGTGCTTCAGGGAACAGCAAATGCTGACGGGCAAAGTGTGGCAGCTGGGGAGGAGCAGTGCCCAAAGCCTGGACCTGTCTGTTGCATCAGGCCCCCTCCACCCTACGGCTATGGGGAAGTGAAGTTTGGGATAATCTTCTCTGTTCTTCTTCCTCCAGCTTTCCCACCTCCCTCTGCAAACTCAGTGAAGGGGTGTCAAGGGGAAGTGCAGCCTCCCTAGGGAAAAGCTCTGCTTGGGAACGGTTGGGACTGTGGTGCCACGTTTGACCTGCCGGAGAGCAATTTGGGGCTTCAGAAGAGCCAGGCAGAGCCACCTGCTCAAACACCCTTTGACTTTGATCTCACCCTGACACTCCTTTTCCTTTCATCTTCCGGCTAGATGCTGCCCCAAAGCCCAAGCCTGGAGTCTGATCTCCACAGCCGGAGTCTCACCCCTCGGCAGCCCTTACACACCCCGGGTAGGGCGCAGGATCGACGGCGGGCTTGTGACACCCCGTGGGATCCAAGTTTACGGTAAAGGGGCTGCAAATCACAGGGATGTTGCTGTGTGCGTGAGAGGTGCCTGCCTGCAGTCCAGAGGGAAGCACAAGTCATGCTTCATGTGAGGTCTCCAGTCCCTCTAAGACCTGCAGATTGATCCTGAGTTTCACAGGGGCTTGCACAGCGCAAGTGGACGGTGCCATCAGCAGCAGCTCTCAGGCCAAGTCGATGGGTTTGCTGTCGGTGCTTAGAGCCAAACCCAGGCCTGTTCCCCTTCCAGCTCTGAAAGAAGGGCAGCGAGACTGGGGAGGGCTCTGGAGAACAGGCCCTGTGGAGAGCAGCCGAGGGAACTGGGGTTAGTTAGTCTGGAGAAGAGGAGGCTGAGAGGAGACCTCCTTGCTCTCTACAGCTCCCTCAAAGGAGGTCGTAGCGAGGCTGCTGCTGGTCTCTTCTCCCAAATTAACTGACGATAGAATGAGGAGAAATGGCCTCAAGTTGCTTCAGGGGAGGTTTAGATTGGAGCTGAGGAAGAAGCTCTTTGCTGAGAGGGTGGTTGGGCACTGGAACAGGCTGCCCAGGGAGGTGGTGGAGTCCCCATCCCTGGAGGGGTTTAAAAACCGAGTAGCTCGAGCCCTTGAGGCTGTGGTCTAGAGGTTAGGGAGCTGTTGGGAGGAGGGCTGGACTTGATGACCCTGCAGGTCCTTTTTCCAGCCAGGCTGATTCTCTAAATGCTGGTCCCCCTTGCACACCTGAGGTCAAGCGGTTTGGAAACGACCGAGAAGCCAGACCTCGTGTTCAAGGAACAGGTGCCTTGCAAAGCCTTTTTCCTGTGAAGTGGTTATGGAGGCTTTTGGATGACAAGCAGGGCTGGCGAGGAGCGAGATGGCGCTGGCAGCAAGTGCTAGCACGTACGGCGGGGTGAGGAGAGGAGCTCGAGGCTGTGTAGGAGAGGCTGAGTCCTGGCTGCGGTGGGCATTGCGACAGTGTCATTAATTACATGATAGCGACGTTATCGCTTCGTTAATTCAGGGTGAGGTGTGCAAGATCAGATATCAGAGGGGAGGAATACTCAGGGGAATGGTGCCAATAGGGTCAAACAGATAACGATTCCTTGCAGAGCAGCCAAACCCAGAGAGCTGAGCTGGGCAGCCACTGAAAAAACACATCTGGGGGGTGCCTCGGGGTCTTCATCACTCGTCAGAGCCAAGCACTCGTTTGTAGATATCTTCTGTCTAGGATGTGGCATCTCCATCCAGTTGTGGTTAGGAGAGTTTTGCAACCAGTACTCCCACTACAAGGGTTTTCCATAGCCTCTGCTCATGCAGAATCCCCCCAGCACAGCTTCTACCTAAGCCTGGCTGGCTTGTACTGGCCGGGAAGCACCAGCTCCCTCTGCCCAGGATGCCAAGGAGACAAGAGAGTAGTGACCTAGCTGAGGTGTGATCTGAACTGAAGGCTTGGCTCAGCCCTGTGGTTTCCCACAGTGAGCTCACAGTGATGTGCCACCTGGCTTGTTGCTCTGGGTCCCTAAGCCAAGGGCACCACTGGCACTTGCCTCTTTCACTGTAAGCAGAGCAAGACTGGGATCAGCAGCGTGGCTCTAAACCTGGCGCATTAGCAGGGGGATGGCAAAGGCCCCAGGGCTTCTGCAGCCCAAGATGGAAGGAGAAACCTGTTTGCATCCCCATCCATTCCAGAGGACCAACCTCTGATGTGACCTGGATGGGAGATGCTGGCTTGCAGAGCGCTGCCTGGCTCTGTGGTTGCAGCAGGAGCGAGGTGGCGTGTGCTGGCTCTCACTTAGGAGAGGTATTTTCTGCAGTGAAAGGAGGTCTCTGCCAAACTCACTGGAGCTCATTTGTTCCCTTAAAGGCCAGCGAACCAGCTTGAGCTGACAGAAAAGCCCACAGAGCCCAAGACACAAGGGAGAACCTCAGAGGCTCTCCCCACCCGTCCAGCAAGTTCCTCACAGCCAGACCTGCGCTGCAGAGGATGAGGCTGCGTGTCCGGACATCACGTCAGTGCTTTGGGGCAGGAAACAGCTGTTGGTGAGTGCTTGCAGAGCGCTGGGCAAGGAGCTGCTGGCTCCCGCGTGCACCTTGCTGGTCCGGCAGGGGAGCGATGCCGTGGGTGGGAGCTGAGCTCACGCAGGGGGCCAGGGCTCTGCCGTGCACTGAAAGCGAGAGCTTCTCCGGGTGTTCCTAGCTAATCTGCACCCACAGCTGAGCTTATCTCTAGCGATCGATGAAGCATCCGGTAGCTCTGGCTGTACAGCAGTGTCAGAGCTGCTGCTGCTTTGCCAGAGAGAGCCTGCTGAGGGTTGGGGTGTCATTACCAGCATCCTGAATCAGTCATTGCAGGAAAGAAATGAGGGGAAAACAGACAAGCCCCTGACTGATGACCCTCAGCAATCCTGTTCTGCTGTAGCAGCCAGAAGACAATAAATTTCTGGGTCACTGAGCCACTATAAATAGTTAGTGCTCTGTGGCTGAACTGCATCCAATCGTGAGCCACCCTGTGTTATGAGGTGCTTAAACTCACTGTTTACATTCTTTGCTCATACCCTTGGTGCTTATTTCTAATCAAAAGCATCCAACCCAAGCAGACCTGAGAGAGAGAGGGAGCGTGGCTGGTGCAGAGGAGTTCTCAGCAGCACGTCGCTACTGCTGCTGGCACAGAGCTACCCTGCCCGAGCCCCAGGGCAGTGTCAGGAAGGAGACACTGAAGAGGATGCTCCGTGCAGGAGCCCCTGCTGATTTAGTGGTGCAGGAGTCCTGAGCAGGGGCTGGCTGGATTCCCAGCGAGTCTAAAACTCTGGCAGACTGACACTGAAGTCAATATTGATCTAATTATCTCAGGGGCAGGCCAGCGAGATAAGGCCCATAAAGCTTCCCACAGAGAGGAAGCAATCGGAGTCGGGGAGGGGGAACAAATGAGTGGAGGAGAGACGAAAGGGAGATCCAGGCTGTTTGGATCACGGCTGAGGCAGTGCCCTGAGCCCCAGCTGGATCTGCAACGCGCGGAGTCGTTCATTCTCTGCCTCCATCTTAGGCTGCTGGTCTGGTCCAATTTCTCTAGTCCCCTGGTCCTGCAAGAGAGCCCAGAGCATGCAAAAAGCTCTGCTGGAGCTGCTCCGAGGGAAAACAGCCCACGAGGGGTGATGCCCATCTGGTCGATGCTCCTGCCTGCTTTTGGTTACAAGGTCTGGTCCTTTTCAAGCCCCTTCTCTGCCCTTTGTTCACCCATTGAGGAACAGGGACTAGGTTAATCCCTGGAGAGAATCCTGGTGGGTTTGCTCTGCCCACAGCTCTCTGTTCCTCAGCATCACCCTAGTTTGTGTCTGCAGAAACACACATGGGGGAAGATTCCCTTTCCTGGAGGAAATCAGGGTCTGAGTCCTACCAGGGAAGATCCATCCTGGCAAGCCTGGTGCCTCCTAGGGGCTGAGGTGTGGAAGCAGGGAAGATGGCTGGGGTCACCTCAGTCCAGAACTGGGCACAGCTTTCAGGAGTAGCTATGGAAGTTAGAAACTTGGGCCCCAAAATGACCTTGGCTGGGAGGAGTTGATGTTTTATGGGAAGTGGAGGGCTTTGGGTCCACAGGAAGATCATAGGATCATAGGATGTTAGGGGTTGGAAGGGACCCAGGAGATCATCGAGTCCAACCCCCCCGATGGTTTGCTTCTGGCAACCGCGAGAAGTTGGTCATGCCAGTGCTTGTGGGGAGCTCCTGAGATGCTTCTCAGAGGGTTCAG
Organism: Phoeniculus purpureus; assembly: GCA_028565055.1. Classification (NCBI taxonomy): domain Eukaryota; kingdom Metazoa; phylum Chordata; class Aves; order Bucerotiformes; family Phoeniculidae; genus Phoeniculus; species Phoeniculus purpureus. The sequence goes on from JAOXOE010000866.1 coordinate 1,344,976, forward strand.
GGTCCTGAGCCACTGCGATGGTCTGGGTGTAAGTCAAGATCCTCATGACCACGGGGTCTTAGCTCCAAAGACACATCTGAAAGGTGCCGCTGCCTGTGCATGAAACTGGGAGCTGAGGCAAAGGAATCCCCCAGAACAGGTTGTGGTTAAAGACCAAAACCTTCAGGCTCCCTTCTCTTTGTGGAAATCAGCCCCTTACTGGTGCTGCAGCGGCACTCCAAAGCACAGAAGCCCCTTCAGCTGAAGTGCTGATGTGAGCACAAGGGGTTTCTGTCCCTCCTTGCCAGTTCTGCCTCTCTCTGCAGCTCAGAGCCGGTGCCCAGAGCACAACCCGCTCAGCCGGGCAGCAGGATTCGGTCTGGGCTGGCTGATCTTTATTTGTTTACTGTCTCAAAGAGAAGTGGCTTTGTACCGCCCGAGCATCCCTCCTCCGAGACCCTGGCCGGGCAATTAGAGCTGGGGAGCTGCGGGCCTCGGGTGAGGGAATTACCGCTGTTACAGGCAATTTATTGAAAGCAGGAAATGCTTGGGGGGGGCAAGAAATAAAGAGGAAGAGACGTTTCCGTGAGAACAAGAACTTCTAGTGTTAGATGGTAATTGCCAAAAGCTGTAAACAAGCCTTTGGAAGGTTGTAAATCCGCATGCCTCACGCCCCTGCCAGCCTGCAACTGCGCTGAGGCCCAAGGAAACGCTCGCAGACACCGGCTCCCTACCGAGGTCTCTGCAGACACCTACCGGTGCTGCCAGCCGCGCTTAAACTGGGAGGCTGCGTTCAAGGGACTGGCGCTGGGCGAAGCCTCAACGGTAAAGGATCACAGGAGGTGACACTGGCTCACGCCTCAGCTTTCCTGCATCTCCAGAGCCAGGTGCCCAACCTGCCCAACACGGTTCGCCTGAGCGCTGGCTCTCCTCTTGCCACTCCTGCACATTTAGCTGGAGTATGTGAGCCCTGTGTGGGACTTAACCCAGTTGGCAGGAGAGTGGCAGGACTGGTATAACAGGATCTCCCAAACCTGGGCTAAGAGCGCTGCCAGAGCTTTTGCGCTGGGATCTCAGAGCTACATGAGCCACGAGTACCCCTGACCCCAGCTCTTTGTGTCAGCAGCCCTTGTATCAGCGATCCAAGTCCCGTGATTGACCTGAAGCGCAGCAAACGCTCCCCAGCCCAGCACCGCCCAACACCAGGCGGTCAAAGGAGTGAGCGGGTCAAGAGAAAAGAGAATTGTCCCGTTTTGCATCCCCAAAGCAGCTCTTGGGTGCCCGGAGCCGGCTGCCTTTGCGCCCCAGCCTGCTCCGCGATGCGCCCGCACTCACGGTGTTGTAGTACTCTGCAATGATGGGGGATCGCTCGAAGTTGCCTTCGCACCAGTCGATCTCGGCGCTCTGGTAGGAAAAGATGCTCGGCATCGCGGGGCTACCTGTGCGAGAGGGAGAGGAGGTGGTTAGTTGTGCGCCAGAAGGGCAGGGGGGACGCGCACTGAGCTGCCTGCCTTCCTGCCCAAGCACAGCATCCTCACCCTGCTACGAAGGACTCATCCTGTGCCCAGCACGCACCGTGGGGCAGGACACTGCCCTCTGTCTCCCCACGACGCAGGAGTGACAGATCATCCTGGAGCTCTGAGCCTGGCAGTGATCACCACAGCCACATCTGTGGCACTGATGTCTCCGCTCAGCCGCACGATGCTTCTCCGTTGCAGCCCGGTCCTGGACACCCTGTGTTCTCCCTTCAATTCCGTTATAACTCAGATCTTTCTGCTTGCGCTCTTTGGGCTGTCAGCTCCCCGTTGAGGGCGGCCAACTCTACAGGCTGCATTGCTCATTGGCCCTCTTCCTGCCACAAGATGCTTTTCTCAGCCTCTACCAGAGGGATGGAGCTCCTCTTACATGAGCTCAGTCCTGGAGCACCAGCACAGCCTCTGGGTACTACCAGTGTCCTCAAGGTGCAGAGCAAAGGCACTGGGAGGTGTCTCTTCGCTGGCAGTGGCTTCACGTTGAATGTGTTCCCGTGAAGAGCCTGTCCTGGTATCCCAGTGGAAGCAACAGGGCTTCACACCTCAAGTGGGATTTCCACGGCCGGGTCCCCCAGGCCTTGGCCTCCAGCAGTGGCAGCAGCTGCAGCTACAAGCGAAATGCTCAAGGTTTACTCTTCTCCCTGTTTTCCTTCCGCAAGCCCTGGATTTCCCTGCGCTCGGTGTGAGCATCGTTTCCCAGCCTTCTTGGATTCATTAGAGCAATAAGCAGCTCTGGTCCCGTCTGCTCTTTGGCATCTTTTGGTTCCAGTCCTTGAGCCTTGGGAGCTGTTTGGGAAGCTGTTAGCTGGCCGCCAGCGGTAGAGATGTTTGGAGGCACCATCCAAACCCCAGCGGCTGGGTAATTGGTGCAAGAGAGCCCCAGCAAGTCCCTGGAGCTAAGGAATGAGGTCTTGGGGATCAGTGTTGATCTAACCCGTCTGGCTGTGCTCCTCGAGTTCTGCAGAATGAGCTGGGACTGGGGTGACACCACCAAGCACTTCAGTAACACCTCCGAGCTCCTGAGGCCTTGGCAGAAAGCAGAGCTTGCTTCTCTTTGCAAACCCTTTTGGCTTCGATCCTAGTGCAGGGAAGGGAAGTTGGTCTGAAAACCTCACTCATTAGTCGACCACGTTCCTGCGGAGAAGTGGCCCAGTCCCTGTTTACACTGGTCTCAGCCGAGCGACACCACCGAGCGGAGCCGTTTCTGGAGGCGGGCAGTGGTGCGGAGCTGCCGGGGCTCCCTCTGCTTCTCTTCCCAAGAAGTTCAAAGGTGGAAGACATGGGAGGGCGACGCTAATAACAAACAAGCTCTTCCGTAACCTCCTGCTCCAACCAGATAAACTGACTTGTGGATGAGCCTCCACCGCTCTTCTGCAAGTGCAAGCCAGCGATGCCCCACTCTTCAGCCCAGGCTGGCTGCTGCCCCAGAGCAGCCCCAGAGCGAGATAAGATTTTATCATCTCTAGTCTGAGCTCTGCCTCTCCGTGGCCTTGGGTTTGCATGTGCTCGTTCACACCACGGCGAGGCTCTTCTCATCCTGCTCTGCCTTCAGCTCTCACAGCGATGTGAGCGGTTGAGTAGGGTAAGAGAAAAGAGCCAGACCCAAGACGGTCTGTCCCATCTCCTAGCTGGACATCAGTCAACAGGCGGTGAAGGGGTGGAGGAGATGGGGGAAGATGAAGGGAATGGAAAAATGGAAGAAGCAGCTGGCTTGCTGCTCACCTCTTACCCCGGCCTGGCTTACCTGGGATCCCTTGGGATGGACCAGCACTGCTTCCACGCGGAGGGGCGAAGCGTCAGGAGCTCCAAGGTTCCTCGCCAAGCTGGAGCAACAACCTGCCCTGCTGCTCTAGCTCTGAAGGAGTGCCCGTGGTGTGAGCTCACCGGGAGCAGCCGCCAGGAAGCACCTTTGCTCCTTGCCCAGGGAAAGCCTCGGGATGAGGCAGGAGCCTGCACCCTGAAGGCAAACCTTCCAGTCCCCCAGAGGAAACATATTGGCTGGAGGATTTATAGCCGCGCACCCAGGTGGGCAGGGGCAGAGAGGGAGGGCAGAGGAGCGTGAGCTGGAAGAGCGGGTGGAAGTGCAGTCTGAAATAATCACCGAAGTGCCCCGGGCGGGTTGCCTGCGCACGCTCACACGCCCCGATCCTAACCCTGTTTTTCCCAGTGCAGGGACTGATCTGCCCTGGTGCAGAGCCAATACAACCGTTTCCACCAGGACCCCCCGCACGCAGCAAGGTGACGCCGCCACCTTTCTGAGCCACTTGGCAGCTTTTTCCCAACTCCTGGTCCATTATTGGAAATGAAGTTATTCGTCAGGATCCATCACCCTCCTTCCAGCAGGTTCATTCTGTTGTTGAGTTGGCTGAGCAGGACACTTCTGGGGGACCGTCCTGCCACTGTTTGCCTCCTGAACCCCATTCCAGGACATCGAGAGAACTGACAGCAATTAAACCTTTCCCCAAATTCAGGTCTTTTTCCTCTGGGTAGGGTAGGGAAAAGACAAAATGTGCTGCTTTCTGCAACACAAAACCTTCAGCTCTTCCAGCTGGAGCAACATGAGGCACCGTGTTGAGGTGCAGGGCAGAGTTGCACCAAGATCCAAGGTGTCCCTGAAGAGCAGGGATCTGATCCCAGCCCTGGAGATTCCGATTTGCCCTGGGGAGTGACTCTTTGGGGAGCTCAACCATTTATTTTGATAACTCTGTGAGTTATCCGGGCGAGTGGAGCTGTGCGGAGCCTCCTCAAGACGCCAGGGATTACTAAACCCTCCCAAATCCTCCCGCGTTTTGAAACAAGAAGCTAATTACCCACCGAAGCAGCTGATATTACAACATGGTGGAGCCTCCGTTACTTGCAACTCAACCAAGGCTGGGTGTCTTTCTAGGACAGATGACGTGGCTCGAAGCAGGGGATGAGAGTCAATCCCCGGAAAACTGCTCTCAGCCCCTGGCTGGCCACCCTGTGATGTCCATGTTGAGGAAGCCTGGGGTGGGTTTACTTCTTGCTCACTCCCAAGCTCATGAATGGGATGGGCAGTGTGATGGTTGGAGACTTCTGGTGGGAACCACAGGCCAGACTGGCAAAACGGAGGGGGTTTGGGCCGGTAGAAGGGGTTTGGAGTTTCAGTTTTAGGCTTCCAGCTCCACTGCCGCCTTCTTCGACTCCATCTTCGCTCCTCATTTGTGTTTGGAGGGCGAGCGCGTGGCACTGAGCTCGATGCAGCAGCCGCGTTGCCTGGGAAGACATGATGGCTCGACAGACAGCGTGGGACCTCGGGGATCCGTGGTAAGAAGGTGTCGTCTGGATTCCATCGTCTGCTGGAACAGAGAGAGCTTTCCTCTTGTTCGTGGCTGTAGGAACCAGCAATTTAGAAATGGAGGACCCGAGCGGAAGCCCATGGGACAGAGAGCCGGGCTTTAAACTGCCCACTGGCACGGAGGGCCACGAGCTTGGACTGGGTGGACACCACGTTGCCACAGGAGCAGGAACAGCTGGAAGTCTCCGTTCCCTTCTCAGGGTTCGGACGCTGCAGTTTGAGGGCAGTTATGTAAGAGCATGGGGCTAGTCTCTGTAGGTCATTTGTGTGGAGGTTTATTTGGGGCAAATTAAATGTCTCGCGGGGCTTTGCCCCCCAAACCAAGTTAGTTTTGGTTCTGCCTGCAGCTCCTAAGGGGTTTTTTCAAGCCCTCCCTGTGTTGTTTTTGTTTGAGGTCAATTAGCACATTGCCTAGGTGAATGGGTTCCCCTCTGCGACGGGAGGCGGGCGAGGTGCAGTGTCGGGCAGGGAAGGGGGCAGAGGTGGATTTGACGACCAGACCGATGGTTGCTTGAACACACCGTGCCTGACCGGCGTGAATAGCGTTGAAAAGAATGAGCTTTCCCACCCCAGAATGTCTGACGATGTGAGCGCAGCGCCCAAACATCACCAACACATCCTGTGCCACACAGGGTGAATAACTGGGCAGGATGTCACGGGTCTGCAGCTTCCCTGATTCATCAATAAGTAGCATTCAGGTCATAAAGAGAGGCTGATTGCCCAGTGAGTCCTTCCTGCCACCTCCTAATGACAACATCCTCCAGCCTGTGGTCAGCAGGGCCTGGGATGCTGAGGATGCTGAGGATGCTCACGTGGGAGTGGGCTGGGAGATGGAGGTGCCCAGGGACCACAGAGGTGAAGCTTTCTGGGCTGTGTGAGAGAGACTCCCACAAGCCTCCCTCTACATGAGACTTCTTGCTCTCAAAGCTTCACCTGAAGTCCTCACCTTGCTGGGACTCGCTGCTCTCCAGCTCCTCTCCAGTTTTTTTCTAACCTGTGGCACGTCTCTCCTACACCAGGAAACCCCATGGACGAGGTTTGTTCCTCATCCCGTCCCCTTAGACGTTCCCTTCCTGCCCCCGGCACTGGTGCCGCCTTACAAGACCCCACACCCAGGCAGCAGCCCAGGCTTTGCAAGGTGGGACCTGCTTTCAGCTGGAGACACTCATCCCAGCTCCTCTGCCCCTCCGTCATCCCTTGGGCGACAGGGACAGGGGCTTCCACCGGAGCCAAGACTGCAGCCCTCAGGCGCCGATGACTTGGAACTGTCCTCACAAGCTGTGGTGGGGAAGCAGCTCTGCCGCTGGTGCCACCAAAACAGGGAAGGGGCCACTGTGGTGGGCAAGTTTGGGAGTGTTCAGCTGCTTGACTTGAAGCTGGCCCTCCCCGCCTTGTCCTGTGGCAGCTCAGACGGGGGTTTCCACGCAGGCATCTGTTGTTTGCAGACCTCCTGCGGAGAAGCTCTGGCTCAGACCGACGTGTCGCTGTTGACCGGTCGCGGGGCTGCGTCGGCAGAGGAGCCGCAGCAAACAGCCGGGGCAGGGACGATGAGGTGGGAGCGCTGGCATCCCACAGCCCTGCTGCTGTTTGCTCAGCGCGAGTGAGTCAGAGCCCCGGGGTGGAGGGAGGCAAAATGTCTTCGCTCCGTTCTCCCAGCGTGGTGATGGAGCAGGGAACGGGACGTTCTGGGCCGTTTTGGCTCCGCGGGGCCCTGCGGAGCTGCTCTGTCTCTGCCCTTGAGGAAGGTCCTGCAGCAGCCTGGCCACGGCCACGGGCTCCATGGGGCAGGAGCCGTGGCCTCCGCTCGGTTTGGGAGGCGCTTGGCAGCCTGCAAGAAGGAGCAGCGGCGGCAGGAGAGGAGCTGAGGCCGGATGCGCTTTGCCTAAGGAGAGCATCTCTGCCCATCGCTGCCGTGCGGGCAGCCAGGTGCCCGCTCGTGCTCGCGCCTGCCGAGCTGCAAACGCCCCTGTCTCTCCTCCGGGCAGGGCGAGGGCTCCGGGCAGCCAGAACCCCTCGGCGGCGGCGGCGGCAGCAGCAGCAAGGATGGATCTCGCCCCACGCAAGGTGTGGCCTCCCGGATGGCTGCAACGCCTGCTCCTGACAGCACCGCGGCCCCGGCACTTGTGCAAGGGCAGCCCCGGAGGAGCGGAGCGCAAGCCTTGTCAAGCCCCAGAGGGTTGGTCTCGGGGTCCCGGAGGAGTTCCCCACGAAGCCATCGCTGTTGAGCAAGCCCAGGTGCTCCATCATCCTGACTGCAGGCAGGATGCCAGACCAGTTAGCCCGATGGTCTTGGTCAATGCGCTCGCCCCGTGTGTGTTTTGAAACGCGGGCAGGTGTAGGACGACCGTCCTGGCTGCCAGCAGCAGCCCCGGTAATTACTGCAGGAAGTTCGCCCAGGGCTGTCACCTGCCACACGGGCTCCGCTGCAGAGGCCTGGGCTTGTGGTCGGCCAGCAGAGACTCCTCTCATCCTGCCCTTGTTGGAGCGACAGGCACCAGGAGAGAGGAGAATCACCTGCTGCAGGGCTGCAGCAGCGCAGCCGGGGCTGTCCCGCAGCAGCCTGGCTTGTGCCAGCACTAGTGTGGCCAGCAGGGCTGGGGATGTCATTCTCACCCTGGACTGGGCACTGGGGAGGGCTCCCCTCCAGTCCTGGGGGCAGTGCTGGGCCCCCCCCTTCAAGAAAGAGATGGAGGGGCTGGAGTGGGTCCAGAGGAGCAACAGGGCTGCAGGGAAAGGCTGGTGGGGAGAGGCTGAGGGAGCTGGGGGTGCTCAGCCTGGAGAAGAGGAGACTCAGCGGGGACCTCCTCCCTCTCGCCAGCTCCCTGAAGGGGAACTGGGGGGGCTGAACTGGAGAAAAGGAGGCTCAGGGAGTCCTTCTGGTTCTCTGCAGCTGCCTCAAGTTCAGGAGGTTCAAGCCAGGTGGGGGTCAGGGCTCTTCTCCCAGGCACCCGGTGCCAGGACGAGAGGGCAGAGCCTGAAGCTGCCGGGGGTGGGGGTTAGGTTGGATGTCAGGAAGCCCTTCCTCAGGGAAGAGGAGATCAGAGCCTGGACTGGACTGCCCAGGGCAGTGGGTCCCCATCCCTGGAGGTGCTGAAGGGCAGCCTGGCTGTGGCCCTGAGTGCCCTGGTCTGGCCCCTGGGGTGATGTTGAGCTGGCTGAGCTCATGGGGCTTCTCCAGCCTCAACCATCCTGGGATCCTGTGTCCATGTGGGCTGCAGCCACAGCGAGGGCTGCCTCGAGCCCACTCGTTTCAGATTTAGTGGACACAGAGCGAGGGGGCACCTGGTGCCAAACCGAACCCCAGCACCCAGCAGCTTCCCCTTGTAGGAATCAGACTCTGAAGAGATGAGAGATGGAGAGAAGGTTCTTCTTGGCTGCGGCTGCAGCTTCCCACGGCAGCTGGCAGGAGCTCGGCACCCGGGCAGGTGTGTTTATGCAGCTCTGCAATCCACTCTCGGGGTGGCGCGGAGCTTTGGCAGGAGGCGGCCGGGGTTTGTGCAAGTTCTGCGAGAGAATAACAGCAGCACCTGCAACAGGCCCTGGGAACCAGCGGCTGCTTCAGCCGGGGCTCCCCGAGTGCTCGCGGGGGAGAGTCCTCAGCCCCCTTTGGCTTTCAGGCTGGGAGAAGCTTCGTCTTGGCTCAGCTTTCCCTGGAGATAAAGACGGAGGAAAAACTATGCGTAAGGAGTAAAACCCCGAGTCTGGAGAGTGTGAGAGGCTGGGGGCAGCTCAGAGCTGAACCTGAAGGGCCCAAAGTGACCCCCACTGGGCCAATTCTCTGAGCTTCCTCCTGCCATCGGGGCTGAGTTTGGCTCCCAGACAGCTCCGAGGGGTGACATTGGCCCTGCCTGCCTCCAGCCCTGTTTGGCCACCCCATCCCATCCCCAAAGGGGCCAACACCAGGAGCCGGAGTGAGGCCACAGCCAGCGTGAGTGAGGTGGAGCACGAGTGAGGCTGGAGCACGAGCGAGGCTGGAGCACGAGTGAGGCTGGAAGGCTGCACAGGAGGGAGCCTGCAGGGCTCTCCTGCGCTCCGGTGCCGGTGCCAGGCCGTTTCCCAAGCTCAGCTGCTCCCGGAGCAGACCCTCCTGCGAGGGTTCCTGCCCACACCCTGTGCGGAGACAGGGACAGGGTTGCACAAGGGCCGGTGATGGATGGAGGAGGCTGCTCTGGGAACCCAACCTCCAGCCTAGGTCCCTTGTCTGTCTCCCCAGTGCAGCCCCGCTCTGCGAAGCTGGGATGGGAACCGGGAGGCAGCGCCACCCACCCGCAGCACACCTCTCCCCGTGGCACCCACAGGACTGTTTCCCAAAGAGCGGAGTTTCCCAAGTCCTGTTTCCATATCCTGACATCTCGGGGCAGCCTGCGAGCGGAGCACCCCGGCACGGAGGAGGCGATGAGGAGGAGCTGCGGTGCTGCTCCTGGGAGTAAACAGAGGACGAGCACAGACTCTGCCAAGCAGGGGCGAGGGCAGCTCTGGCTGCGTGGGACGCTGAGAACACGCCGAGGAGTCCCCGTTTCCCCCGCTGCTCCCAGACACCCTCCAGCCAAGACCAACGGGCCGAGGGGCAGGAGTTTTAAGCCTGGAAGCAGGACTTTCCTGCAGCACCCGAGGTGTGCGGAGGGCAGGTGTGTAGGGCCAGGACAGAGCAGGGAAAGCCCTCGGGGCTCAGCCGTGGATGCCCAGCGCTGCTCAGAAGGGCCAGGAGCTGGCTGAGACCTGAGGCAGCGGCAGCATCGTTCGAGTTGCAGGAAAGTGCTGCAGAGACAGGAGCTGGGTGCTGATGTGTGGTTCCACTGCGTAAAGATTCCAGTATCCCCAGCTAACTGCTGCGGCGCAGAGCCGACTGCTGCAGAGGGAACGAGCAAGCCTGAGCTGAGGAGCCCCTGGGCTGGGGTAGTGAATCCCACACTCAGAGAATCAGAAGGAACCTGCGTGCCCCTGGTTTCGAACCAGAAACAGGCTGTTGTGAGGCTGAATTCTGCTGGTGAATTCCGGGGAGAGCAGTTGGAGCCACTGACTGGATGATCTGTTGAGATGCAAAGTCCGTGGCTGTGCAGCCGGCTCGAGGGAGATGGGCTGAGACCCCCACTGCACCGCTAAGAGAATCAGCACTAAAAGAGAGACTCTGCCAGTGTAAGAGAATCGTGAGTTGATCATAGTCTGGGGACGTGCTGGAGTGCCAGCCCCGCGCCGCTCTCTGCCGAGGGCTGACCCACAGAGCCAGGGCTTGGGTCAGCGGCAAAGCCGGACCTTCTCTGCCTCCTGCTCCCTGTCAGGAGCACCCAGGCAACAGCTCCTGTTTCAGGACCTTCTGCTAAGCGCCTGGAGGGAGGCTGGTGGCATCACAGAACCACGGAATGGGTTGGAAGGCAGCTCAGAGCTCACCCAGTGCCAACCCCCTGCCGTGGGCAGCGACACCTCTCACCAGCCAAGGGTGCCCAGAGCCCCAGCCGACCTGCCCTTTGGCACTGCCAGGGCATGGAGCAGCCACAGTGTTCCTAGGAAACCTGTTCCAGGGCCTCAGCGCCCCCGCAGGAAGGGAACCCAAACCCTTTGTGCGCCTCTGTCTCGTCCCAAAGCACAGAAGGCTGCGGGGTGGTGGCACAGGACGAGGGCAGCAGAGCCCAGGCAGTCCAGGGGCACCAGCCCAGGAGGGGGCATCCAGCAGAGCCCGGCTGCACCTCGGGGCTCCAGACCCTCCTCCTGCAGAGGCTCCCGCTCCCACTTCCCTCGCACCCGGGCTCCCCCCGGGACCCCTCAGGGCCGGGTCCAGCCCGGTTCGCGGCTGCGGGCTGCGGTACCGCATGGCCGGGGGTTTGGCGCCCTCTAGCGGCTCCGCGGCCGTTCTGCAGCTCCGGGGACCAGCCCCGCGAGGTCCAGAGCCCCGATCGCCAGTGAGAGGAACAAACGAACCCCATGGAATTTCTCCTCAGTCTCACCCCGGGGGGCGGCCGTGGCCACTGTTTTTTCTTAGTCTTAATCTTTAGTTTTACTCTTTATTTTGTAGCTGGCGCCTTACTGGCTTGAAAATCTTCAGGGAACTGGCTGGGTCACATCCTCCAGCAATGGGAGGTCACTGGTCCTTCCCAAACCACCCCAAAGGTCTCTGCAGCAAGTCCCTTCCTTGGGGGAACCGCTTAGTTGCATAGAGACCGTCTGGTGCTGGGGGCTGCTGCAGCTCCTGGCTCACAGGATCACAGGATAAGGGAGACTATTTGGCTGGCAGAGACCTCCACAGAGTCAGAGAATCATCCCGGCTGGAAAGGGTCAGCAAGTCCAGCCCTCATCCCAGCATCTCCCTAACCCCTAGACCATGGCCTCAAGTGCTCCAGCTGCTCCTTTGTGAAACCCCTCCGGGGATGGGGACTCCACCGCAACCCTGGGTAGCAGGGCCCAGCTGCTCTCTCCGGAAAGAGCTTCTTTGAAAGATCCAGTCTAAAGGTCATCAAGTCCAACCATTAGTCCAGCACTTCCAAGTTACCAGTAAACCAGGTCCGTGCACCAGGCCCACCTGTAGCTTAAATCCCTCCAGGAATGGGGACTCCACCATTACACTGGGCAGCCTGTTCCAGTGCCCAACGACCCCTTCAGCAGAGAAATTCTTCCCAACACCCAGCCTAACCCTCCCCTGCCACAAGCTGCAGCCATTTCCTCTAAACCCATCATTTTCTGTCAGGGCGAAGCAGCTGTTCCCCCCGGACAGGAGAAACTGGTTTGGTGCATTGCCTTCCTGGGGCTGCGTCCCTGTAAGGAGTCAAAGGAGCTGGTCCAGAGAAGGGCAAAGGACCTGGGGAAGGGTCTGGAGCACCAGTGCTCTGAGGAGGGGCTGAGGGAACTGGGGGGTTGAACTGGAGAAAAGGAGGCTCAGGGGAGCCCCTCTGGTTCTCTGCAGCTGCCTCAAGTTCAGGAGGCTGGAGCCAGGTGAGGGTCAGTCTCTTCTCCCCAGCGACAGGACGAGAGGAACTGGCCTTGAGTTGCCCCGGTGGAGGTTGAGGTTGACCCTGAGGAGAAATTTCTGCCCCACGAGGGTTGCCCAGACCTGACCCAGGCTGCTCAGGGCAGTGGGGGAGTCCCCATCCCTGGAGGGGTTGCAGAGCCCTGGAGCTGTGGGGTGAGGGACAGGGCTCAGTGGGGCCCTGGAGGTGCTGGGGGAGCAGCTGGACTCGATCTTCAGGGTCTTTTCCAACCCAGCACGTTCCGTGGTGAGTGCAGCGGCCTCTCCACCAGCTGGCACACCTGGAGGAAGCTTGTCCCCGTTTAGAGGACGGGCCGTCGGAGCCCGGGGCGAGAAGGTCCCCGCAGCGCAGCCAGCAGCCGGGGTGCTGTGCCGGGGGCCACGGGGCCGGCACCGGAGCGGTTAAAGCAGCTCTAACAGAGCCGCCCAGACGGCCTCGGGTTGTGTAACAGCCCGGGAAGTGGTGCTCAGGAGCCATCTGTGCTCCGCTGTGCCTCCAGCGCTGCCTTTCAGCCCGAGTCAGCATTTCCAGTCCAGCCCTCCCAGTTGCTGCCGCTCTCCCGCCCAGTCCGTGAGCAGCTCCGCGTTAATCCGCCCAAAGACAGACACAAGATCCCCCCCACCCCGCCTTTAACTGCAACCACCGGGCACTAAACAGCCGAGGAGCAGCTCCCGGTCCATCGGGGTTCGAGCAGAGCCGGGCGCTGCTGTGGGGGCTCCCGCAAAGCTCCGCTCCCCGGGGACGGAGACTAAACCCCCCCACGAGGGAGACGAACCCCCCCGGGCTGAGCGGAGGGAGCGGGGGAGGGACCATTGTTCGCCACAAAGGGCAGGAAACGTAATACCGGGAGTCAAAAGGGACAGACGCGAGACGATCAATATGATCAAGCGAATGCCGTTTATTAAGCGTCAACTT
>JAOXOE010000866.1:1366804-1384198 GCA_028565055.1 Phoeniculus purpureus
CACACCCACTGCCCCTTGTCCTGTCACTGGGTGCCCCTGAGCAGAGCCTGGCTCCGTCCTCCTGGCACCCACCCTTCCCATATTGATCAACACCCATGGGGTCACCCCTCAGGCTCCTTTTTCCCAGCTCCCTCAGCTTTTCCTCAGCAGGGAGATGCTGCCCTCCCTCCATCATCTCTGTGGCTCTGCCCTGGGCTCTGTGCAGCAGCTCTGTGTCCTGGAGCTGAGGGGCCCAGAAGTGGAGGGACAGGATGCTACAGGATGCTACGATCCCTTGAACACCTCAGCTATGTGGTTGCCTAGACTCACACGCACTGGATCTGGAGGAATTTGTTAACAACATTAAAAAAACAAGAATGAGCTGCTCCAGTCTCTCATTTGACATCAGTGTGAGACTGAGCTGCCGGTGTCCCTTCCAGAGTCAGCAAAACACACGTTTCTTTACACCTTGTTGCTACAAACTCAGTGTTGTCCATCCTCCTGAGCGCCCACGGAGCTGGCCCCACATCAACAACATCTTTCAGCAGTTCTCCTGAGGAAGAGCAGGAGCATCAGCAAAGCAGCCCAGGAATTAAAGCAGCCTTGATCCGCTTTAATGCCTGCTCTGAGCCCGGGGCCCTCTAAGAACCTTCTGATCACATAATCTCCCTATCGGGAAGATCTCGCTGTATACAATCAGATAATGCTGGTAATCACGAGTGCAGACACTGGCATCATCCGTTTGTGGCCATCGATATTTGGAAAGACAGGTTTTCTTCTCCACTACAACTCCCACACACATTGAGAAGGACGAACAGAAACGTTGTCAGGAAGGTGTCATCGGAGTACCAGCACGGACAGAAGGTCTCCCAAGCGAAAACACGCAAGCTGAAAACACGCTGACTGCGTACGCGTCGCCAGACCTTCAGCACAATGAAAAGTCACTGAGAAACAACAGATCACAGAATCACAGAACTTTAGGGGTTGGAAGGGATCTCAGAAGATCACCCGGTCCCATCCCCCTGCCACAGCAGGATCCTCTAAATCCTCCAGTCAAACAGGAACGTGGCCAGGAGGGTTTGAAACATCCCCAGAGAAGGAGACTCCACAACCCCCCCGGGAAGCCCCTGCCAGGGCTCTGGCACCCTCACTGGCAAGAAGGTCCTTCTCAGACTAATGTGGAACCTCCTCTGCTCCAGCTCCCACCCACTGCCCCCTGTCCTGTCACTGGGTGCCCCTGAGCAGAGCCTGGCTCCATCCTCCTGACACCCACCCTTCCCATATTGATCAACATGAATGGGGTCACCCCTCAGGCTCCTCCAAGCTCAAGAGCCCCAGCTCCTGCAGCCACTGGCAATTTTCACCAGAGCCTGAGTCAGAGCCCTTCGTTTGTGTCTTCTCCACTTCCTAATGCCTGACCAAAGTGGAATCAGCACTACCAGACCAGCCATTTCCAGTCTGCTCCATCACACCGCCACCCGAAGACGCGACCGAAGTGCCAGAAGCGTTTAGAGCCCTGAACAAAATGGGGATGGGAAAGGACTGGCACCCCAGAATGAACTGCTGTTGGTGCCTGGGACTGTTGGGGCTGCCAAAGCCCAAGGGATCTGCTTCACCGCTCTGTCTGTGGCAGCCCTGGAATTGCTAGCGCAGCACGTTCTGTTCTAGATCGTCGACCAGAAGGTCTCCAGACCACTGCTCTAAGGTGTCCTGAGGACAGAGAAGTGCTGACTCTGCTCAGCTGTGAGGCTGAAACCCTCCAGAAACTGGAGCCCAGCTTTACACAGCAGACAGCAAGAGGAGCCTCATCCCTCATCCGCAGCATCACGGACCTGAGTCAGAACAGAGAGGTCTTTATCCACCTCTATCTCTACAGCACACACCAGGAGGAAGACCCAGCTCACCAAAACCTCAACATCCTGAACATTTCTTCTCAAAACTGCCCTGGATTTGTTCAGCAAAGTCATAACAAAGTCCTTCCAGACCCAGGGACTCCTGCAGTGCCCTGGGCAGCCAGCTCCAACGTCTGACGGGAAAATATGGGTGAAAAAACTCTTCCCCACATCCAGCCTGACCCTCCCCTGGTGCAGCTGCAGCCACTTCCTCTGGGCCCATCGTCTGGCACCAGGGAGCAGAGGCTGAGCCCCTCCTCGCTCCAGTCTCCGGGCAGGGAGTTGCAGCAGCTCCTGAAAGGCTCCTTCACCTCGGGGCGACCCGAGAGCACTGACCTTTGAGCCATGGGATGGTTTGGTCTTCTTGGGGTCAGAGAAGGCAGACAGCGGGATGGTGGGCAGTATCGGGTAATCGGGGCTCGGCCTGGGAACACTTTCGGCTCCTTCGGGCATCACCATCACCTGGTAACAAAGAGGGGAGACCCGTGAGCCTGGTGCCCCAGGGCTACGTGGAGGCGCTCGCTCCGTACCACTCCGCTCCCCACCCCGCTTCGAGGCCTCAAAAGGCCCCTGTGCCGGCAAGCCCCGGGTTCCAGGCGGCTCCTCCCTCACAGCACTTTGCCAACACAGAAACCCCGAGCGGCGACTGGCGAGGGTCCTTCCCAGCGAGGGTCCTTCCCAGCGAGGGTCCTTCCCAGCGGGGGTCCTTCCCAGCGGGGGTCCTTCCCAGCACCCTGAGCGCGGGCGGCCAAGCGAGCCCGTCCTGCTGCAAAGGCTCTCGTCCCGCAACGGGAAGGCGCGAGGCCTCCCCAGTTCACACGGAGCTGAACCCCCTCCTTCGGGGAAGACAAACTCAAAGCAGCCCCTGGGTGTCTCCCGTGACGAGAGCTGAACAGCGAGCGCCGAGCTCCACGAAACCCCCTCCTTTTCATCCCCTCTGCACTGTCAAACGATCCTGCTGGGAGCTCCCAGGAGATGCTGAAGATGCTGTAGCCACCCTACAGCTGACGACAGCCCCTTCCTCTTTGTACCCACCTCAGCAAAGCACTGGCACACAGAGGAGGATCCAGACAGATCCACCTGGAGTCCTTCCCACTCCTGAGATTTACGCCCAGCAAACCCCTCTCAGCTCTCCTCCTTTCCTTTTGCTTTTCCAGGCTAGAAACATCCTCAGCCTTTTCGTCTCAGAGGAAAAGGCTGCCAGCAATGAAGACCCAGCAATGAAGCTTTCAGTAAAACGAGGAGGGTATGAAATAGGCACAGAACCGACCCCAAACACAACCCCCCTGCTGCCAGCTGCACCATCGTCGCCACTGATGCAGACGCTGGGGAAGGCACAGACCAGACTCAGCAGCAGACAAGAACTGGACACGGTGGTTGGACGTGGGGAGGAACTGACCGGGACCGAAGGCAGAGCAGACAGAGGGTGCCAGGTGAGAGGACAGAGGGCCGAAGGGGGAAGCAGAAGAGCCTGACCGCTGCAGTCCCTCAGCCTGCCACCCAGTGCCATGTCTGTGCGACGGAGCTTTTCTGTGCTCAGGTAACTGAACTGCCTGACCAACAGTGGGCACACCCACAAGGGCTGCAGGTACTCCAGGGTCTCAGTGCTTGGAGAGCAGTGACCACCTTCACGGTGAGAAGGAGGTGGCACCAATCGTGCCAGCAAGGGCTGAGCTCTGCTCTGAGAGGAGTGAAAACTGGCTGGGTCACCCTTTCAACTGACAGAGCTCCTGCGACCCGCCGGGCTGCAGCTAGGACCAAACCCTGGAGCAAAGTGAGACCTTCAGAGACCTCAGCAGAACCTCTGGAGCTCTCCAGGTGCCGCGGCACTTACCCCTCCAGCCCGGATGAGCTTGCGCCGGAACTCCTTGGTGGGGTTGTTGAACGTGAGCTTCTCGCAACGCAGGTGGTTCACCGGTGGATTCCCCTCCAAATTCAAGAACAGGTCATACGTGAAACAAACCTTTTTTGGCTCCTCCTGGAACAAAACAAACCGAGAAAGGCTTCTGGAAACGAAGACGTTTGACCAGGACACAGAGTCAGGTGATTTGGTCACTCCTGAAAACCCCAAACGATGCCCGAAGTGCGGTGCCGGAGAGTCCTGCACCAGCAAAGCAGGAAGTGAGGGGTCGAGAGAGCTGGAAATGCACCTGCTTGTGCCTCAGGTGCCCGACGTTAACGGGCTGTCGGCCAGGAGCTCAGGCACGGCTCTGCGCTGCGAAGGCAACGCAGCGACCAGCACACCGACTGACAGGTCACAGCATCACAGGCTGGGCTGGCTTGGTGGAAGGGACCTTAACGAGCACCCAGCGCCAACCCCTGCCATGGGCAGCGACACCTCTCACCAGACCAGCTTGCCCAGAACCCCATCTGAGCTGGCCTTCCCTGGGCAATCTCCCTGGGCAACCTGTTCCAGGGCCTCAGCACCCTCACTGGAAAGAACTTCCTCCTGATATCTAACTCCAATCTCCCCTCTTCCAGCTTAGAGCCATTTCCCGTCACCTCATCAATACAAACTCTTGTCTGAAGCCCTTCCCCAGCTTCCTTACAGGTGCCCTTCAGGTACCAGGAGCTGCCACAGGGTCCCCCTGGAGGGTACCAGGAGCTGCCACAGGGTCCCCCCGGAGCCTTCTCTTCCCTAGAGTGAAAATGAACCACCTCAACTGCCTCAGCCTGTTCCCAGAGCAGAGGGGCTCCAGCCCCCGATGATCTTCGTGGCCTCCCCTGCACCCAACTCCAACAGTTCCACTGTGTTGGGGGCTCCAGAATTGTTCACAGGACTCCAGGTGGGGTCTCACGAGAGCAGAGCAGAGGGGACCATCACCTCCCTCCACCTGCTGGCCACGCTTCTTTTGTCTCCTTGAAGCTACTTGAGCTTCCTAGGAAAGGACAGTCCCAGGCTTCACCACCCAGCACCCTGGTTTCAGATCCTCTGGGCAGCGGTATTAAGAAAAGCACAAACCCTTCCCCCCAGACACGCCAGTATCGCATCGTGCTGGTGTCTTCCAAGCATCACCGGGATGTTTCCTGGTACCACTTTGCATTCCGAGATGAAAAGCTCAATAATGGGGCAGAAGAGGCTCCCGGCACATCCTCTACTTCCACGAATGCATCCCACATGCCTCATTCCATGCAGAGCACCGAGCAGCTGCACAGCAGTCTCCTCCAGCTTCCTATCCAGCAGCTCAGCTCAATTTCCTGGTGGAGCTGCGTTGTTGGATGGGAACCGACGCCGCAGGCTTCCAGCCCCAGCCATTAGATTGGCTGAAAATGGGCTGAAGCATCAGAGAGCTTCAGACCGGTGCCTGCTGCTCGCTTTAGCAGCCACCAAGAAGCCATTTCTTGTACCAGCTACAGCCCTAAGAACCCCGAGCGTGGCGAGCGCACGCGGTTCACATCAAAACCAGGACCCGGAGCTCACCGTGGCTGGAGGACCGCAAGCAGCCATCTAAGCAGACACAACGGAACCGTCTCCCCCGAACGCGCTGCTGCCGCGGGCTGGGGCTCTTCGGGGAAAGCTCTGGGTCATGGAATCATTAAGGTCGGAAGAGACCTCCAAGTTCATCAACCCCACCCTGCCCACTAAACCCCCGTCCCCAGGGCCACAGCGACTTGTTTTTTGAACCCCTCCTGGATCAGCAACTCTCCCCCTTCCCTGGGCATTCTGTTCCAACCCCTGAGCACTCTGTCAGGGAAGAGATTTCTCCTGATACCCAGCCCAGCCCTCCCCTGGCACCACCTGAGGCTGTTTCCTCTTGTCCTGCCGCTGGTCACTGGGGAGAAGAGACAGATCCCCTGCCCTGCTCTCTGCACCCTCTTCTCAGGGAGCAAGAAGAGCAAGAAGGGCTCCCCCCGAGCCTCCTCTTCTCCTAACCAGCCCCAGCTCCCTCAGCTGCTGCCCATCAGCCCTTCCCCAGCCTCACTGCCCTTCTCTGGCCCCACTCCAGCCTCTCAATGTCCTTCTGGTGCTGAGGTGCCCAGAAGGCTCCACACACGCCTGAAAGGGTTCAACACCCTACAATCATGGGTTGGGCTGGAAGAGACCTCCAAGACCATCCAGTCCAACCACCCTACACCAAGCAGGACCACCACTCACCAGCCCAGGCTGCCCAGAGCCCCATCCAGCCTGACCTTGAACGGCTCCAGGGATGGAGCTCCAGCCCTTGCACCAGGGATTCCCCACCCTCAGGTTCAAGCAGTTTTCTCTACCAGTGAATCTAGACCTGCCCTGCTCCACTTCAAACCACTGCCCCTCGCCTGTCACTGACCATTAGTCTGGTTTAGTAACTTGTGAAACCCAGGGAGGTTTCCCCCGGTCACCGCCCCAGTCACCAGCGAGCTCTGCGGGTGCCAGCGCGTGCCGGGGCAAAGCAGCCGCTCCAGAGGGTCCCTCCAAGTCTAACCAGCCAAGGAAGAGCAGACACCCCAGCGCAGCCTAGGACTGGCTCCCCGGTGCTCCTCGTGGTTTACAACCTGCAATAAACGGGTCTCAGATCTACCAGGGAGAGCAGGCGCCGAGCCAGCGCTGCCGTGCCACCCTGAGCTGCCCCAGCCTCTGCCTCTTTGATCTCTGAGCTGCAGAGCGGCGGCAGACTCGCCTCCCTCATCTCTTGGGTCCCCCACCTTTTATGGCGGTTCAAAGGCAGCACAGAACCCCCCTCCCCACCCCAGCATTTGCTCTGTCGACAAGCTGCCACGTTTTGTAAAACTACGACAGCTTCTCACTGTGATTTTGCTCCAGCTCCGAGATAACAACCGCTCCGAGAGCCAAACCCCAGCCGCGCAGCGGGATCATTCAAACACCCTTCCTACGGTCTCAGGGCATCAGCAGCCCCCCCCCAGTGACCAGTTAAGGTTACACCTCTCCTAGAAGGACCAGCACAAAAGTCTCCGAGTGAGAAGCTGCAAATAAACATTCCAGCCTTTACTGCCCTCCCTGACAGCTAATGATTGCAGCTCCAGACACTCCAAAGCTTAACCCATCCGGCCGCCCCCAAAAGGGTCTTCTCTCCAAACAACCATCAAGGGGGAGGAAGAGGGGAAAAAGAAAACCAAGGGCAATCTCCTTCCATTGCCCTGGATTTACACTTCCTCCA
The DNA here is from genome assembly GCA_028565055.1 of Phoeniculus purpureus. Lineage (NCBI taxonomy): Eukaryota > Metazoa > Chordata > Aves > Bucerotiformes > Phoeniculidae > Phoeniculus > Phoeniculus purpureus. The sequence continues at coordinate 1,373,772 of JAOXOE010000866.1, forward strand.
GGCTCCAGGGAAAGCCGGCTGTGCTCCACTTCAAAGGGTTTATGAACAGCCCGCCGGGATCTCCACGGCGGGGAGGTTGGAGGAGATGATCTCTGAGGTCCCTTCCAACCTGGGCAGTGGAGGATTCTATCATCCACACGTCAGGATGTCCACATCCTGCTGCCTGCAGCTGGAGCGGTGGAGGTTCCTCTTCACCCTACAGGCCCGTGGGGCCAGGCAGGCTGCTCGAATCACAGAACATTAGGGACTGAAGGGACCTTCAGAGGTCATCCAGTCCCATCCCCCTGCCACAGCAGGACCCTCTAGATCCAGTCATTAGGGACTGGAAGGGACCTCAACAGACCATCCAGTCCCATCACAGCAGGATCCCCTAGATCCAGTCATTAGGGATCTCCAAAGATCATCCAGTCCAATCCCCCTGCCACAGCAGGATCCAGTAAAACTGAAGAGGGGAGCGACTCCACTTTGAGCAGGTAGTTTGCAGCTCTCTGAAGCCACAAACTGGTCTTAAGGCTCTTACTTCCAGGAAAGCCTTTAGGAAGGGTGAATCACATCCGCCGAGACGTTGCGGTTACTCAGACTAAAACGCTCCGTTCGGGTAGGAAATGGTTCACGGGGAGCAGGACCTTTGCTGAAACCACCTCAGAACCTCTGTTTGGGTCTGGCTGTGCCAGCGCAGTGACCTCCCAGCCCGGCCCAAGCTCTTCTGTGCAGCCACTGCCAGCTCCCTGCGTGCGGTGATAGCCCCTGCTCCACCTCCCAGCTCTATTGTCACTGGTTTCCAGCTTCCTGCCCGCACCCGGGGCTGCAGCACTCGAGCGGCTCCACTCCTCCGCAGAGCTCTGCAGCAACGGGTTAAAGTCCCCCCCCTCCATCTTCTTTTTGCTGGAAAGAGGAGGAACGTCTCCACGTCTTTTGTTCCAAGTCCCCGTCCGGGTTTCCAAGGCAGGGTGTGCCCTCTGCCACCCAACTCAGAGGCGTTCCGCTGGTGGCGAGTGTGCAAAGCTCGTAAATCACTTCTCGAAAGCCATACGGCAAAATTATCTGCCAAAGGATCTCCTGCACCCGGGAAGCAGATTCATGGTTGTTCAATAACTGCAACATCCAGCTCCACTTCCCTTTCACCAGAGATCCAGCCTGGCCCAGGCATTTAGCCGTAACCAGTCCCTAGTGACTCCCCCCCCCAGTTCCAGTTCCGGGCTGGTAGTTCCAGGCTCGTACAACCTGTCTGACTGGTCTTCACCCGCCTGAGATGGGATGTTTTAAAGTGGATAGAGCACTGTTGACATTCTGAAGCAAGGAGTCCTATGTTAGACCCTGCTAATGAGCCGGGGAACCACACTCAGCATAGACTGGGGTGGGGTGGGACGGAGCTGAGAGCTCACCTAGCCCTAAACCCCTTGCCAGGGGCAGCGGCACCTTGCACCAGACCAGGCTGCTCACAGCCCCATCCAACCCGGCCTTGGGCGCTGCTAGGGATGGAGCAGCCCCAACCTCCCTGGGCAGCCTTCCAGGGTCTCAGCGCCTTCCCAGGGAGGGGTTTCTGCCTCAGATCGTCTCTCAATCTCCTCTCTTGGAGCCTGAACCCAGCACCAGAGCTCCTCAGAAAAGTCCCTCTCCAGCCTTCCTGGAGCCCTTGAGGTTGTGGAAGCTGCTCTGAGGTCCCCCTGGAGCCTCCTGTTCTCCAGGCTAACAGCTCCAACTCCCTCAACGTGTCTCATAGCAGAGGAACCCTTTGATCATCCTTGTGGCCTCCTCTGGACTCACTGCAGCCACTCCGTGTCCTTTTTGTACTGGGGACTCCAGAGCTGGACACAGGACTTCAGCTGAGGTCTCACAAGAGCAGAATCCCCTCCGCTGACCTGGTGGCGACACTTCTCGTGATCCAGCCATCCTGAGATCCTAGATGACTCCAGTACAGCACCAGAGAGCAGCGTTTTGGATCTCATCCCCATTGAAATCCTCCTGCTGGGAATCAGGAAGCGGGACTCATTGATCAGAGAGGAGACCAGCACTGAACCATGAGCTGGCCGTGGCGCTGGCACGGCCAGGAAGCTGCTGGAGTCAATGCTATGCAGCAGAGATGCCCCTCGAGGTGCCACACTGGCCAGGAAAACAGAGTGCTCAGAGAGAAGAATGTGCTGTCAGCCTGTGACAGCAAAAGATAAACCCAGGCTCGCTGCTCCTCGGCAGCTCAGAGCGAGCTGCAGGTTTGGTAGGAAGAGGATGCAGAAGGGACCTAGAACAATGTGGGCAGCAAATGCTCCTGCTTAGCAGCCAGACAAAAGGACCAGGAGTTTTAGTCCTCCCTCAACCTCCAGCAACACTGAACAGAACCCGACAGGTTGAATCCTCTGCCCTGCACCGCGATCGCTGCAGGACAATCCAGCACGGGCTCCTCAGCGACTTCACGAGGGGATCCCCTCCCGCTGGCACAGTCCTGCCCCGCAGCTCCAACCCATCTCCCACTTCCCCTCCAAGCCCCTGACAGCATCTCACCAAGTTCCTGCTCACAAACACAAATCACCGGTTTCCTTCCCCCAGTGTTGTCCCAGTGGGTTTCACCCACCGTGGCCACAAATGCTGCAGGGTGGGGGGGTTACTGGAGCCCACCGAGAGAAACCAAATGGGTTTCTCTGCTTTTCTTTGCTTATCTGCCCTGCTGCTCATGGAAAAAGCCCTGGTTACAGGTCTCCACTCTGCAAACACTGGAGGTCTTTTATCTCCAGCGCTGAAACTGGGAGGTAGGGTCTTCAGAGAGACTTTAACACGCCGTCTTCTCCGCGCCGCGTTCAGATCACCTGCCTCAGAACGGCGCAGCAGGGGAGGGTACGAGACCTGCAGCTTCTGTTGGGAGGGGGATATCGACCCCATTGGACTAGGATGCAAACAAGTGCAGCGGGGGACGCACCCCAAAGCCATCCCTGCTCCACAGCCACCGCCAGATGCATCTGGAGATGACAGTAAGGCCACGAGAAACGATTCGAGACGGCTGAAATGGAGTGGGGAGAGGGAAGGGCAGGAGAAAAGCAACAGCCGCGCTCAGCGTGGCCGGTTCGTATTGATCCAGGCCAGAAGCCACTAACTGCAACCCTCGGCACAGGAAGGAGCACAAAGGATTTAAGCAAGGAGAGCAGCACACCAGGGTTTGCAGTCCCACCAGCCCGACTGATCCGCCAGCGTCAGCCAGCTGTGCTTCCAAAAGCCTCCCCACTGCTCCTTCCCGAGCCCGCACTGCTTGGCTTCCAGGGTCAGTCACAGAGGCGGGGGCTCCAGTAAGCCACCAGTGCTGAATGGGACTGCAGAGCCCACGCAGACCACTGCAGCTCAGCTACAGGAACCACCTGGGTGCCAGCAATATTCAAACTACAGAGTCAGGAACTGAAGTGAGCAGAGTGAGGAGGCAGCTCCAGAGGACCTGAGCTGCAGCACAGGAAGGACAAAGCCAGGCTTTTGGCAGAGGACAAGAACAAGGTTCTTGCACCTTTGTTAAAACTCTGCTGACTCCTCCCTGTCCGACACCAAGAGCTTCAGCGGGGCCAAAAGCACCAAGCTCTGCTCCAGACAACAGCAAAAGGAGAGGCTTGGCACACCGGGGGAACGGGTGCTCCGAGGCAGAGCTGCCTGCAAGAATCCCTGACGAAGGGCATCCGAGCTGTTCCTGGTAAAGCTGCTCCTAGGCAGTGAGCAGCCCCACGTTTCCCTCGCCAAAGCAGAGTCCGCTGGCTCTGACAACCACCATTTATCATCCCAGTAACAAATGAGAGCAGGGAAAGGAAGCGGCTACAAAAGGAGCCTTCAGCTGTGGAAAAATCATTTCAGCCGAACAGAGCCAAGACCCAGCTCCACAGCCGACTTCAACCCCCTCTTTAAAACCTTTCTCTGCTCACCTTTACGAAGCTCAAAATGCACCAACACAAACCCCAAGCCTCCGCAAGTCCTCTTTCAGCAGGGAGGATGCTAGTCATCGCAACTGTGCGAGAAGGTGGCGAGGATAAGGGCCAGAAAGAACCCCCCGACCCCTCTGGCCACCCACAAAACAGCCTGTTCTGCCCAACCCCAGAACTGACCCGCGACAGCCACCTGAAAACATCAGCCGAGGCTAAGTCCAAACGCTGTCACCAGTTCAGGGGAGCTCAGAGCTCCACACAGGCAACTGATCCCCACCAGTGTCAACAGGTTTGCAGAGATCAGAGGGAACACATGGCCTCGAAGAAGTGGAGATTTATTTCTGTGGTGCTTTAATGCCACATCCTTTATGGCAGGAAAAGACAGGCTGCACGGGAAAGGCTCTGCTGCTCCTCCTCCTCTCCCCCCACCTTTAACTTTGCTGCACTCCAGTCTTTGCTGGTCTTTTGTCTCCGGTCTTCTACCACAGAGTCACAGACTGGTTTAGGCTGGGAGGATGCTCAGAGCTCACCCAGTGTCACAGGCAGCGACACCTCTCACCAGACCAGGCTGCCCAGGGCCCCGTCCAACCTGGTCTTGGACACTGCCAGGGATGGAGCAGCCACAACCTCCCTGGGCAGCCTGTTCCAGGGCCTCAGCACCCCCACAGGGAGGGATTTCTGCCTCGGATCTCACCTCACCTAACCCTAACCTCAACCTCCCCTCTTTGAGCTTGAACCCAGTCCCCTTGTCCGAGCACCAGAGCCCCTCAGAAGAAATCCCTCTCCAGCTTCTTATAGATCCCCTTCAGGTCGTGGAAGCTGCTCTACGGTCCTCCTGCAGCCTCCTGTTCTCCAGGATGAACAGCCCCAACTCCCTCAGCCTGTATTATTTTTGTATGTTCCATCTTTCTTTCTCCTCTTGCACCCTCTTTCCCCTCAGTACCCCTCTTCCTTTCCCCCAGTAAAGCTACAGCATTTTACTCCAGTTGCCTGATCTCTCTTCTTCTAAAACTCTCCTACTAAAAAGAATCTGCCCTGCTGAGGCTCTGCCTTTACCCCTAAAAGCTGGACAGGGCTTCAGTGTCATCGAGGCGCGAGCAGCTCGTTCCAAGCAGCACAATCTCAGTCCAGAATCCCTGGGACCATCACACTGTCCTGACATCACCTTTCTCTACAGTCCCCTTTTCTGCCAAACGCTCTCTTTTGAAGCCTGGCAGGAGCTTCCAACTCTCAGTTCAATTCTATTTATTAGACTAATAAAAACCACACACATAAAGCAGTCACATAATTTAGAGTCTTTCTGTCAGGCTGCTTCAAGGCTCTGGCACAGCTCAAAACAATTAGAGGAGCAGAAATCAGACTCTACCTTATTTTTGAAGTGCACTTCAATGGGCATAATGAAGCCGGCGTAGCCAGACTCCTCCACTTTGTAGGGGGGCTCCTTGCACACTGCAAAGAGAAGAGAAGAGCATTAACTTTGAGGAGAACACAACTTCACGTGAGCCCAACGGATGAGAAGCTGCTGGGCTCTGACAGCTCGGGAAACGGTGCAAACGGTGACCCTTGCGGGAGAAAAGCCACCGCGAGAAAGCAGGACGGTGGCCCTGGGCTTTGCTTCAGCGCACGAAAACCTGGTTCTGAGCTCCTCCCGTGCAAAGGAGACTCAAAACACTCCCTGCCAGAGGCTCCCCGAGATGCTTCCCCTTTCCCGCAGCGACACGCGGTCGCACTTCTGCGCTGTCCCACCGCAGCGCAAAGGGCCAGTGGGAGCTGCTTGTGAAAACCAAAGACCCAACTGGTGGGAACTGGGGCAGCGCTGAAAGGTAACAGCCGCTGCGACGCTGCACTGAAACACTAGAGACACGACAAAAACAGACTGATTTGGGGGTTTTCTCCTTGGAATGCTCTTCTGCCCCGCTCCACCTTCGTAGGATGGACGTGTTCCTGCGTGACTTGGTCTAGGGGATCCTGCTGGGGCAGGGGGATGGGACTGGATGATCTTTTGGGGTCACTTCCAACCCCTAATGACTGGATCTAGGGGATCCTGCTGGGGCAGGGGGATTGGACTGGATGATCTTTTGGGGTCACTTCCAACCCCTAATGACCAGATCTAGGGGATCCTGCTGGGGCAGGGGATTGGACTGGCTGATCTTTGGAGGTCCCTTCCCATCCCTGATGATTCTATGAGTACCCAACAGCAGGACTCCTCTCCGCTCCATCCCAACGTGATGCCAAAGCCGAGGGGCAGGGACGTGCCGCTGGTTCTTCCACAGACAAGGTGACAGAGGAAGGTGAAGCAGTTCGCTGCTGAGCTCACGGCAGACACCCCGACTGCAGCACATAATCGCTTCTAAGAAACTAATCTGCCCGCTTCCTGCCTCGGCTCCCCCGCTGCCACACTACCTGTCGTGTCTTCCGAACCCCTTCCGCCACCTACGACTGCGGCAACAGCCGGCTCGAAGGGTTCGAGGGTCGGTCCTCTGGCCACGACGCAGCTGCCAGGAGCAAGCAGGAGAGCGACAGCACAGAGCCTCTCTCCCTTTCAGGAGCTGGCTGCGCTCGCATCTAATTTACTCGCCACAATCTATGTAAATAAAGTCCATTAAGTAATTAGAGGAATTCAGCGCAAACCTCCCCATGTTCTCTGCAGAATTAATATGATTAGGAAACGGCACCTCAAACCTAGAAAGCAGGCAAATGACTTCCCTTTAGCGTAGGCACCGCAGCTCCAGCTGCCCGCGCTTCTACCACCATCAGGGCGCGAGGAGCGGCGCCCCAAACCCAGCCGTGCCGAAGTAAGAGAGGAGGCAAAACCCCCTCTCTAGGCTTGCTCTCACTTCCATTTCACAGAAGAACCCACTCGTTTAGTGGGGAGGGAATAAAACCCAAAGCAAAGAACGGTGCCAACATGGCAGCAGGAATCTTGAGCCTCTCTGCCAGGCAGCCTTTGTTCCTTTGCCGCTCTCTCCCAACAAATCAGAATCTCCACACGAGCTCTCTGCCAGCAGCACGAGCCCACCTCCACCTTCGCCAGCAGGTTCTGCTCCCGAGTTACAGCGCAGCAGCTCACAATATCCTTCCAACACGCCTAGGAATAATCTGTTTAGGTAGAACCCAGACACGCTCCGGGCAGAAGCAAGCTGCGACAACGAGCAAGGTTAGAACAAACAGCAGGGCAAAACCCGGAGAGGAGGCAAACCTGAGCCTCTGAAGGCAGCAGACACGGCGGCAGCCGCCTGAGCACTGCCCGTGCGCTGCCCGCTGCCCCTCTGCAGTTGTTTGTAATGAAGTAATTACAGCGGGTGACAAGAACTGTGGCCGAGAAGACTGTAACTTTCATTCCTGAAATGAGCTCTCGGCTCGGCTCTGCGCTGCCTTATCATCCATCAGTTTTAGTGCATCAATCTGAAGGGGACATTATTAACCTACAGACTAGATTCATGTCCTTACGAGCCCAGCACCTTCGGGCGACTCTCTGCTGTGGGCTCTCACAAACAAACCGGCATCGTCGGGCTGTTCCCAGGTGCCCGGCAGCCTTCCTTCCCAAGGAGTACTTCATAGAACCATTAGGGACTAGAAGGGACCTCGAGAGATCATCCAGTCCAATCCCCTGCCCCAGCAGGATCCCCTAGATCCTGTCATTAGGGACTAGAAGGGACCTCGAAAGATCATCCAGTCCAATCCCTCCAACACAGCAGGATCCCCTAGATCCAGTCATTAGGGAATGGAAGAGACCGCGGAAGATCAGCCAGGCCCATCCCCCTGCCCCAGCAGGATCCCCTAGATCCAGTCATTAGGGGTTGGAAGGGACCTCCAAAGGTCACTCAGTCCAATGCCCATTCCGAGGATGCCGTTACACAGCGATTCACTGCTCTCGGGCAGCCAGCGACCCCGCGCGCACCGCTGCCGAGGCGGTTACAGAGCCTCAGGCAGATCTAACCCAGAAAGGGCAATTCCTGCTCCTCCACCCCTCAAGGGCTCCTGCTGCCCGGTGCCAAGAATAAGGCTCGTGTTGCTGCGCCATCAGAACGAAGGAAGGACAGAGGCAGCAGAAAATCACGCCCTGGTTTGCACACCCTGTCCAGCCAGCGCACAGCGCTCCACGGAGCCGGAACGCGCAGCCAGCGGCAGCGAGACCGTCAGCCCTTCGGCACCGCTGATTCCTGCTGGGTGTCACTCCACCTGAGAATGGAAATCGCAGGAGTCCTGACGGCTACCGAGCGAGCAACGCAAACGTCTCCGCACCCCAGCGCGCGCACGAGCAGCTCTCGCCAGTCGCGTGCTTCCAGCTTCTCTCAGCGGCCGTTGACAAGTCAAGCCCTTCCTTCCCATTTTCTATCATGAATTACCCTCTGCTGTCACCGTCTGGAGAAGCAGCACGTCCTAATGCTTAAATAAGAGGAGAGAGCCTTTCACCTCCAGCCCTTTCATCAGCGCAAGGTCCCATTCTCCCTGACCTTCCTCGAACAAAGACAGTAAAGGTTAGCGCCGAAGTGCACGCGACGTACGCTCGGCTCTGCTCGAGCAGATATGTCACAGAGGAGCGACAGCCCCAAACCAACCCCGACCGGCGCAGGGTTCCGCGCTCCGCGGGCACAAGCACACTCACCTCGCTTGGGTTTCGGGAAGCTCTCGTGGAGCCGAAAGACCACCCGTTCCACAAAGTGCTGGATGTCGCACTGCTCGGGGCCGCGGACAAACACCATCCAGTCATGAGTGAACCCTTCGGTCGTGGGCTTTTTCCGCAGCTGGGCTCGGTGCCCCAGCTCCAGTTTGACTTGCACCGTGCACTGCGGGAGGACAGAGGCAAACAGACCATAAGCAAAAGGGAACGGCTCACGTGTCGCACGGAGCCCCTCCGACAGAAGATGCTGGATCACCGCAGGGGAGGAATCCAGCAGCCTCCACAGAGAGATTAAGTCTCGTACTGAAAACTACAGCGTTGTCGATAGAACAGGGATCATAAAAATAGCTCCTTGCACCATTTGGTACCTATTTTCTCCCTAATACCGGCACTGCAGAGGAAACAGCTTTAGGGGAGGGAAAGGTTTACCCGCCTCACTTATCAACTGAATTGTCGGCAAAGTCCTAATTGTGGAGTCTTTATTTCTAGGAACTGCTGTTTATTTCTAGAACTTGATGCTCACAGCTTACAGGATTCACGGCCCGGACAGAAAACTCATCTGAAGCAAGGGAAAATGAAGACCATGAATCAGGGGTTTATGATATCCTCCAGACTATGAAGCTGAATAAATACAGACTCAAACTCGGATGCTGCTCCCGTTCTTTCCAACACATTTTACTGCCATCCTTTCGAGGACCAGCTGAATCTACAGCACTGCCTGCACGATATTCACCATCATCTGACGCTGACTGGAGTTCACAATCACAGAGCGCTGAAGAAGGTGCAGTCAGCGCCTCAGCAAAGCACAGAAATCCCATTACGTCTCTTAAGAACCAGATTAAATGACCAGCGAAGAGCCACGTGTTCCTGGAGACCTCACAGCCAGAAGACAGCAGCTTAAACTGATGTGACGGGGGGAGGCAAGCGCCGGTCGGACACGAACCGAAGCAAATCTTAGGGCAAGGTCTAGAGCAACAGGGATCACCGCCCGAGGCATCCAGCTCCTCAGTCTTTCTGTGCACGTTACACAAACCAGATGAGCAGCACCGAGGCCTCAGACGAAAGCCATCACAATGCAGCTGCGGCAAGCGAGATCTCACCAAGAAAAGGGGCCGCTTGCAGTCCTAACCCCTTCCCTCACCTCGGTGTTGAAAAACAGCATCTCATTCTCTCTGGCAGCTCTCAAGTGCGACCAGGAGAGGAGATGATTTGTCACGACTGACACTACAGGTGGACACAGGGAGCCAAACGCAGGACACGGCGTTAGACGAGGAACACGGAGGGAGAAAGCTCCCTGAGCCCTCCACACGACCAGGAGAAGCATTGCCCTCCTTCTCCCACCGAGGAGCTGCCAGGAGGAGCCCAACCGTGATTAGCGCTCCAAAAACCGTCCTGCACATCCAACGCGACCTCTCAGAGGCTGCGATTTCCAGAGCACGGTTAATGCTTTCTGAAAAAGCCCCAGTCACTCAAGCTCACTGTTCTTTTCTTTGTAAGAAGATCACACAGGAGGTCCACAGAGCATCAAAGCTCGACCTCCCAAATCGCCATCCAGTTCTAATTTCAGCTCTGAGCCCTAACACACGCTCGCAGACAGTTCTCTTTAGAGCAAAACACCTTCGGCTGCCGTCCAGCGCATCAGTCCTAGACTCGGGGAATAACTTGTCTGACTAACAGCTTTACCTGCATCGCTACGGCATTTCCTTAGGTTTCTTTCCTCTGCACGTTCTCTTGACGGGCTGTTTGTCCCCTACCCTGCGCTTTAGGGCTTATCTACACCGGCTCCATCTCGCCCTGGCGCTAAAAACAAAGGTACCAGCTGCCTGCTCTTCCTCACCAGTGAGGGTGCCAGAGCCCTGGCAGGGGCTGCCCAGGGGGGCTGTGGAGTCTCCTTCTCTGGAGACATTTCAAAC
>JAOXOE010000866.1:1394345-1405423 GCA_028565055.1 Phoeniculus purpureus
ACCTCCCCGAGACCCCCAGCAGCCACCCAGCCCCTCGCTGACAGCGGGAGGGACCTGATCTTGCCAAAACCAGAGCGTTCCAAAACATTTCTGCGTGACCCCTCACCCCTAAAACACATCGTCCTGCCCCGGGGTGCCCGGACAGAACAGACAGTGGTGCGGGAGAGGCTCCAGATCGCGCGGCAGCTCGGCAGCCCCTCACGGGCTCGTTATCCGCCGGGGTGAGGATGGACCGAGCCGTCTGCCCGTGACTCAGGCGCTGAGGAGTGAACTGAGCAGCAGGACAACCCCAAAGTCAGAAACCAGCAAGTCAGACTTTTGTGTCAAACACACAGTGATGATTTGTGTTAAACGTCTAATAATTTAGATCAAATATTAATGATGACTGATATTGAATATATAATAATTTAGATCAAATATGTGATGATTTAGACCAAATATATAATGATGATGGATATTAAATACATAATAATTTATATCAAATATGTAATGATGTTGATATTAACCATATACTAATTTAGATCAAAAGCGTGATGATAGTTTATATCAAATATATAATCATTTATATCAATATATAATGATTTATATCAAGTATATCACTAATGAGAATAATCGATTATTCAAAATTTAACAATAATTTAAACAGTAGAAAATCCACTAATGAGAAATTACTGGGAGTTTAAGTCATGATAAATTAATAGCACATCAGTGACTAATTAGTGTCTATGACGTCGCCGGTTTTGAACTGATCTGACGCAAGGTGGGGCGAGTCGCGCAGCTCGCTAGCCATCGAGTTGTGTCTGAAACGCTGATTTCCACCTCTGTTACTCTGCTCCTCGGAGGTTTTTAGCTCACGGGGCGGGCAGGGGGTGCTTTGGGTCTCTCCGTGTTTAACCAGACCCCTCCTGGGTTGTTTCTGGCTGAGCCAAGCCGCGTGCTGGGAAGTGGGACACTCCCTGGAGAGCAGCCGGCAGCTGTTTGGGACCGGGCGCACCAACCTCGGTGCTCAGGGAGACGCCAGGAGCTCCCAGAGCAAAGGCAAACGGCAGCAGGAGCGCCCGGGACTCCACTGCTGTGCTGCGGCCGCTCGGGGAAGCCTCTGCCCGCCGGCTCCCGCGGGATCGGACCCCTGTGGCGCACCAGTGTCTGTTCTGTCGCTGGGACGGAGGTTCAAGGACACAAACAGGGCGACAGCGACAGGGAGGTTCATTTTCTGAAGGTTTCCTGGCCCCGAGCTGCGAGCTCTACATACCGTTGCTGGAGAGGAGCGTGAGGTGTGTGACAGAGAGTGTCTAGTGTTTTCCATCCCCCCATGAATGAGATAGGCTCCCGAGCCGGAGAGGATCGGACTTCCCCCAATGTCCATGGTGATGCCCACCATGTTGTGAGAGGGAATGGCTGTAGGAGAAGATGCCGCTGTAGTCACCTGAGCTCCACCTCCCTGCGGTTCGAAATAGGACGCGGCGCTGCTGGGGGCGTAAATCTGAGCTTCGGTGTTGTAGGAGTAGGTGGCTCGTCTGTCGAAGGAACAGCAGGGTCGGTCAGCAGGTGCCTCGGGACTCGCGGAACCCACGGTGCCGAGCCGCGGGACTGCCGAGCCGGAAGGCACCTCCAAAGGGCATCCAGCCCCATCCCTGCCTCGCCGGACCAGGTCGCCCCCAGGCTGACCCTGAGGGGCTCCTCCACCCTGCCTCTGGGCAGCCTGTTCCAGGGATCCCCACCCTCAGATTCAAGACCCTTGTCCTCCCATCCAGCCTCACTCTGCCCTTTTCCAGCTTCAAACCATGACCCCTTGTCCTGTCGTTCCCTGCCCTTGGGAACAGCCTTCCCCAGACTCCTGACAGCCCCTTCCAGGGATGGGAAGGTGGCTAGAAAGTCCCCCCAGAGCATCTTCTCCTCTTCAGGCTGAACAACCCTCCCTCTCAGCCTGTCCTGGGAAGGTGGCTAGAAGGTCCCCCAGAGCATCTTCTCCTCTTCAGGCTGAACAACCCTCACCCTCAGCCTGCCCTGGGAAGGTGGCTAGGAGGTCCCCCAGAGCATCTTCTCCCCTTCAGGCTGAACAACCCTCCCTCTCAGCCTGTGCTCACAGACCCTGGTTCCTCAGACCCAGTTATCGTGGGGATTTGCTCCACTGAAGCTGAACCCTGTGTCCCACCGCAGCTGTGGAGCCCAGAGCCCAGGAGCAGCTCAGAGGTTGTGGACAACCCTCAGGGCAGAAGGCTGAGACCAACCCAACCGCAGGCAGGGGCAGAGCAGACAAGAGGGAGGCGGAAGCCTCTCAAACGCCCTGGCTCCGTTCAGTCAGCTCTTCCATCACCCAGGGACCAACTCCCACCGCCGGAGCGGGAACGGGGCAGAGGAGAGCCATGGGGAGGACTGGGAACGGGCTTAGCGGAAGCGCAGGGAAGCCCCTCGCCGTGAGCCCAGGAATAGCCATACTCAGCCCGCGTGGTGCTCGGCCACGGCGCCGTCCCCTGGGGGGACTCCAGGTTCCAAGTGCTGCGAGTGCCGCACCTCCAGCAGAAGGAGACGAGGAGGCCTTGGGAGCAGGATGATGGCTGAGAGCCTCCAGGCATGGTTGCCATTGGAACAGAGGCCGTCCCCCTCCAGCCTCCCGATTTATAGCGGGCGTGACGCCCGGGTCCGGACTGGTTCTGTTGGCCAGCCCGGGTCAGCTGCCCCGGCTCTCGCTCCTCCTCGCTCTAGCACCTGGCTAAGGCGAGACCGCTCGTGACCTTGGTCACTATGGAGACCCACATTCCATGGCTGGCCAGGAGCGAAAACAGTGTCTTATCAACCGCACACCCCGCGGCCGCTGCGCTCCTCCCAGAACGCAGCCTGCCCCGACCCAGCGGAACCAGGACGGCCCCTGTGCAGAGCTGGGCTCCGGGCTCAGCACTCGACGGGCTGGCAGCATCCCTGGGGACCAGCCCCTGCGCGAGGACAACGGCTCCGCCGAGGCCAGAGCCTGCCTCGAACTCCACACACACAGACAACGCAGCACGGGAGACGGCTGCTCCTCCTCATCCTCCTTCCCACCTCCTCATCCTCCTTCCCACCTCCTCATCCTCCTTCCCACCTCCTCGTCCTCCTTTCCACCTCCTCATCCTCCTTCCCACCTCCTCATCCTCCTTCCCACCTCCTCGTCCTCCTTCCCACCTCCTCATCCTCCTTCCCACCTCCTCATCCTCCTTCCCACCTCCTCATCCTCCTTCCCACCTCCTCATCCTCCTTTCCATGGTGGGCAGTGCTGGGGCGGAAGCAGCCTGGTTGTGCCGAGGGGAGGGAACGGGGCTGAGCTACAGGCAAAGGAGACTCTTACATGGTCCCGTTGGTATAAACAGCTTCTCCTCCTTCCACATACTGGACCTGGGACGGATAGACATGCTGCACGGGCTGCACCTGGAACACGCAGCAGAGGCTCCTGTTAGGGCCAGTCCCTTCCCAGGAACAGCAGCAGAAATCCCACCTCGCACCCTCTGAAGCGCTTTCAACCCTCCCTGGGCTTTCCGACTGCTTTTTAAAAGCAGCAAAGCAAAGGACCCCCCTAACAGGATCCCCAAGGGTGTCTCTCTTGTCAAAGGTCACGATAACACCGGCAGCTGGACCAGCGACCAGGCAGCTGCTCCGCAGGCAGCGGAAGCCTTGGAGCTGGGTCTTGGAGCTGGGTCTCTGCTGCCTGCCAAGGGCGAGATGACGCCGCAGAGAGCAGCCTGGCAGTGCCCACCCGCAGCCCCGTCTCGTCACTCTGGGAAGGACCTCGTTGCCCTCGGTCAGGGCTGTTGGATTCTTCCTCTACAGCCGAGCAAGCGAGCGGGAAGGAGTCACTCGAGGCAGAAGCCGAGAGCGAGGCAGCCCCGAGGCAGCCCCGAGGCAGCCCCACGCAGGGCTGGTTTTGAAGCACCCGCCCGGCTCCCCGTGCCCCAGCCTCTCGGTGACGCCCCGTGCCGGTGGCATGTCGCTCTGCGCCGCTCAGAGCAACTGGCAGGAACCCTCCTAGATCAGGGCCACTGCTTGGGACTGGCAACTGAAGGCGCCGCTTAAACCTTCAAACGTTTGGGAAGCTTTTTGCCAGCAGCTGAAGGGAGGGAGGGAGGGAGGAAGGGAGACCTGGGGATGGCGGCTCTCACAGCCATCAGCAGCCCTCTAGCTGCTCACAGCCCTTGAATTAAGTCTGGGCTTCTGGAAGCATCTCTCCGGCAGCTTCAAGTGTTGTGGGATGGGGTAGGGGGGGTGTCCTGTCGATACGGGGTGTCTCACCCCACAGATGTTACCTGTTGTGGAACCTGCTGGACTCTGGGGACAGAGATTTGCTGCATCTGCGCTCCTTTGGGAGCAGAGCCTGCTGCCTGGACCAGAACCCTCTGGAAGGAGAAGACAGGAGCACGAGTTAGATGCAGCCTGCGACAGAGGTCACTGAGTTCATCGAATCAGAATCAGCAGGGACTGGAAGGGACCTCAAGAGATCATCCAGCCCAATCCCTCTGCCAGAGCAGGACCCCCTAGATCCAGTCATTAGGGATTGGAAGGGACCTTGAAAGACCATCCAGTCCCATCCCCCTGCCAGAGGAGGACCCCCTAGATCCAGTCATTAGGGACTGGAAGGGACCTGCAAAGACCACCCAGTCCCATCCCCTGCCGCCAGTGCCCAGAGCCAGGGGACGACCACCAGCAGCCACCAGCAGTAATGCTCCAGCCTGACACCTGCTGTCTCACACAACCGCCCGGCTCAACTCCTCGTGCCGGCTGTCGCTGCCTGTGCGGTCCCAACCTGTGAGATGAGGCCGTCCTGCCCACAGAGCCTCCGCTCGCACTGGAAGGTTGACCAGTGATCAGCGACACCACAGGCGCCCGCCTCGCAGCAGTCGTGCTGCCAGCAGTTCATCCCTGGTCTTCTCTTGGTCCTGCCGGTGAGAAGGGGAGGTTCTGGGTGCTCTTCAGGAATCTTCCACCACCTGCTGGGTCTTCATGGACCCCCAGAGCTCGACTCCATCCCCCATGTCATGACGACGGCCCCAGCAGAGGCTGGACAGGTCAGTTCACAACCCTTGTGAGTTCCAAGTCCCAGGAGGGACCGATGACCCCAAGGGACTTGGCGCTGCTGGTCCCAGCTGTTCGCACCGGCCCGGCACGAACGAGAAACGCCAGCCAGAGGACCAGAAGATGGGAAGAGACGGCAGCGAGCTGGTGGAGCACAGGCTGGCTGGCACGGCGTGAACATCCACATCTCCCGGCGAGTCGAAGACTCCCACTGATTCAGGGTTTTTAATTGTTCCTTTGCACCAGCATCCAATGGCAGCTACTTCTGCTCCCTTGGGACCTGGGGAGGGTGTAGCTAACCCACCCATCCTCTGATCCCTCCAGCTTCCTGAAGACTTCTTTTGATAGTTCCCCAAAAGGCACAAAAAGGAACCAGCCCTGCTTAACCCTTCCTGTTTTGCACTGGGGAGTTCTCATTCATCAGCTGAAGCCGCGGCTCCTCTCCCACCACGAGGCTTCCCAAGCGCGGTGTGCTCATCTCCATGAATCACAAGTCCTCTCTCTCCAGTTTCAAACGTCAAGATCCACCCACCGAAGGAAGAGACCAGCGTGTGGCTCCTCCACCCTCTCCCCCGACCTCTTTCCCTGTTGAGCTCTCAGGACCCCATTTGCAGAGGAGCCTCTAAGGAGCCTCTAAGGAGCCTTGAGGGACCGTTTCACGTTCTCCTTCTTCTACTGACCCACCAAACCAGTGGCACTGAGAAGCAGACCCCAGGCTGGTGGGAAGCGACTTCCCCAGGAGGTTAAAACCCAACCCCTGCCTTTTGGGTCTGTTCCCAGGGCTGACAGACACACGGGATGCCCGTGGCCGAGTCCAGCCACGGGTTCTCCCCACCAGCTGGTGGACGACCCTCTCCCTCACACAGACCCCCTGGATCCCAATCCATCTGCCAGGAAACCCTCCCTCCTCGCCATGGAAACGACGCCCCGCACGCGTTACCTGCTGAGACGCCGGCACCGGCTGCACCACCGGCGCTTGGGCCGACGCAGAGGTGTGAAGAGCCACCGAAGCTGCTGGGTCTGATCCACCCTCGGAGCTCTGCATGCTCCCTGCTGGGGAGAGCACAGGGGGCGTGAGCAGGGGGAGCAGAGCCGCCCCCCTCCCACAGCACCGCAACCCCCCGGCTGCCAGGACCACGACCCCGCCGGAGGATCCCGGGGAGGGCTCGGGAGGAAGGCGGTCACCTTCCCACACCGGGGAGGGAGGGCTCCTGCTCTGCAGCCTCGGGGCTGATTTTAATGCAGGATTGTATCAAAGGAAGAAAAACCCCAACCCCAGAAAGAACAGAAAGTTGCTCAATCGTTCCACAGAAGGGAGAGGGAAGGAACAGAAGATGCTCTTCTAAATATAACCGCGGGGACGCGCGCGTGTCAGCGCCAGGGCACGTTGGCACGAGGAAGGGGACGCCCGCTCGACTCCCCTCGTCCCCCCAGCTCCCTCCTCGATGTGTTTAACTGCCCGGCGAGAACAAATTCACTCAGCGGAAGCACCTGCTGGGGCTTCACTGCCGGACAGCTGGGGATCGCCATCGCGGCCCGGCAGCCCACGGCAAGGAGCCGGCGAACGCGGATGTCCCCGTCGCTTCAAAACCTCCAGGGAACCACTTCAGAACCACTGGAGTTGGAAAGGACCTCTGAGGTCGAGTCCAACCTCCATGGCCACCCGACTGCGCCCCGTGGCTACCGACCCCTTGAGCATCCCCGGGGATGGGGACTGCCCTGAGCAGCCTGCTCCCGTGTCTGAGCTGCACTCAACACTCGTTCCCAACCCGAACTCGCCCCGGTGCGGCCAGTGGCCATTTCCTCCTGCCCACCTCAGTCCTCCTGTCTGCATCCTGACCCCAAACTCCCGGCAGCTCCTCTGAGGTCCTCAAACACAGACACCATCCCCCCCACCCCTGCTCCCACGCTGCAACCCCATGGAGATGCCCTCAGCACCAGCTGGGTGCCCGGTGCTCTTGGGCAGCACCTCAAGGGCCAGGTGGGGATGCCCTGGGGATTGAGAGACGGTGCCAGAGCCAAACTCACCATCCCCTGGGTCTCCTCACTCCCACCCAGCCCACGGACACTGAGGGTCCCTGCTGTGCCAGGGCATCCCGAGGGCAGACAGTGTCCTTCGGGGGGGTTTATGGAGGGATGGTCTCCTCGTGCAGCTCTCTGGCAGCTCTGCTACACCCCACAGCAAGGACTCACTCTCCTTCCACTTCATTCTTCACCTCCACAGGGGAAGAAGTTTTAGGTTGCTTGATCACTCTTTGCCTTCCACCAGAGACAGGGGGCTCAAGAGAGAGGGTCCCTGTACCCCAGAGACCTCCAGGACCAAAGAGTGGTTCACCCTGGCTGGGCTGAGTCCTCAGCCCTGGCTGACCAAGACAAGCTCTTAGAAGGTGTCTCCTGGCTCCGTACAGCTGTGCTGGGGCGTCGAGAAGACAATCAGCGGTCAGCAAAGCTGACTCTGGGTGAGTCCCAGGGAGGAGCAGCGTCCACCCACCCTGATTTGCTCAGCTCCAGGGCTCCTTGCTGGGTGAGGAGGAGCGAAGGACAGTCAGTTACGGCAGGGGATGGAGCAGACGGGACCTGCCCTGGCGTAAGGAGTCAAACCGCGGTGAGAAGGGTCTGCGCCGCCGGCAGGGGCAAGTCCTGAGCTCCGGGTGCTCGCCGGCAGCCGGTGACGTCTGCGGCAGCATCGCCGGGGCTGGGCTCCAGGCTGCGTCGCTGCCGAATGAATCAGGCAGATCAGGAGCCGCTGCCCCGGGAGCGGTCTGCTTACACGCAGCGCCCCGGGGAGCCAGGCAAGCAGCAGAGGAAATCCAGGCTGCGCCCAGCGCTCGTCCCTCCTGGGTGCTACTTCTGGTCCTGCCACCAGCTCCACTCCATGGCCTCCAGCCGGCTCTTCCCCTTCCCGCTCAGCTCCCCTGGGTGAGGGATTCAGGTCTCCAAGGCTGAACGTGTTTGAGGAAGAGGAGTAGCAGCACTGCGAGCCCCGAGGGCTGACAAACCCACCGCTGCGTCGCCTCGGTGCCAAGAGCCTCTGTCGACCCCTCCGGCCCAGCCCGGCTCCAGAACGCTGCGGGAGCCGAGGAACGGGCAGCGCTGAGAAGCATCTTCCGTACCCAGACCCGCAGCCAGGATGGGGAGGGCTGGAGCAGGACTTTCTCCTACGAGTCGCTGTCAAGCAGGGGAGGCAGCAGCAGCATCCTCTGCAGCTGTCCCTGAGACACCCAGAAGATCCCGGGAGAGGCTGGGGGCGCTGATGGAAGAGCCCCCCGCAGCCCGGCGGGTGCCCTGAGGTGCTCGGGCTGTGCTGCAAGGGTGAGGAGCGTTCTCACGCCGAATGGCTTCTCTGAACTGCCAGGACCAGGATGCTCAAGGACTGCTGCAGAGCCCCACGCTGAGGCTGGCTTTTGGCCAGCCAGAGGGGTGGCCACTTGCACAAGGCCATCACAGAGCCCTGAGCTGAGCCCAAGGGCCAAGTACGTCCCGTCTCTGGAAATAAACCACAACCCCAGTCCATCCTTGAGTGGCACCAAACCAAACCCTCTGCCTTCGGGCGGCTGAGCCAGAGGGAACCTGCTCTACCAGTACCCCAAGACTGGGGGTTCTCTTCCCTCAGAGCAGAGGTGCTGGGAGCCCAGAGCTCCCAACGGGGCTGCTGGCCATGGATGCAGCTCGGAGCATTTCCAAGTCACCTGGAACTTAGTCCTTCTCCAAAACGTTGTACAACTGGCTATGAAAATCCTGGCTTGAGCTCGGAGAGCTGCAGCCTTCCTGGGTGCTCCGACCGCTCTAAGAGCCTCGCAAGAAGAACCAGCCAGTCCAAGGGAGCCAGCAAACACCAGAGCAGGTTAGGGGTGGACAGTCTTGGCTCACCAAATCCTTGGCCTCCACCCCAAACCCTCATCCCACGCCAAGGACAGCTCGTGATGCCTGCAGCCATGCAGCACCGAGCGTGGAGCCTGCGATTCCACAGGAGGGACCCAGCATCCCTGTGAGTGGGGCCGTCCACATCCCGAGGGCTGGAGCAGCACCTGCCTCCAGCAAACGATGGGAGACGGGTTTGGGCATCTCTGAGAGGTGAACATGACTTACAAGGAGAGGCTGAGGCAGCTGGGGTTGTTCGCCTGAAGAAGAGGAGGCTGAGAGGAGACCTCATTGCCCTCCCCGAAAGGAGGCTGTACAGAGGCTGGTGATGGCCTCTTCTCCCCAACCAACTGCTGACAGGAGCAGAGGAAACGGCCACCAGTTGCACCAGGGGAAGTTCAGACTGGAAACGAGGAGGTTACTTCAGTGAAAGAGTGGTCACACACTGGAACAGGCTGCCCAGGGAAGCGGAGCAGTCCCCATCCCTGGAGATGCTCAAAGATGTGGCTCTGTGGGACATGGTCTAGCAGTCATGGAGGTGTTGGGTTGAAGGTTGGCCTTGATGATCTTGGAGGTCCTTTCTAACCTTAATGAGTCCTGAACGTGCCCTCATGCCCAGGGCTGCTGCAGTCGAGCTCCTGCGGGAGCTGGTGGTTCAGCCAGATCATCTACAGGGTGTCCTGAGCCACACGCTGTAACTCTGAGCCTGTCAACGAGGGGCAGCGAGTGCAGGGGATGGAAGGGGCAACCAAACCCGGCAAGGAGCTTGCCAACGAGCTCACGCTGGAGAGGCTGCTTCAGGCAGAGAAGGCAGCAGAGCCTTCCACTGATTAGGGGAAATTAATTTAAGCCAGAAGCAAACGCTGCTCGTCTGAGAGCTCCAGTTACCTGGAAACCCAGATAAACCCAAAACAGGCGGTTCAAGGGCAGCAGAGCCGGGCTTTTCGGGAACCTGGTCCTCATGGAAAGATACTAATTTGGAAATGGCTTTTATTAGCCGCTTAATCGTAACTGGAACACAAACATCCACCCCAGCCTTTAATTAGACGGCGTGGACTCCGGTCAAGTCGCGTTTGTCCACACACACAGACCCACGGGTTGTGCAACAGCAGCTCCCGCAGCTCCCCTGGGTCTCCAACAGCAGCTTTCAGCCAGGCAGGAGAGAGGAGGAACCGCTGCTGGCCCTGGAATTCAGTTTCCAGCTGAGGTGGGCGAGCAGAAAACGGGGTGGTTGTGTGGTGCTGGCAGCAGCTGCGGGTAAACCCCGTGTGCGAGCAGGGACCTGGCCCCCGAAGGTGGGCAAAGGGGCCTCGTGAGCTGCCAGCCCCTGTGCACCACAGAACCTCAGAACATTGGGGGTTGGAAGGGACCTCGAGAGATCAGCCAGCCCCATCCCCTGCCAGAGCAGGATCCCCTAGATCCAGTCATTAGGGATGGGAAGGGACCCCAAAAGATCATCCAGTCCAATCCCCCTGCCACAGCAGGATCCCCCAGGTCCAGTCATTAGGGATGGGAAGGGACCCCAAGAGATCACCCATCCCCATCCCTCTGCCAGAGCAGGATCCCCCTGATCCAGTCATTAGGGATGGGAAGGGACCCCAAGAGATCACCCAGCCCCATCCCCGTGCCAGAGCAGGATCCCCCAGGTCCAGTCAATAGGGATGGGAAGGGACCCCAAGAGATGACCCAGCCCCATCCCCTTGCCAGAGCAGGATCCCCCAGGTCCAGTCACTCTGAATGCCCTGGCAATGCAGTCTGGGTCCGTGAACGGGATCACTGTGCCCCTGGGTGGGAGGTGCTGCTGCACTTCTGGGCAGGAACAGAGACAGGACCGAGCAGACCCCGCACGAACAGGAGACGCTCGAGGCTGGGCAGCACCTCTGCTCCACAAGGTCTCACACAAGGAGTGTCCCCCAGCTGGAACGAAGCAAGTTTTACCTTTGCTCTGGATAAAAGATTCCTGGGGGCTGCCTTTTTGTCCTGGGGGTGACTTCCCCGAAGACATCGCAGCCCACTTAGCTTTCTGGGCTGGGGTCACGGGCGGGGGGGGGGTTCAGCTAACCCCCAGACCCCACTGCAGCTCATCCCTGCACTCGGTGAATCGCAGGACATCAGAAGGGACCTCGAAGGAGGCAGAAGCTCTGGAGCCGAGCGGGAAGATGTCAATCCCTCGGAAC
>JAOXOE010000866.1:1405523-1426529 GCA_028565055.1 Phoeniculus purpureus
TCAGGCTCCTTTTCTCCCAGCTCAAGAGCCCCAGCTCCCTCAGCCTTTCCTCATCAGGGAGATGCTCCCCTCCCTCCTTCATCTCTGTGGCTCTGCGCTGGGCTCTTTCCAGCAGCTCTGTGTCTTTCTGGAACTTAGGTGCCCAGCACTGGACACAAGATTCCAGCTGTGGCACAGCAGAAGAGGAGGAGGACCTCTCCGCACCTACTAACCACCCCCTTTTAATCCAGCACAGGATGCTGTTGGCACACACCGGGACAGCCCTCACCCTGGGCAGGCAGGGACAAGCACCTCCAACGCTAATTTTTTAAGGCATACAAGAGCCTTCCAGGACAAAGACAGGAGGAAAAGCCGGTGCTTCTCACTCTATAAAACCTCATCAGCTGCTGCAGCAGCAGCACACACTGCTCCAAGGTCAGATGACACTGAATCAATCCTCTCTACCTTTCAGTCAGGAGGAGAAAGGGAAAGAAACCCCCACAACACGTCTACCCCAGCAGGCAAAAAGAAATGAGAAGTGAGGAAAGGCTTTGGCTGAAACTAGCACCGAGGCTGGAGATCTACAGAACTAAGTGAAATTGCAGGGCTGGGTTGTTTCCCCTTGTAAACTCATATTTCCAGTGGGATGCTGAAGAAGACTGAGTGAGTGAAGGAAATGGTGTGAGTGACCCACCCTGCTTATCTTCAGCAGCATCTGCCTGTCCCACAGTTACAGGCTCAACAAGCAACTAGAAGTGCTCAGGAAAGAGGTGGTTCACCCAGGCGCCTCAGAAGAAAGGGGAACCAAAGGGTGGAGAAGGGCGATCAGAAGCAGTTGGCTGCAGAATTCAGCACAAGAGAGCACTGAGCTTTCAGGAAGAGATTTCATCCTGAGGCTGAGGGTGCACAAGCATGAGAGTCTCCTCCTCTGGAGACATTTAAGACCCACCTGGATGTGTTCCTGCGTGACTTGGTCTAGGGGATCCTGCTGTGGCAGGGGGATTGGACTGGATGATCTTGTGAGGTCCCTTCCCTAATGATTCTATGATCTTTCGAGGTCCCTTCCAATCCCTAATGATTCTATGAGGAGAAGGATGAGGCTCTGCCACCTCCCCACTGGTCCTGGGATAATCAAACCATCCTGGCTGGAAAGGACCTCCAGCATCATCAAGTCCAGCCCTCATCCCAACAGCTCCCTAACCCCTAGACCATGGCCTCGAGTGCTTGAGCCACTCAGTTTTTAAACCCCTCCAGGGATGGGGACTCCATCACCTCCCTGGGCAGCCTGGTCCAGTGCCCAACCACTCTCTCAGGAAAGAACTTCTTCATAAGATCCAATCTAAACCTCCCTTGATGCAACTTGAGGCCATTTCCCCCCATCCTATCAGTGCTTTGGGAGACCAGCAGCAGCCTGGCTACAACCTCCTTTAAGGTAGCTGTAGAGAGCAAGAAGGTCTCCTCTCAGCCTCCTCTTCTCCAGACTAAATAACCCCAGTTTCCTCAGCTGCTCCCCATAGAGCCTGTTCTCCAACCCCTCTCCCCATCCTTCTCTGGCCCCACTCCAGCACCTCAATGTCCTTCTGATGCTGTGGTGAACAAACTGGAGCAGCATCCATCTATGAGCCCTTGGCTCAGTTCCCTGGGACACTGTGTGGGTTGAACCATGGGTGAGGTGAGGTCCAAATCCGAGCACCAGCACACACTTTAGGCTGTTCTTTCTGAGCCTCAGCAGCCACTGCTGAGAGCGACAGTCACAGGCCAAGCTATCACGATTAACAACCTAAACAGAACCATCTGGGACCCTAAGAATCAGCAGATGTTGTTCCTCTCTGACTCACACAGGCAGAGCAGGCGTGAGGACAAACAGAGGCACCACTAAGGAACCCAGCTTGCCCGTCAGTCCCAAGCTCCTGAGCTCCCAGCTCCATTCCAGGGCTGCTGCTGAGCTGCAAGGGCAACAGGCTCACAGCAACCAGGTTCCAGGGAGAAAACTATCAGCTTACCAGGAAACACAACACTGGAAGGGGCTGCCCAGGGGGGTTGTGGAGTCTCCTTCTCTGGAGACTTTTCAAACCCTCCTGGATGTGTTCCTGTGTGACTTGGTCTAGGGGATGCTGCTGTGTCAGGGGGATTGGACTGGATGATCTTTTGAGGTCCCTTCCAATCCCTAATGATTCTATGATTCTATGTTGGGCCAGTAGCTGGAGGAACCTGGCATGGAGGGTGAGCCCAGGTACATTCCAGGGACAACATGGCATCAGTCTCATGAAAAAGATGCCTCTCCATCCACCACGTGGCACTGAGGCTTCACAGAATGACAGAACATCAGGGACTGGAAGGGACCTCAAAAGATCAGCCAGTCCGATCCCCCTGACACAGCAGGATCCCCTAGATCCGGTCATTAGGGGTTGGAAGGGACCTCCAAAGATCATCCAGTCCAATCCACCCACCAGAGCAGGATCCCCTAGATCCAGTCATTAGGGACTGGAAGGGACCTTGAAAAATCATCCAGTCCAATCCCCCTGTCAGACCAGGATCCCCTAGATCCAGTCACACAGAAACAGTCCAAGTGGGTTTGAAACATCTCCAAAGAAGGAGACTCCACAACCCCCCTGGGCAGCCCCTTCCAGGGCTCTGGCACCCTCACTGGGAAGAAGGTCCTCCTCACATTGATGTGGAACCTCCTATGTTCCAGCTCACACCCATTGCTCCTTGTCCTATCATTGGGTGCCCCTGAGCAGAACCTGGCTCCATCCTCCTGTCACCCACCTTTCACATATTGATCAACATTCACAGAGTCACCCCTCAGTCTCCCTTTTCCCAGCTCAAGAGACTCCCTCAGCCTTTCCTCACCAGGGAGATGCTCCACTCTGTCATCTCTGTGGCTCTGCACTGGGCTCTCTCCAGCAGCTCTGTCCCCTTCTGGAACTGAGGGGCCCAGAACTGGACACAATCACCCAGATGTGGTCCAGATATTAATCTACAAGGAAGAGAGAGAGAGACACAGCTGAGGAAACGCAGGGCCCAGGCACCCAGCGGCACCCATGGGCACTTTGACACCCATCCAACTGGGCAGAGGCAGCACCGCCTACAGGACCACGGTGCCAGAGCAGCTCCCAGCAGCAAACCCGAGAGGAAAACACCTGGAACAGGAACACCCAGCACATGGGGCTGAGATCGAACTGTTATTCACCAATGATGGGAAAAGGCACCAAAATAGAAGGTTTGGAATCTTCCAAAAGTATTTGTCAAGTGAGGCCAAATCAGACTAAACAGCTTCAGCCAGAAGGGAGAAAATAATTAGAAAAACATTGAAATGGTGTCATTCTCAGCTCTTCATTCTCTCTCCTCTTCCCCCCACCCTTAACTGAAACATTTCACTTCGGAAATGATGAAACATTTTGGTCGCAGCAGGATCTCGGAGCCGCTGTCCCAGCGAACCAGGAATGTTTATTGGGTTTGTCACTTACTGCCCGAGTTAAATGTCAGGAGGAAACCTCAGAGCTGCTTTTTTCGTGTAAAAATAAAGAGGTACAGGAGATTTTATCTACTGGGAATTAGAAGAGGCCAGCTCAAGGGCTGAAGGTAAACACCTACCCTGCCCAGACTCTCAGTTCCTCTGAAGTCCCAATAGAAGCCACAAGGCATTGGGCAACCTGCATGGCAAATAGAGGAGGTCAGAAAGGTCCTTCTTGGGAGCTTCTCAACCCCAAGGAGCTGCCCCAGAACAGTGCTTGGAACAGGAGAGTTGAGTGAGATGAAGGCTGAGAGGGACATCCTGATGTGAAAAGCGCCCAGAGCTCCTAGAATGGCTCCTAGAATGGGAGAACTGGAGCCTTCCCCAACTCTTGTGCCCGGGGACAGCGGAGAAAGGCACAACCTGCCTCTTCCATCACACAGAGCAGCCTCTGCCAAGCAATCAGCCCCTTCCATGACCGGTCCTTATTGGCTCAGTCTTATTTTAGGGTCTGATGAAAAGACTTGGGGTCTTCTCCAAGCTTTATTAACGAAGGGCTGAGTGCCATGGCTGAGAGCCTCAGGATCCCACACCGCTCCCTTGCTCCCACCGCTCCTACGTGAGCCCAGATGTCCCGCACGTTCCCTTCCCTGTGCTCCCTGCCCACGCACCACAGACTTTGCAGATCCAAGGGCTTGCAGCCACCACCGGCTCTTCTCACCGTTTCAGGAACGATCACTCCTGCTGTAGGTGGCACAAGATCCACAACAGACCCCAAATTCCAGGCTCATTCCCAGGGCACCAACAGCTTGTCCCAAAACCACTCTCTTGCCCGGAGAGTGACCTTTAACTACTCCATCCACAGGCCAAACATGAAGTCAGCGCTCTGAGCGGCTCTTAAACCCGGCCAAGAGAGAACTACGGCAAGAGATCCCTTTTCTAACCATCATCACACAACTGCCTACCCAAAGCTTGGCTTGAGCACTTGAGGAGCACCAGCCATTCCCAGTGCATCCCAGCACGGCTCTTCTTAGGGCAGACAGTGGCTTTCAGGGTCTTGGTGTGGGGTACAGAAGCCCCAGTGCTCGTCCACATGAACCATCAGCTGCTAGGAGGAGCCTGAGACCTGGTGATTATGGCAGGGAGGGAATTGGGAGCTGGGGCATGAAACCGGAGAGGGGAAACGCTGAAGCTTTAATCTTGGAAACAGCTTCCTGATAGTAGATTTATGAGCGATGGGAATAGTCTCCTTTGCAGAAGGCTGAAAGCTCTGTTACACGGGGCTTCGAAAACAAGACCGGATAAACCACTAGGCACTAGACAGGAGGAATGGATTTGGCTTTGACCAGAAGATGGATGAGACCCGACGGTTCACTTCCAGGTCCAGCTCCCCTGGACAAACCTCACACCCGCAGTGTGAGCCTACTGACCCCACCGAGCAGCGGAAGCTGTCAGGACATCACTGCACCATTAGCAAAACCAGCAAAACCAAGGAGCTCAGCCCCAGTGCAGCTGCAGAGGTGACCTCCTGGGGCTTCTACGGAAGCTCATTTCTCAGCTAACGCTGGGGTGTAGCCGCCAGAACCAGGGGCTTGACACGTCCGGGTTTGGTGTGGGAGCCCATGGCATTAGTTTCACTAATAGTGCTGCCTTGTTTCACTTGGAGCAGCTGAACTTTTCCTGACTTGGTTCTCCCCGTATCTCTCTCTCACATTTTCCTACAATCGACCTTTCCTTTTATTCCTGACTTGGTCTTTCCCAGCGAGTTTCTCGAGTATTGATTTTCTTCAAAGCTTCTTCAGCGCTGCTGAAGGATGTTGAAGAGATGGATCTGACGATCCAAGCACCGCGCTCAGCCATGGAAGGAATCCAGATCAGCACAGGCTGCACAGCTCCTCGCTGCCCCAACCCTGCCACCAGCGCAGGCTGCACAGCTCCTTGCTCCACCAGCTCCACTTCCAGCCTCACACAGCTGTATAGCCGTTGGAAGGGACCTCTGAAGATCATCTAGTCCAACCTCAGCATGGCAACCTCTAACCCCCACCACATCGGGCAGGAGCAGCTGTACGTGGCTGCAGCTGCCTCCAACCAGGTGCCCAAGAGGCTGTGGCAGAATTCTGACATCCTGGGGGCGTCACATTCAGCTCCTGGACCCTTCCCCAGGAGCTTTGGGAAGTTTGCCGGAGGCTCAGCCTCATAAAACCGCCGAGCCAGTGCCCTGAGAAGGGATTAGATGTGAAAGCCTGTGACCTCAACGGAGTACATCAAGTCAAAAGCACTCTGACTTCAGGCTTATTGCCCCACAACAACACCAGTGAAATCATTTCATTAATCCCCAGGGCCTCATTTCCTCCCTTCCTTCCTCCTCTCAGCCAAGCTGAAGCCTAAAATAGCATTTTGCATTCCCCATATTTCACTCCAAAACTAATTAGTACCCAATCAGCCAAGAGCTCTTCTGACAGCAGCCTGGCTCCATCGTGCAACCTGCCCACCCTTGGCAGCGGCAGGAGCACCCTGCCAGGCTCCCAGCTCCTCCCAACAGACATTCCTGGTGGAGCATCTGGAGAGAACTGCACTAAGGCAGGAGAAAACAGCAAAACACTGCGATGAAAGCCCCACGGGCAACCTCACCTCCATCCCACGTGCCCACACAGCTCTTCCTGCACCGCAAACACATCAACCCTGGGGCAATACCCTGATGCCACAAGCACGGCTGCTCGTCACCAGCTTCCAGCAGCCCCTAAGAGCCTAAAAGCTAAAAACACCAGTTACCTTCTACCTCCTCTTGTTGGTCCCCACACTACAGCAGCCCCAGTCTGCTTGCCTGGGCTCATGGAAACAAAACGGTGACTTCTTCATTTGGCTCAAAGGGCCTGGCAAGGGCCTCAGCATCAGTGCAGGGCAGGGGACAGGGAAGGAGGTGGAGCACGGGTCTTGCTTCATTTGGACCCCACAGCTATTTCTCACCCTCTCACAGCCCAGGCCAAGCGTGAGTCAAAGGCGGCCGTGTGGATGACGCAGTGTAACTGCGATGGGAGGGGTGGAAAGGAAAGCTCATCCAGGAGGGCTCTGGACACGTCACCCCATGAGACATCAAGCCCACTCACTACAAGATCCTTCTTGCTGGAGGCCCACACACAGCAGGAACAGGCACAGAAGATCACAGAGAAGGTCGTTTCTGGCTTGCAGAACCAGAAAAGGCCCAGGAGAGGCTGTAGCGTGTCCCAAACACATGGGGAAGGTGTGGCAGCTCCACTTTACTAGGGAAGAAGAGGTCAGCATGTGCTGTCTCACACCAAACACCCCACACCTGACACATCAGCTTGGGTTTCAGTCTGGGTGGGAACCCGTGGACCAAATACAAGGACAGACTTCACACTCCAGACTCACAAGCACCAGTCCTCGCAGGTCAGCCTCACAAAATCACAGACCAGTGGGGACTGGGAGGCACCTCTGAAGGTCATTTAGCACAGGATCCCCTAGATGAGATGACTCAACACATCCAAGTGAGTTTTGAATGTGTCCAGAGAGGGCGACTACACAACCGTCAGGAGTGAGCAGCAGCAGTCATCAGCTCCATGCTAGCTACAGCCTACACCAGAAAGAAACCCTGACCCTGGAGACAAGGTGGCTTTGACTCATGGTCTCACCATCCCTCCTGCAGCCTGGCCATGGCAGGAGCAAAAGATGGTGGCATGCATCCTGCTGCAAGGAGGGCTGTACCAGTCTGCACCAGTGCTTCCCATGGGCCATCACTGGGGGAAAGACAAAGCCTTCCTGTGCCTCAGCTGGGCTGAACATTAAAGTGTTTCCAGAGGGCAATATGGAAAATCCCCTTGCCAGAGCAGTCACAACTAAAGTCTGCCTGCAGGCCAGCTCCAAGGCAGATCTACAGCTCATCCCTCAGGCTGAGCAGGTAGCAACCAGCCTTGGACAAACTGCTGCAAAGAAAAACCAGAGAAAACAAGCACCTCTGCTGAGCTCCATCTTGGAAGTGACCTCTGGAGATCACCCAGTCCAACCCCCACCACCACCAGAACAGGATCCCCTAGAGCAGATCCCACAGGAACAGCCCAGGAGGGCTTGGGATCTCTCCAGAGCAGGAGACTCCACAACCTCTCTGAGCAGCTTCAGCCAGGGCTCTGCTACCTTTACTGGGATGATGTCTAGATGGAAGCTACAATGAGGCAGAAGAGCTAAAGCCTCTTCCCCAGCTCAGGTGACCCCTCTGAAGACCTGAGATAGAAGCCCATAGATTGTTTCCTCCTGTCCCTCAGGCCACGACCAGTCCAGCTCAGGAGAGAAACCTGGGGCAGGGCTGCCACTGAACCCTGTTAAACCCTGGATTCCTCAGCAGATGCCACCCAAGAGCTGCCTAAGGCCTAGAGAAGCCCAGGGTGCAGATCCCAAAGCAGGTGTCTCTAAGCAACCCCCGAGCTTGGGCATCCCTGGAACCGCAGGTCCATATGTGCCCACAGCCCAGTTCTTCCTAAGGGCCTCCTGCCAGGCCAGAGGGTCCAGGGGCCTCCTCGGTGGGTCCAGAGGGGTCAGGGCTTCTCGCAACCGGACCCACGCAGCCTCGGGAACCCTAACCGGCGCTGCGACCACTCGCAGCAAACACCCACAGCCACCACACTAGCTCTATGAGGGGCAGAGACTCGGCTGGGCCTTTTATAGCATCCCGCAGCCTCGCGCCCTCGTCACGTGATCCCGCTCCACGCCCCCAACGTCATCGCCGCGTGCGGCAACATGGCGGCGGCCGCAGGGGTGGCACCGGTTCGCGCGCGGTGAGTGTGGCCAGGGCCCCCCCACTCCCCCGAGACCTGCTGGGGCTCCCGATCACCCCCTCAGTAGGTGTCCCCGCCCACCATCGCCTCCCGGTACCCGCTCGGCCCCGTCATCACCCCTCCCGGTAGCTGCCCAGCACCTCCGTAACTCACCCCGGTACATGCTCTTCCCCGTGCCGGTACATGCTCCCTCTCCCTGGTACATGGTCTCCCCTCTACCCTCCGCCGTCATCCCCGGTACCTGCTCAGACCCTCCATAGTCCTCCGGTACGTGCTTCCCCCACCATAACCTCCCGGCCCGGGTACTTGCCCAGCCCCGCCGTCACCCCCTGTCAGTGCCTGGCTCTTCCACACCCCCACCCGGTGCATGGGGAGCCTCCTCCCCCCACTCGCGGCAGCCCCATTGCTGCGGGCTCACCTGGGGCTGTGGCTGTGGCTGGGCAGGTTCCTCACTTCCAAGGAGCAGTTCCATAACTACCTGCGGGCTGGAGACCTGGTGGAGGAGGTCGAGGAAAAGCAGGAGGAGAAAGAGGAGGTAAAGGAGAAGGAGAAGGAGGAGGAGGAGGAGGAGGAGGAGGTGAAGGAGGAGGTCAGCAACTGCCGCAGCAGGCCCCCAACCAAACGTGTGAGGCCAGAAGACCTTGGTCAGGATGGAGAGAATGAAGAAGACGCTGGGGCAGAGGCAAAGGAGCCTGTGGAGCGGAAGCGGGCGCGGGGGCAGAACAAGAGCCGGCCATGCATGAAGCCCAACCACTACGAGCAGAGCCGGCTGTGCCCCTCAGTGACCCAGGTACGATGTGGGTGTTCTGCTCTGCACTGCAACAGGGAAACTGGGACCCTGGTGGGCCCAAGGGCTGAGTTTATTTGGTAAGTGTGGGAGAACATATTGAAGGTGGAGCTGCACAGGGCTAACTCCTCTTTATCAGAAAGTGTGGCCAGCAGGACTAGAGAGGGGATCGTTTCCCTGTACTGGACACTGGTGAGGCCTCTCTTGAGTACTGGGGTCAGGTTTGGGCACCTCAGTACCAGAAAGACTGAGGGGCTGGAGTGGGGCCAGAGAAGGGCAGTGAGGCTGGGGAGAGGCCCGGAGGACAGGACTGATGGGGAGCAGCTGAAGGAACTGGTGCTGATTAGTCTGAAGAAATGGAATCTGAGGGGAGACCTTATTGTTTTTACAGCTCCCTGAGAGGAGGTTGTGGGGGGTCAGTCTCTTCTCCGCAGTCACCAATGATAGAACAAGAGGAAATGGCCTCAAGCGATGCCAGGGGAGGGTTAGGTTGGCCGTCAGGAGAAATCTCTTCTCTGACAGAGTGGTCAGGGGTTGGAACAGGCTGCCCAGAGATGGGGAGAGTCGCCGTGCCTGGAGGGGTTCAAGCAAGGAGTAGCTGTGGCCCTGGGGGAACAGGGTCTGGTGGGCAGGATGGGGTTGGGGTGATAGTTGGACTGGATGAGCTTGGAGGTCTTTTCCAACCTCTGTGGTTCTGTGATTGTTTCAAGGGATGTGCAGACAAGTGCTACTTCGGCCCGCAGTGCCGCTTCCTCCACGACGTTGGCGAGTACATGGCTGCCAAGCCACCTGACCTGGGGCTCAGCTGTGTGCTCTTTGAAACCTTCGGCAAGTGCCCTTATGGCGTCACTTGCCGCTTCGCCCAGGCCCACCTCGGGGATGGCTACCAGAACGTGGTCAAGGCAGACCTGGCCAAGCAGTGGGAAGGGAAGTTGCTGGTGAGGAACAACCTCTCCAAGGAGCTCCAGCACCAGTTGCGCAAGAGGAAGTTTAGCTTCAAGAAGGCTGATCAGTACCTCCGTGGGCTGGCCAAGTCCCGTGGTGATGGTGGGAAGAGAGGCAAAGCCCTGGGGTGCTCTACAGAGGAGCAAGAGGTATCCAACTGCACAACACCCCAGGAGGGTCTGGGAGACGACTCGGAATGTCTTGTGCTGGCAGAGCAAGGAGAAGATCCCAAACCAGAGGCTTTGCAGACTCCTGGCCCCACAGATAGCGAGGACACGTCCTCCATCAAAACAGTGGGACCGGTGACAGATGAAGACGTGATAAAGCTCCGGTCGTGTGAGAAGAGGAAGGTGAGAGTTTGGTCATGGGCTGCCGTCTCTCATGTCCCTGTCAAGTGGTTGAGATTGTGCTTGGAAAGACAGAAGAGGCCTCTTAGCTGGGTGAGAGGCAGACAGAGCTGCCCGGGGACCACGTTACTGTCCTGAGGGGAAGGTGAGCTCTTGGGGCTGTGCTCTTATCCTTGGAGGGGTGAGAACCAGGAGAACCCGCAGCCCTTTGCACGCGGAGGAGGGATGGGGCTGAGCTGGCAGTGAGGGTGGGAGTAATCTGCAGGGAGAGCCAAGGCTGGGGCTGCTTTGTGTGTCCTGCACAGTGCCCTTCTTGGGGGAGACTGTTGCCTCCTCTCTCTCCTCCTCCTTCGTTGGCTGGTCTCGTATCCATCTGTAACTGCTTGGAGTTTTCTCCAGGCTGAGCAGTGAAAATAAACTGAGTGGTTCAAGTTTCTGGGGGGTTTTTTATCCATAGTTTTGGGGTAGCTGAGGTTCTTGAACAAAACCTGTGGTTTCCTGGGTTTCTTTATTGAGTCTTAACTGAGACAAATGATCAGATTGCTGACTGGATGGCTTCCTGTTCAACCACTGCTGGTCCAGCTCTGCTGTAACACACTCCCCCATCCTTCTTGTTTTCCAGTTGGAAATCCAAGGCAAGCTCTACTTGGCCCCGCTCACCACGGTAGGTCGATCATTCTGTCCTTTGGTCAGACTTTGCCATTGCTGCGTTTGGAGCAGAGCAGATCTGACAAAACCACCTCTCTGCTGACCCTCCCAGTGCGGTAACCTCCCGTTCCGAAGGATATGCAAGCGCTTCGGGGCAGACGTCACCTGCGGAGAGATGGCTGTGTGCACAAACCTGCTCCAGGGTCAGTCCTCCGAGTGGGCTCTCCTCAAACGGCATCACACCGAAGATATTTTTGGTGTGCAGGTGGGTGCTGTCATCTTGAAATGTGCATCAGCACCTCTGGGGACCAGCAGGACTGGAGAGGTGATAGTCCCCCGGTACTGGGTACTGGGGAGGCCTCATCTCAAGTACTGGGGTCAGGTCTGGGCACCTCAATGCAAGAGGAACGTTGAGGGGCTGGAGTGGGTCTGGAGAAGGGCAGTGAGGCTGGGGAAGGGCTTGGAGGACAGGTCTGATGGGGAGCTGGGGCTGCTTAACTTGGACAAAAGGAAGCTGAGGGGTCTCTGGAAAGACCTTATTGCTCTTTATAGCATCCTGAGAGGAGGGTGGAGAGAGGTGGCGGTTGGTCTCTTCTCTCCAGTCACCAGGGATAGGACAAAAGCAAACAGCCTCAAGTGGTGCCAGGGGAGGGTGAGGTTGGCCATCAGGAGCAATTTCTTCCCTGACAGAGTGGTCAGGGGTTAGAACAGGCTGCCCAGGGACAGGCGGAGTCGCCATTCCTGGAGAGGTTCAACAAACGAGTAGCTGTGGCCCTGGGGAACAGGGTTTAGTGGGCAGGGTGGGATTGGGCTGGTGGTTGGACTGGGTGGTCTTGTAGGTCTTTTCCAACCTCAATGATTCTGTGATCACCAAATGATATCTCAGTTCTGAGGAGAAAAGCTGAACTCACACAAGCTGTTCCTTTTTGGTAGCTGGAGGGAGCATTTCCAGACACGATGACCAAGTGTGCAGAGCTCCTGAATCAGACAATTGAAGTGGACTTTGTAGACATCAATGTCGGGTGTCCCATTGACCTGGTCTACAAGAAGGTGAGAGGATGTTCTGCAGTGTGTTTGCGTTTGGCCTTTTCCCCCACTACCTGATCCGCTCCTGCCAGTCTGATCCAGAGCTCCCAGTTCATCCGTTGGCCCTACACCTCAGCGAGAAGGCGTAGCTGTTCAAGGAACAGCAGGCTGAAAGTGGGAAGGAAAAGGCTTGTGGAGTGATTTCTCCTTTCTCCAAGCCTTGAGATGCTCCAAGTGTTACTTGCATCTCCAAAAGGCTGCTGTTGAGTGGCTCCAAGGAGGACCTTCACTGTGCAAGGAAACTGACTGTGTTGCTGCTTCTCTCCCAGGGAGGAGGCTGTGCTCTCATGACTCGGTCCAACAAGTTTGAACAGATTGTCCGGGGGATGAACTCGGTGAGTGAGAGCACCTGCCAGCAGCAGGAGATGAGCTGGTGCAGCCAGCTGCAGCCTTAGCCTGGCCTCACTCTCCCATTTCTGCAGGTGCTGGATGTCCCACTGACTGTGAAGATCCGGACGGGGGTCCAAGAAAAGATAAACGTGGCTCATAAAATCATCCCTAAGATCCGGGAGTGGGGAGCGTCCATGGTGACGGTATGGGGATGCTTGGTGTGGGGTGACAGTGCTGGCTGGTGTCTGGAGAGCTCTCCTTGAGCGTTGGCCTTGAGCACGATATAGGGGTGATCTTACCCTTCCCCACAGCGGAGCAGCAATTTCAAACAACTTTGACCAGAGACAAATTCAGACACAGAGCAGTTTCCAGAAGGCTCCTGAGCCTGGTGTCTGGTACAAAGGGAGATGGGGAAGACTATTCACAAGGGCAGGGAACGATAGGACGAGGGATCATGATTGAAGCTGGAAAAGGGCAGATTGAGGCTGCACAGGAGGAAAAAGTTGTTGAATCTG
Organism: Phoeniculus purpureus; assembly: GCA_028565055.1. Lineage (NCBI taxonomy): Eukaryota > Metazoa > Chordata > Aves > Bucerotiformes > Phoeniculidae > Phoeniculus > Phoeniculus purpureus. The sequence continues at coordinate 1,418,405 of JAOXOE010000866.1, forward strand.
AGGACGAGTGATCCCTGGAACAGGTTGCCCAGAGAGGTGTTGGAGGCCCCATCCGTGGAGCCTTCAGGCTGGATAAGGCTTTGGGCAACCTGGTCTGGTGAGTGCTGGCCCTGCTTGTTGTAGGGATGTTGGACTGGATGCTCTTTGGAGGTCCCTTCCAACCCCACACAGTCTGTGGTTCCTGCAGTGCACTGGGACAGAGGTTTCAGCCAAACAGCCCCATAACAACAGGGCTGGGGAAGCAAAGGACCAGAGATCTCATTTGCAGGGGGATGAGTAGTTCCTGCACCATCAGTATTCCCTTTGACTGTGAACAGCCACTTGCTCTGGCTCACAAGTAACCAAAACATGAGTGAGAAAGCATCGAGCCCCATCTCAGCTCTGCTAACCACTTCCACAGCCCAGACTGCTAGTCACTAGCTGGGATCCAGAGGGATTAACCGCCCCCCCGCCTGGTGCCACTGCCTTTGCTGAAGCATCTTCCCCCAGTGCTGCTGCTCTACCCTCCCTCTTTGGGGGCTCTCAGTGAGGTCTCGCTGTGACTTCCTTCCCCAGCTTCACGGCCGGTCCAGGGAGCAGCGGTACACAAGGAGTGCGGACTGGGACTACATCGCCGAATGTGCCAGGATCGCAAGCCCCATGCCCTTGTTCGGTAGGTGCTTGTGTGGGTTTGTCACACGGGCTGATTGATTTGAAATGTCTTGTATGAAAAGGAGATAAACAGGCTCCTGAGGTCATTCTGCCTGGGGGAAACGTTGCTGCTGCTGAGACGATGCAGTGAGTTACCAGCAGCTCTCGTGCAGCCCACATGCACCGAGCAGAGCAGGAGGGGAAGGGATGGGCAGGACACAAACCACTTGGTTTTCAGGAGGTGCTTCCTCCCTTGGGCACTGAGGCACAGGCAGCGAAACCTGCAGAGTAGGGAGACAGGAGTGGAGAAGGAAAGAGGAGAGAAGGTTCTCCATTGCCTTTTAAAGGGAACATTAATTAGAAACATCCCTGAGGGTCTCTAAACAGGAGCCCCAGAGGCTCTTTGGACAATCTGGCTCTTGGACTCTGTATCCAGTTTGAATTTTATCCCATGCCTGCATTAACTCACTCTGACTTGCCCTTGTGTATCTCTCTGATCTCTGCCTTCTCCCTTCCTTCTGGATAGGAAATGGTGACATTTTGTCTTACGAAGACGCTAATCGAGCCATGCAGACGGGTGTTGCGGGAGTTATGATTGCGAGGCAAGTGCCCACCTTTCCCCTTCACTTCTGAGCTCTACCAGTGCAAGAGTAAGAGAAGGAATGGGGAAAAAAAGCTTAAACCCAAATCAAAGGTTTCCTATTGGTACAACTCCTCTGAAACTTGGTATCACAGAATCCCAGAGTAATTGAGGCTGGAAAAGCCCTCTGAGCTCACCAGTCTAGGACCTGCCATCACCCCAGCAGCCACACCAGGGCACTCAGGGCCACAGTCAGGCTGCCCTTCAACACCTCTGGGGATGAGGACTCCACCTGCCCAGCCCAGTCCAGGCTCTGATCCCCCTTTCCATGAAGAAGGGCTTCCTAACGTCCAACCTAACCCTCCCCAGGCAGCTTCAGGCTCTGCCCTCTTGTCCTGAGACTGGTTGTTTGAGAGAAGAGCCCTGACCCCCACCTGACTGCAACATCCCTTCAGAAAGTTGGAGAGAGGGAGAAGGTCCCCCCTGAGTCTCCTCCAGGCTAAACACCCCCAGCTCCATCAGCCTCTCCCCATCAGCCTTTCCCTCCAGTCCCTTCCCCAGCCTCATTGCTCCTCTGGACCTGCTCCAGCCGCTCAATCTCTTCCTTGAAGTGAGGGGCCCAGAGCTGTCCCCAGTACTTGAGGGGAGAACTCCCCAGTGTGCAGTACAGGGGGAAAGTGACGTCCCCAGTCCTCCTGGCCACACTATTGCTGATCCAAACCAGGATGCCATTGGCCTTCTGGGCCACCCGGGCACCCTGCTGGCTCCTGTTCAGCAGGTTGTCACCCAGTACAGCCAGGTCCCTCTCTGCCAGGCTGCTCTCCAGCCCTTCATCCCCCAGTCTGTAGCTGCAGGGGGTTCTTGTGGCCAAAGTGTAGGACCCTGCCCTGGACCCTGTTAAACCTCATCCTGTTGGCCTCTGCCCACTGACCCAGCCTGTCCAGGTCCCTCTGCAGCATCTCCCTCCCCTCCAGCAGATCAACACTCTCCCCTAGCTTGCTGTCATCCACAAATTTATTGAGGGCAGACTCGATCCCCTCATCCAGATCATCAGTAAAGATGTTGAATAAAACTGGGCCCAGTACTGATCCCTGGGGGACACCTGTGGTCACTGGGCACTAACTGGAGGCGGCACCATTCACAATCAGTCTCTGTGTAAAACCAGTTTGGCAGAACTTACAGCATCTTCCTGCTGAAATTGAAAACAACATTAAGGGGACGCTGGTTGGGAGATAACTGCTGAGTAGCCTCTTCAGTTGGCATCTCCAGAAACATCAGCCATGGCAGTAACGACCGACGCTCGATTTCCTTTTCTGCCTGCAGGGGGGCACTCATCAAGCCCTGGCTTTTCACTGAAATCAAGGAACAGAGACACTGGGATATCTCCTCCAGCGAGAGATTCAATATCCTCAAAGACTTCACCAACTACGGTCTTGAGCACTGGGGGTCAGATACTCAGGGAGTGGAGAAGACCAGGAAGTTCCTGCTGGAGTGGCTCTCGTTCCTGTGCAGGTAAATCCTCCCAGCTGAGAGGATCTTGAAGCTGACAGCCTGTAGCCTTCGAGCAACAGCATGGCTGCCGTTCCGTGTCCCCCGCAGGTACATCCCAGTGGGCTTGTTGGAACAGCTACCTCAGAAAATTAACGAGCGGCCGCCTTACTACATGGGGAGAGACTACCTGGAGACGCTGATGGCGAGCCAGAATGTGGATGATTGGATTAAAATAAGGTGAGAAAGCATGGAATTTCATTTCAGTTGCTAGGAAGGGACATTACAGAGCCCCACGAAGTCACTGTGGCTCCTCTGAAGAGGGGTGATGAGTGTCCCATCAGTAACAGGTTGTAAGCCTGGAGGAGACACAGAGGGGACCTTCTCCCTCTCTCCAGCTCCTTGAAGGGAGGTTGTAGTCAGGTAGGGGTCAGGCTCTTCTCCCAGGCAACCAGCGCCAGGATGAGAGGGCAGGGCCTGAAGCCCTCTGAAGGGGGAATCAGAGCCTCTAATGGACTGCCCAGGGCAGTGATGGAGTCCCCATCCCTGGAGGTGTTGCAGGACAGCCTGGCTGTAGCCCTTAGTGCCCTGGTGTGGCTGCTGGGGTGATGTCTTGGGCTGGGCTGGCTGAGCTCAGAGGGTTTTTCCAGCCTAAATCATTCTGGTATTCTGCAAGGAAGCAGAAGGGGTTTAACTAGTGTAAGTTTACCCCTTGTAACTGAGCTGGAAGCCACCAGCTGTCTGCTTCAGCAGGTCACCCAGTCCCAACCACACACCTGAAGAGCTGACCTGTCCCAGGACATGCTCTTCATCCCATGCCAGCTGGAGAAACCAGCAGAGGAAGGCGAAACCAAGGGTTGTCTCAGGGTTTCAGCCCTGGAGCCTTTCATGCTCTGCCGAGACGGTCTCTATCTGCTCCGCTCTCTGTCCCAGCTCCCAGTCTGAGTTCTGTGCCTGCTGTGTTTTCCCCCTCTGTGAGCAGACAGAGAGTCCCTAATCCCAGGTTAAGAGACCTGAGCATTTTCCCTATTCGTCACTCTGATTCCTGAGTTTATGCAACAAAGAGCAGGAGACACTGTCGTCGTCCCCCACCAACACCTACAAGTCCTCAGGCACCGGCTTGAAATGACTTTGCAAGCTCAAAGCCAGCTAGAACAAGCAGTGGAGCAGGCAACTGCTGCTTCCCATCTCATGGAAACAGAGATTGGCAAGAAATAGCGAATGGCAGCAGCAGCCTTCTCTGCTTTTGCTAATCCTCATCCTTTTTTGTTAGTCCTGGCAACAGCTGCTTAAAACCAGTTGCATCAGGGTTAGGGTTAGGGTTAGAATGGTTTTCAGGCAGAACCTCTCGGTGATCGGCTGTGCGGAGCTTTCTCGAAGCCACGGCCTCCACAGTGCCAGTAAGGACGGTAAATGGCTTTCAAATGTTTGTTTATTCAGTAAAGCCCCTCTGGAGGAGACACTAACCCCACACGGGTTCTCTGAGCGCACTGCATCTCTGCTTTTGTGCTGTAAGTTCAGGCAGCTCTTGCTCTGCAGGTCTGTGCCCTGCTGGGATTCTCACTCTGACGTGTCATACGGAAACTTTGGCTGGTGCTGCAGGGAACCAGTATCCAGGAAAAGAAATTAAACCTCCTTCATTGTCAGGTGGCACCTGGAGAGGCTGAAGAGTTCGGTAGAGAGAAGCTTATTGAAATTCAGCAAGGGCAGTGTAGAGTCCTGTATCTGGGCAAGAACAACCCCAGCTACCACTATAGGCTGGGGACTGACCTGCTGGAGAGCAGTGGAGGAAGTTCTGTGCAGCAGCAGCTCTATAGTTTTTAGAATTGGAAAGGCTGGGTTTGACCCCTCCGACTGTAGAGCCGCAGAGCTGGGCACTGCTGGCTCTGTGGTACCCAACAGAAACCTCTCCGTGGCTTTTGGTTTGGGTTTGAGTTCACTTTTGCTCTTTTCTTTCTTCCAGTGAGATGCTTCTGGGACCAGTCCCTGCCAGCTTCAGCTTCCTGCCCAAACACAAGGCAAATTCCTACAGATAGGGCTGACAAGGCCCTGTCCCGTGGTGTCAGGTCAAGAGGAAGCGGTGGGAGGGTGCGTGCTGAGGAGCAGCACTGCTCAGCTCCCACAGAAATAAAGGTCTATGTTTTTAGAAGTGCTGCTGCCTTCATGCCCCACCCTTGGTCCCTGCTGCAAAAGAAGCTGCTGATGGGTTAGTGTCATGGCCAGAGGTGCCTCACAGAGGCAGCAATAGTAGACAACAGGACAGGAGAGATCCCTGTGCTCCAGTTCATGGCAGCAGTTGTCCTGACTCCCTGCCACCACCCTGTTCCCACAGCAGGAGCAAGAGGTCTCTGCTCTGACCAAGATGATGGGGTCATCTGCCCTGTGGAGCAGAAAAAACAGCCCCACAATCATCCTGGGATGCTGTGCAGGATCCAGTCCTTTTTCAGGTGCACACAGCAACCGGTATCATCCTCTCCTGGGTGTCCACACCAGAGGGGGATCCAGAGCTGCTTGTTTGCCAGTCAGGAAACTAAAACTTTAGAGCAATGGGTTGGGGGAAGGACAGCACCAAGTGACAAAGTGTGACCTCCCCTCAAGGTGCCTTTTCCTCTCTCCAACACCAGAAGCACAGCAGTCATTTGTGGATTTCCTTTCTGGCACGAGGAGGATGTAGGTGCAGCTTTGGAGCAGCTGGAAAATACAATTTGAAGCAAAGAGCACTGGCACCCACAGTACCCAGAAGTGGCTTGAAAGGCACAGGGGCAACACAATGCCATCTTGAGCCTTTTCAGATCTCTCTTCAACCCACACACAGGGCAGAGCTGAAGCAGTTGCTCCATCACCCAGAGACCGCTCCTCAGCCCAGAAGGGCATCAGGAAAAGGAGATCCACAGGCTGGGATGAAAAAGTGTTTAATGAAGCACCAAACCTGACCCCAGCACAAAGGGCACACAGTTCCACTCAGGCCCAGGCTCTCACAGGGACCATGACAGCAGCCCCAGGAGCAGTGAGTCCTGCAGGGAGGGCAGCTCCACAGAGGAGGAGCAGCAGGCCAGGAGCCTCCACCCTCAGCAACCTTCTGTTACACTGAGTCTGAGGTGATGGGACAGGTCCCACCTACACCAGCTCTAGGCAGCTGCTCCAGCTGATTCCAGCCTGAGGAGCATGGCAGGGGTGGGAGTGTGTCCCAGTGCCACCAGGACACCTCTGCAGGGGTGGGATGGCATGGTGGGAGCTGTGACTGGGCAGGGACCCTCCTCCCCACTTGTCCAGCTGCACCTTGGGCAGAACCAACACCACCAAGAAGGAAAAATGATCTCAGCAGCAGCCATGACGTTTCTTCCTCAGGGCTGAGCAGCCTTCACCAATTGCTGAGCCAGCAGCAGCAGATTCTTGGGGGATTCTGCCAAGAACCAACCCAACGAGCAAAACCTCTCTTCTCAAAACCCAGGGCAGCAACCCAGCCCTCCTTCCCCAGGAGCAGAGGTGACTGACGGCCGTCACTCCTGTCTCTCTCTCCTTTAGGTGCAGCCCTGCAGTGCCCATGGCCTGGGCAGGAGCTGCCCTTCCCCACAGCCTGGGCACAATCAGTGTGGGTGGCAGACCAGGAGTGTCCCACCAGCAGCCCCCACTCTCCAGATGCTGATGGCACCAGCTCAGACCTCCTGCAGCCCAACTTCCCCTCCCTCCAGCTGCCCCAGGAGCTGCTCTTGGGGGACTACAGTGTCCCTCAGGTCACTGAGACCCGGCACAGCCTCAACCATCTCCATGTCATCGGGATGGATCCCCAGCACTTCTGAGGCTGTAAGGGTGGCTCTCAGCGCAGCCCAGCCTGCCCCACCAGAGAAGTGGGGGCAGAAGGATGAGCAGAGCCCAGCACCGAAGCTCCCAGCACAGCAGCTCCCCGCAAAGCACAGGGCTGTGGCAACCAGCAATGACTGGGTGAGGGGCCTGAGGCAGGCAGCAGCAGTGAGATGGGGTTGGCGCTGGTCGAGAAAGACGAAGAGGAGGAGGAGATGTGGAGCTCTTGAGAAGAAGGGCTTCGTTAAGATCTGCTTTGTGTCTGCTGTGGGGTGGGAGAAGCACAGGGTGCACTGGGAACAGTCACCCCAGGGGGGTCAATTCTGAGCCCCAGCTTTGAGACCCACCCCAGCACAAATCTCTCTCACCCACAAAAGTCTGCAGAGAGCTCCCTACGGGCACTGGTGCCACCCCAATGCCTTTCACCTGCAGTGGGTCAGCACCCCTTCCTCCAGCAGCCACCAACACACTGGGCCATGGGGACACTCCTCTGCCTGGTGCTGCCCTGCATGGTCCTGGGCACTTCTGGACCTTCCTGCTCCAGGAAGCACCAGGGAGGGGTACAGCCCAGGGCACAGTGGTGGCTCTGGCCACAGCTACCAATGACCACCCCCGGCTACCAGCCCACGGAGGAACAGATAGCACCAGTCATGCTGCCAACATGACCACCACTGGGGGGGCTCCTGCGACAACATCTCCCTGAGCAGCATTGTGCCCCCCAACACCTCTGCTTGAGGACCCAGATGAAGACGTGGAGGTGTCACAGGAGATGCTTCTCCAAGAGGCCCACAGGCTGTTCAGTGCCCACTTGGGTGTGGTGCAGGATGGCCACAACCTTTCCACCGTGGGCAGGAACAGCCCCTCAAGCCACAACATCTGACCAAGCTCATGTGCTGACCCTGACTTCACTGACCTCACTGATGTCCTTGTGAGGGTCACGCATCTTAAGGAGCTCAAGATGGAGCGGTCGGGGCTACAGGAGGGACCTGGCACTGTCCCAGCCTGCTGGGCTGGAGAAGAGGGGCAAGAAGCAGAGCACAGCCCCTCACCAGAGCCCCCCAGAAAGTTCCAGGCACTGGAAACCAACATGGGGTTGAGAGGGGGCAATTAGGAGAGATGGGATGCAGGTGGGGGTGTGGGCAGGTGGATGTTGGGGGCAGTTGTGTTTGAGAAGGGCAGGGTGGAGGGGGCAGATTAACTTTGTAGGAGCTGTTTGTTCTGGGAGGAGCTGTTCCATCCAAATCTGCTTCTGCACCTCTGCCTGGTGTCTGTGGTGGGGAGGGAGTGCTGGGCGCACTGGGAACCATCACCCCAGAGGTGCCAAAGCCCCACTAAGCCCCAAATCTGATCGGGGAGTCCCACAGGGTTTGATGTGCCCCCAGGGCCTTGTCACCACCAGGGCAGGCAGCGCTGGGGGGGTGACTGGGGCCTGCCCCATCCCCTTGTCCAGAGGAAGACTCCTTGGCTGGGGGAACCAGGAGTGGGGAAAACCAGAACAAATTCCCAGCTCCAGCCACAAGGAGTCTTCATCTCACTTTGTTGCTGGGTCCCCATCCCAGCTCCACAGCGAGGGGCCCCCGCAGGCCCCTTGGGGAGCAGCCTCCCTCCCTCCCTCCCTCCCTCCCT
>JAOXOE010000866.1:1426629-1443343 GCA_028565055.1 Phoeniculus purpureus
CCCCCGCTGCACAGTGGCGTCTATTACTGCTGCAATTTGCTGGGCCCGTAGGCTGGTTCGTTGCGGTCAGCACCTTGCTGCTGGTTATTGGAGATGTGTTGGCCAGCCGCTTTTCGTTGAGCCCGGTACAGCGCTGGTGCCAACGCTCCCATCTCCAGCAGCTGTGAAAGGCTTTTGGATCCCCAGCTTGGCTGGGCTTTCAAACCCCAACATCTCACCCAAACCAAATGATCCATCACCATGACCTCGCTCCGAGAAGAAGCGACATCCCCCCAAGCCAGCGGCTGCCACGGACATGGAGATGTTTTCCCTACTAAATTAAAAGATGTTTCTAACCTCAGCTCTGCTTCCAGATGAGCAACTGGAACTTGTTTCTCCGGCCGACCTGATCAGAACCTCCTGTTTCCCTTTCCTTTATTTAGGTCCTAAGGCTTTGCCAGCGTCGGGAAGTCTTTGAGCCGACCTGACTGGAAGAGCCTTTACAGAAATGGGGGTGGGATGCAATTATTTCTGTGGTTAAACCAGCCCAGACCCCCTCTACCAAAGGCAACAGCCCAGGTCCTGGTGACATCTCAGACCCACAGCTGCACCTCTGTGGGTTTGCAGGAGATTCTACAGTTGTGATTCTCTGAAGTGAAAGAAATGGTCGGGGGGGAGGTTGCCCAGAGGATTCTGCAGGAACCTGGAAAGGAAAAGTCAAGCTCCTGCCATCCTTAGTCTTCCCAGTATAGATCCCTACATGTCCCATTTACCTGCATACTCCCATCCTGATGTGGGGACACACTCCATCCTCACTACATCTTCGTAACCCCCTGAAGGGAGGTTGTGATCAGCTGGGGGTCAGGCTCTTCTCCCAGGCAGCCAGCTCCAGGATGAGAGGGCAGAGCTTGAAGCTGCCAGAGGAGGGTTAGGCTGGATGTCAGGAAGCCCTTCCTCATGGAAAGGGTGAGCAGAGCCTGGACTGGACTGCCCAGGGCAACGGTGGAGTCCTCGTCCCTGGAGGTGTTGAAGGGCAGCTTGGCTGTGGCCCTTAGTGCTGCTGGGGTGATGTTAGGGCTGGCTGAGCTCAAAAGGCTTCTCCAGCCCCGATCCTTCTCTGACTCCACAATCACCTACCGAGGGGGCAGCAGTGAAAGATCGGTGAGAAATCAACACCGCCCTCCTTTCATTTGCACTTTGCCGTGGGCAGGGAAGAGCATCGCACCCGAGTCCCAGTTTGCTTTTAATAAGAAATCCCCACCACGCAGCCTTTTCCTTGGATTTATTCTTCCCCCCAACGTTCAGAATAAATGGTAAAAACATCGTAAATGTAAACTGCACTTGGCACCGTTCGGCTCAATAAATAAAACTTAAAAAAATGAAAAAGAGAGACAGAGAGACACAGAGAGAGAGAGAGAGGAAGACGGCGGGACGTCGATGGCACACTATGGAATCTAAATAAATAACATAAGTTACTTCGAATAAATAGAGAGTATCTAAAATATAGATGCATTGCATCAACTTCTGCTGATGGTCGGTCAGACCCGACAATACCGGGAAGGAAGTGGGTTCGTCTGGGTGGTGCCGAGCGGAGCAGGGAAACCAGTCGCCTTTTTGCCCACCTTCTTTTGCTGTATTCCCCCCCCCCCCTTTTCCCCTTTTCCTTTATTTTCCCTTCTTCTTCTTCATTTTCCCTTAATTTCCCCTTTTCCTTTATTTTCTCTGATTTTTCTTTATTTTCTCTGAATTTCCCTTTTTTCCCCCTTTATTTTCCCCTTTCCTTTATTTTATCTTCCTTCATTTTCCCTTATTTTCTTTCCCCTCCTTTCTTTCCTGTATTTTCCCTTTTCCTTTCCCCCTTTATTTCCCCTTCTTTTCCTTCTATTCCCTTTTCCTTTATTTTCCTTTATTTTCTTTCCCTTCCCCTTCTCCCCTTTTCCCTTTTCCTCTGTTTGCTCTTCTCTTTATTTTCCCTTAATTTCCCTTTCCCCCTTTATTTTCCCTTTTCCTTTATTTTATCTTCCTTTATTTTCCCTTATTTTCTCTTTCCCCCACTTTATTTCCCGTTTTCCCTTTTCTTTTTCCCCCCCTTTCCTCCTTTATTTTCCCTTCTTTTCCTTTTATTCCCTTTCCCTTTCCCTTTATTTTATTTTCTCTTTCTCCCCCTTTATTTTCCCTTCTCCTTCCCCCCCTTTCCCCCTCTTATTTTCCTTTCTTTTCCTTTTATTCCCTTTTCCTTTCTTTCCTCTTATTTTCTCTTTCTCCCCCCTTATTCCCTTTATTTTCCATTTTCCTCTCCCCCCCTTTATTTCCCCTTCTTTCCCTTCTTTTCCTTTTATTCCCTTTCCCCTTATTTTCCCTTATTTTCTTTCCCTCCCTTCCTTTCCTCTTTTCCTTTATTTGCCCTTCTTCCCCCCCTTCTTTTCCCTCCCCCGGGAAGGATCCCCTCGGCTCTCACGGCTGAGGCTTCCCCTTGGCCACAACCAGACCCACGCAGCAGCCCCACTTACGTCGGGAAGAACCTTTTTGCTCAGCGCCTAAAACAAACCCCTAAATCCATCTCAATAAACTAGGAAAGTGATTCCCCCCCTCCAGCTTCTGGACCTGTTTAGAGCTTTGCGGGTGGAAGCAGCGCTGCGAGCCCCGCTTCCCCCCGACGATCCCACGCCGGGAGGGGGACAAGCCAACGGGCTCGCAGCCAGAGCCGGAGCCACTCGCGGCCCCATAAGTCACGGCCGCAGCGCCGGGCTCGCAGCACGGAACACAGCAGCCATCCTTCGTGCTGTCACAGCCACGAGAACAGCCCTAAACACCTCCTCGTGTTTCCAAACCCCAGGAGAGTCCAACCGCCGCGAAGCTCCCTCCAGCCGGGCAGCGTCGCCGCGGCGACTGGCACCGTCCCGACCTGGCCCCCCGCTCCCGGGGCAGAGGCTGCGCCCTGTTTGCTGCCATCCCCCTGCCGCAGGGGATGGAGAGCGAGGAGCCAGATGAGGTGCTGAGGAGACAATTTGCCATCCTTTCGCTGCCCCTTCCGCACCGTCGACAGCTCCAGCTCCCGCCTGGGCATGACCCTGTGCGACTTGGTCTGGGGGATCCTGCTCCGGCAGGGGGATGGGACTGGATGATCTTTCGAGGTCCCTTACGATCCCTAATGACTGGATCTAGGGGATCCTGCTGTGGCAGGGGGATTGGACTGGATGATCTTTCGGGGTCCCTTCCAATCCCTCATGTTCTGTGATGCTGCAAAAGCAGCCGCTGTTCGCGCTGGTTCGGACCAGCCCCCCGCATCGGGGCCGGGGGGGTTTCCACAGTGTGTCCGGGTTTCTTTGGGTTTCAGCTGGATTTGCACCGTGCGAGGGGCACTGCGGGGTGTTTTGCAGCTGGGTTGGGGTTCAGGGTACCTGAGCCTCCTCTTAAACCCCCTCACCTGCTGCTGAGCTCCTTCACCCGAGCCCCCTCAGCTCCCTGATGAGAGCAGGGTCCCCTCGCGCCGGGAGAACCATCAGCCCGACACCACGAGCCACAGCACCCTGAAACGAGCCCCAAACCGGGGTGCAGCCAGCCAGCTGCGGGGGAAGCCACAGCTCCAGCATCTCCCAGTCGCCACCTCTGCCTTAGGGACGCCCAAGCAGAGCGAAACCCATCTGCAGACCCTCCTCCTCCTCCTCTTCCTGCGGTGCCGGGTCCTGCACTGCTTCTCCAACACCTGCCCTGGCTTTATGGCTCCTGCTAGCCCGCCCTTCGCCTTTTTTTTTTGAGCCGGATCCTTCTGCCACAAAACTAATTTTAGTTTTATAGTGGTGAGAACTGGAAGGAGCCCAAAGCCCTTGAGCGCGTGGTTGTTATTACCGGATCGTAAAGCCACGAGCAAAGAGCCCTCTGCTGCGAGCACAGCGCCGGCCCCATCCCGCTCCCGGCGGCTCCGTTTGGTCCCGAACCAGCCCCCGCGGTGCCAACTGTCACCCGTGGCGCGGCGCGACCTGGCAGGGTGCAGCGGCTGCTCCCTGCACCTGCAGCGTGGCTCCAGTTCGCCAGGTCTGGGCAGCCTTTGCACCCCCTCGGGGTGCAGCTCCGCCAGCCCTGGCTGTGTTCCCGCAGTGGGTGCAGCACCCCCGCGGGTGGGTTCTGCACCCAGCGCCCGCAGCTGCCTTGTCCCCTTCCCAAGAGGAAGGGGGGGAAACGCTGCCGCGCAGGGCACGGGCTGCCGTCGGGGGCTGCCAGCCCCGCTGAGGGATGGTGTTTACGTTGCTCCCCTAGAGCCTGGCTCTTCTCAGCCAGGAGCAGCCCGTGGATGAAAAAAGCAGCAAAACAAACCCCACCAGCCTGTGCCAGCGCAGAGGGTCGGGAGATGCAGCAGGGAGAGCCGGTTGCCAGCCGGTTCCATCCCGGGGGATGCTAACCCGCTCCCTGATACCCCACGACAGCACCCTCCGGGCTACCCCAGCATCGTGTGGGGAGCTGCCTGCCCTGTTCTGCTGGAGCAGGGACTCGGGGTTGGGGGGGTGGCAAGCGGAGCCGCTTCCCTCGCGTTGGTTGATGCCCAGGACATGACACCAATATTCTCCTTGTGTTTATGATTTGCTTTTTCTGGGAAGAGGGCCAAGGGGAGAAAACCCATCCATCCCCGGCAGCAAACCCAGCCTGCCCAGGGGATGCAAAAGTCTGCGGCCTCATTTGTTTCCCCGCAGAGTAAACAGGAGTGACACCGCTGTAAATGCGAGCCGGGGCCAAGCCCCAGCCCCGAGTCCCCTCTCCTGCTCCATCCCAGCCCCGCCGAGGCGATGGGGGACTCCCACTGCCATGGCTGGGACGACCCATCTGGCTAAACCATGGCTGCTCCTGCCCGCGTGGCAAACGCAGCCGAGGGTGGCAACTGCCAGGGCTTCACTGGTGGCCTCACCAGGCTCCCCGTCACCTCCCCGGTGGCGGTAGGGCTCAAGGCCGGCTGCCCGCAGGGAGGGGACAGGAGGTTAATCCAGTTACTTCAGATCAGAGTGAGTTTCAAGAGGAAAAGCTGCGGAGAGCGAGGTGACGGCAAAGGGGCCACAAGCAGGAGCGGAGCCAGAGCCTTCCCTCCCCTCGCCAAGAGCAAAACCACCGCCGGAGCATCTCTGCTCCCACAAATGGGGGGTCTGGGGTGCCGCAGGGACCCCAGCACAGCCATCCCGAAACCTACCCTGGAGCAGCCCCTGTCCTGGGGCAGCCCAGGGCACCCACAGCCATCAGATGCACCTGTAGCAGTGCCTGTCACTCACCCCCGACACGCAGCGCACCCCGACACACACCCCACCCAGCATCACCCCCCCGGTGTGTGCAGCTCACCCTGAGCCCATCGACCCCGCTGTGCCCAGGGGACACCCCACGGCAACACCCCTCGACACCCCAACACCGCAACCCCTGCGTCCGGCACCTAACCCCATGCACGCCGCGCTCCCGCCTGCCTGCCGTCACCCTGTGAGGGGCTGACGGGGCCACTATGACGGGGCCATCACCACCCCAACCATCGTAGCCTCCACCGGCACCGGCAGCCCTGTACCCAGGTCCCGCCGAGGACCGTGCCGGCGGCTCAGTCTCTGCTGCTCCGCCAGCCCATGGTGGCCAGCGGCGCCTCGGGGCCGGGGCATCGCACCTCCGCTGGCTCCTCTCCTCGGGTCCTTCACACGCAGCCGCACTCCTTGGCTGACAGCTCGTTGACGGTGTAGTAGCGGTTGTAGGTGTCCAGGAAGGAGACGTCGTCGTCGTACGCCAGCGGCCGGCAGCAGGGCCGAGCCCGCACCTTCTCCTTCTTGATCCTCTTCTTGCTCCTCATGCTCTTGAGCGACAGGTCGTAGCTCCTCACCGCCGCCTCGCAGGTGCCGCTACAGTAGCGGAACAGCACCGTCTCGTCCGACTCGTAGCCCAGGCCCAGCTCGCTGACGCTCACCTCCAGCTCCTTCAGGGCGCAGGGCTTGTGGCGGGCGCGCGCCCGCTTCCGACGGCTGCCCGAGCGCGGGAACAGCGGCAGCTCGTGGCCCCCCAAGTTCATGGCCTGGCTGTAGCGCTCCACCAGCGCTGAGATCAGCTGCCGGATCTCCCCCTCCGTGTAGCTCTCCAGCAAGCTGCTGTCTGCAAGGGAAGGGGTGGGCGTTAGTGGTCCCTAGGAGGGAGCATCCCCTGAGGATGGAGGTCCCCTGGGACTGCTTGACATCCTCTAGGATGGAGGATCCCCTGGCCAGGGGATGTCCCCTAGGATGGAGGATCCCCTCGGACTGGGTGATGCCCCCTAGGATGGAGGATCCCCTTGCCCAGGGGATGTCCCTGAGAATGGAGGTCCCCTGGCACCATCCAAGCCCCCTGACCCAACCCCAAAGCTGGAGCTGGGGCTGAAGCAGCAGATGAGGAACAGACCCGCTGGGGTCCAGGGGCAGCGGCTTACACTGAGCGAGCAGTGAGCTGTGGTGTCGCAGGGCCCGCGGGGATCTCTGCAGAGCTGCCGGCAGCGAGGAGGTGGAGGAGGAGGTGGAGGAGGAGGAGGAGGAGGATGATGCCCGTGAAGAAGACGGCGAGGAAGGCAAGGGGGTGTGTTTCCAGCTTCGGCTGAACATGTCTCTACAAACTAAAATGGACAACACGGAACTGAGGAGCATCGATGCGATGGCTGCAGACTTCCATACCTTCATCTTAGAGCGAGTCAGAACATGGAGACTCTGCAAGACAGGCAAAACAAAGGTCCTTGTTACGTGGCCGTCACCCCTGACCACCCCCCAGCATCCAGGGGACCACCAGCAGCCCCTTGGGTCCTTCCTGGGAGCCAACTGTTCTGTGATTCTGTGGGTTCCCTGGCTGGGATGGAGGTCTCCTGGGACCAGCTGACATCCTCTAGGATGGTCTAGGTGGGTTGGACTGGATGTCCTTTGGAGGTCCCTTCCCTGGGACCAGTTGACATCCTCTAGGATGGTCTAGGTGGGTTGGACTGGACGCCCTTCGGAGGTCCCTTCCAACCCAACCGTTCTGTGGGCTCTTCCCTCACAACCGACGGCGCGGACGGGCAGGACCGGGGTCTGTATCTGCCAAACAGAATTTACCAGGGCTGGGGAGGGAAGGAGAGGAGGGGAACCGCTCGGTTCAGAGCAGAACGTGACAGGCTCTGCCGCTGTAGAGCGCAGGTGGAGCTGCGCCGGCTGCCTCCCCGCCGGCGACCCTTGCTGGTGCGGGATGCAGCTAACGAGCGGCGATGAGATGCCCTGGAGGTTACCAAGATAATTGCAGAGCCCAGCCAGAGCCTAAATATCTTCAAGCGGGGCTGTAAACAGTGCCAAGCTGGGAAAAGAATAGTTTGGCCATATAAGGAGGCAAGAGCATGAGATCTCCTGCCGGGGGACGACGCGGCGGAGCTGGCTGGGACGTGGTGGCGATAAGCACCAGCGGTGGATCTGGTTGGGAGAACTGGGAGGGCGATGGGGCTGCTCCAGTCTGATGCAGAGGCAGGGTCAAGATGTTCTACTGGTCCTACAGGTGCTGGGAGGGTGATGGAGGCTGCTGGAGGCTGCTGGGTGCGTTTGCACCCACGGTCATCGCTCGTGGTGAGGTGCTGTGGGGTGAGATTTCTCCTTGAAGGGTGTGGAACAGACGGTCCCCGGTGAGGCAACGGGGGCCAAGATGCCAAATGGTGAAGGATGGGGGAAGCTGCAGAATCCTGGGATGATGGAGCTGAAAGGGACCTCTGGAGATCATCCAGCCCAACCCCACTGCCAGAGCAGGGTCCTCTAGAGCAGGTCCCACAGAAACACATCCAGGAGCGGTTGGGATGTCTGCAGAGCAGGAACCACCTCTGAGCCACCTGCAACCCTCAGGGATCGAAGGAGCCACGAAGATGCAGAAGCTGCAGCTGAAGACGTGGGTTTGGGCTGTGAGGATGGACCCTACTGGTGGAGATGTGGCCCGCAGCCATCCGAGACGGTGCTGGGGTGTTTTGGTGAACACCGCAGCCGCCTGTGGCTTGTCCTGCCCTAAAACCCCATGTGCCAGGCTGTGGGGGAAGATGAAGCTCAGCGTCAGGGGGGAAGTCACAGGCAGGGCTTGTCCGGACGATGCTTGAGCTGCTCCCAGTTTCCACCTCTTCTAAAGCCTCTCCCAGCAATGAGAAATGATCAGGATGCCTGGAGATGCTCCTGGGCGACTGGATCTGGGGGGTCCTGCTCTGGCAGGGGGACGGGACTGGGTGGTCTTTGGAGGTCCCTTCCAACCCCTAATGACTGGATCTGGGGGGTCCTGCTCTGGCAGGGGGACGGGACTGGATGGTCTTTCCAGGTCCCTTCCAACCCCTAATGATTCTACGATTCACTGCCCTGGGCAGCCTGTTCCAGTGTCTGACAACCCTTTGGTGAAGACATTTCTTAGAGTCACCCTCTGCCCCAGGGTCCAAAACAACCCACCAGTTACCCCACTAGTGATCCACTGGTCCACTCTCCGTGTATACTGGGATGGTGGGAGGGAGATGTTCAAGCTGAGTCCTGGCAGGGTTTGTTCCCTCAACCTGGGCAGGGACCCAGGGATCCTCCCTGGCTTCATGAAAGGTCAATACTTGGGTTCAGCTCTTCTCCTGGAGAACAGCCCCAAAGCTCCTCATCTTCCTGCATTCTCCTGATGGTCCAGGGCAGCCACCACAGCCCGGCCCTGGCGCTGCCAAGAGGGACTCCCAGCTCTGCAGGAGGAGACTCTTCCCAGTTGGGCAGCCTCAGATCAGCCCCGTTTCACAGTCTGATGTGAAGCCTTTGCTCCTGCAGCCTCCTGCCTCCCACAGCATCCTGCAGCCTCCCTCCTCCTGCAGCCTCCCTCCTCCTGCAGCCTCCCTCCTCCTGCAGCATCCTGCAGCCTCCCTCCTCCTGCAGCCTCCTGCCTTCCATAGCCTCCTGAAGCCTCCCGCAGCCTCCTGCCATCCACAGCATCCTGCAGCCTCCCTCCTCCTGCAGCCTCCCGCAGCCTCCCGCAGCCTCCTGCCCTGCTCATCCCACTGCACCCAGCTCCTGCCAGGGCTTCCAGGCAAAGGCAGGTCCACTCTGTGTGCTGAAGGGCTGCAGATCTTAAGGGAGAACAAGGAATAGCAGCACAGCCGACCCACACAGCTCCGTCTGGAGGGATCAAGGTGCTGGCCTCAGCTCTACCAGCCGCTGCACGTCCTCCCCAAACACCCTCCCAGAGCTCCTTGTGCCTCACGTTTCTCTTCTCGAAGGGGATCCAACCAATCCATCCCCCTTGAGTCTCCTCTTCTCCAGGCTGAACAGCCCCAACATCGCTGCAAAGCCGGGCTCAAGGATGCTCTGACAGCGGCACCGGGACTGTGGCCTCTTCCATTTGCTCCTGGAGACGGAGACTCTGGGGGGCTTCTTGGACTTCCCTCACACCCCTGTTGCTAACTGCAGCTCAATTTCTTCCCTAACCCACTTCCATCCTTCCAAGCAGATTCCTCCTGCTTGTTCCCATGACCCAGCTGCTTCCTAAAGCCCCAACTCCCGGCATCACGAGAGGAGCTGGAGGACAGGAGCTCTGAGCAGGAGGAGATGCAAAGACACCCCCAAGTGCTGCTGCTTCAACGCCCAGAAGGTGGAGAGCCCGAGGGACTTCCCATCACGAGAGCGTCGTAAACCCTGGGTCGATTCATGCTCCTGGGCATCGATTCATTCTTCCCCAGGGCTCGGGCTCGGCTGCAAGAATGGATGGAGCCACGGAGCGGCCGAGGGCTCCTTGGCAGCGCAGAGCGCTCGGAGAGACAAAAGCCTTGACGGGACGTCAGGGAGAGCTTCCACCTGCCACGCGCTGTTTATTTGAGGGCCTTACATGGGAGCCAGGCTGCTTGAACCCCGGCTCCTCGTGACTCACCCCGCAGGAATTAAACAGTCTCCATCCCGGCTCCGCTGGGCAGCAGCTCCAGGGGCTGCTGGAGCCACTCCTCCAGCAGCAGCAGCTTTGGGGCTCAGCGGCTGGTCCTGCTTGGAGGGTGCTCAGATGGTGCTGGAGGAGATGGTGCAGAGAGACCTCCTGGGCAGACTCTGAGCTCCGGACGTGAATGGAGCCCAACCCAAAGAGCACTGGGGTGTCAGAGAGCCCCAACTGGAGCGGCTGCTGCCCTGAGAGCGACAGCCGCAGCGGGACGGCCGATGCCCCAGGGTCCAACCAGCTTCAAAACTTGGGGGCACAGCTGTCCCCAAAACGGGGAGCACTGAGAGGAAACCAGTCTGCTCTGACTGAGCAGCGGCAGCACTGGTCCCACGCTGACGTGACGTTCACGTGCGGGGTGAATTATGGCTGGGATGGGGGGGTTAGGTCTCTGTGAAGGCCCAAACTTGCCACCCTGAGCTGCTCCAGTTTGCACAGAGAGAAGCTGAACTCGCTGGGACGAAAGAACCTCGTGCCAGTGCCCGGTGGCATCACTCCAGTGCCTCCAGACCAGACACCCCAGGCCACAACCCACCCAGCTCTCCCTGTGCACTGCCAGAGCCCAGCTGGTCCTGTTCTGGGGGCACAGAGCCATGGACTCATCCGGGCTGGAGAAGCCCTTCAGGACCATGAAGTCCAAGCGTCCGTCCTCCGACCCCCAAGCACTAGCCCATCTCCCCAGACGCCCCGGCTGCCCAGCCCCTCCAGGGATGCTGCCTCCACCCCGCCCCTGGGCAGCCTCTGCTCTTCCTGGGAAGAAGCTTTTTGCTAAGACCCAACCCGACCCTCCCCTGGAGCAGCTTTTCTCTCCAGCCTCACCTGCCCTCATCTCCCACCCTGCTGCTCTCTCCATCACTCGCCGGGGGCTCGAGGGAGGCAGAGATGCAGCTGCCACAGAAACCAGCCTTAAAGAAAACCCCCTTTATTTAAACACAGCACAAACCACCATCGCTCTGCCCCGGCAGCTCAGGGACCCCCGGGTGGTGCCTGCACAGAGGTCTGGGGGCACCCAGCTGAGGGCTGCCCGCCAGCACCCCAGTTCTGCAAAGCACCTCTTGTGGAGGTTCCCACAAGCATTTCCCAGGTGAAGCCCAGGCAAAGGGCTCAAACATCCCAGCTGTTGCCCCTAGCTTGTGCTTCCCAGTTTGTCCCCATCCCCACCCCAGCGGCTGTGCATCCCCTGGCAAGGGGCAGCTGCTGCTAAGGTCAGGGAGGCTACGGCAGCTCCGGACCCTTAGAGAGCCGACTCAGCAGCTCTTGGCAGCAGCAGGAGCTGCTGAGATGACAGATCAACCAGTAGAGATGAGACTGAGCCACTGGGTCTAGGGGATCCTGCTCCGGCAGGGGGACTGGGCTGGATGATCCTTTGAGGTCCCTTCCGATCCCTGATGACTGGATCTGGGGGCTCCTGCTCTGGCAGGTGGATGGGACTGGCTGAGCCTTCAAGGTCCCTTCCAGCCCCTAATGTTGAAACCCAGGATGGCTTCTGCAGCCTGATGGGTAACACAGGGTGGGGGGTCAACTGCACCCAGAGCAGCCAAACCACAAGCACCAACCCCCCTCGATGCCCGAGCACCCGCGGGCGCCGCGGTGCCAGCGAGCCGCAGCCTCGTGCATCACTCGGCAGCGGTTCCTCAGCCCAGAATTTCCCCCCTCGTGCTGGAACCTGAAGTCTGAACGTCAAGAATCCTTCTAATTCCCCCCCTTGTGTGACAAACCGCCTCCCCTGCGCCAAAGAACCTCCCGATGCCAAACCAGGGTGGTTTTTGCCGGGGAAGACTCATTCCTGGGGCTTGTTTGGACAACCCCGAAATGCCTGGGGAAATGGGGTGAGAAGCGCCGACTTTGGCGGCGAGAGCGGACCCGGGCCCCAGCTGCGCTCTGCTCTGGGCTCGTTTCGACACCGCTGGCATCCGGGAGCTGCCGGGGGCTAAACCTCCTGTCTTCTCGCGAAAGGAAAAGCCCTTGGTGGGAGCCAAGAGGGCAAAAGGGCTGCCGCAAAGACGTCACCTCCGCCCGCTCGGTGCTTCGGGCACTTTCGCTGGGGTGTAGGGCTTCTCCTTGGGCAGCCCCTCCAAACCCCTAGGACCCATCCAGGTCCCTCAAGAGCCCTCATCCAGGTCTTTCAAGAGCACCCATCCAGGTGCCTCAAGAACCTTCATCCAGGTCCTTCAAGAGCCCTCATCCAGATGCTCCAACAGCACTCATCCAGGTCCCTCAAGATCACCCATCCAGGTGTCTCAAGAGCACCCATTCAGGTCCCTCAAGGGCACCCATCCAGGTGCTCCAACAGCACCCATCCAGGTGCCTCAAGAACCTTCATCCAGGTCCCTCAAGAGCACCCATCAAGTTCCCTCAAGAGCGCCCATCCAGGTCCTTCAACAACATAAACCCAGGTCCCTCAAAAGCACCCATCCGTGTCCTTCAAGAGCACCCATCCACGTCCTTCAACAACATCAAGGTAGGTCCCTCAACAGCCCCCATCCAGGTCCCTCAACAGCCCCCATCCAGGTCCTTCAACCACACCCCTTGCCCTCACCCACCAGTGTCCCTCAGCACCAGCCGGCCCCTGAAGCTCAGTGACGCCGATGTCACCTCCAGCCCAGACCTGGGAAACCCCCCTGGTCTTCACCTCTCCTCCTCCCTCGACAGACTCCGTTGGCAGCTGGGAGACGCTGGGGATACAGAGGGCTGGAAGGGCTCCAGAAGGCAGCAGCTCGGAGCTCCCCGGGCTTTGCCTGCAGAGCTGCTGGTGCAGCACCGCACGGGTGCGGATGGACAGGCATCTCCCCTGCTGCTGCCTGCGGGTGCAGAGCCAGTGGGTGCAGCTGAACCTGATGCCCCGATGCCATCCCCGTCGCAGCGATGCCTCCTCTCCTGCACCACCCTCGGCTGGCAGCGCCCGTCCCACTGCAGCTCCTGTGCTGGCCTTTGGGGATGGAAAAGATCAGTCGTCCTCAGACCTACCCTTGGGGACGTATTTTGGGGACAGACCCCCCCACCCCGTCTCCTCCTCATGAGTCCTGCTGGGGAGACCCGACAGCAGGCGAGGCAGCACCGACCCTTCACATCATCCCCGCTCCGTCTGTACTCACTGGGGTTGTGACACCCAAATACTGGTCGGGTCCTTCCAGCCCCCACCCTGCAAATTGCCCTAAACAGGCTTGTTCCCCCCCTGGCCGAGGGCAGCGGGGTGATGCCACCAGCACCCAGCCTGGCTCAGCCTGGCAGAGCATCGCTGCCTCCACGGGGGCTCGGAGCAGCCCGGAGCTGCTCAAGGACCGGAGCCGCTGGGATGGAGCCCTCAGGGCTTTGGGGTTTTGGCTGGCAGCCCGGTGGGCAGCAGCAGCACAGGGATGAGCTGACCCTGCTCTGTGCTGGGAGCAAGCACGGGGCTGCTTGGGGCAGCGGACTGGGGTCATCGCCTCCTTTAAAGGTGCCAGAAGGGCCACGGCCACCACCACGGGCAACGACCCCGATGTTTTTCATAGGATCAAGAAGCAGCAGCAGCTGGAAGTGAATTACACCCCGTCCTCCCAGCTAGCCCCACTGGGGCTATGGATGGGCTTACAGGCACCTCATCCCACTGCCGTGACCCAGAGATGGGGGAAACCAGGCTAAGATGAAACCAAGGGGCTGCTCAGAACCCTGTCGCAGCAAAAATCCTACAGGCTCAGCCCCTACTGACGAGGGACCACCTTGTCCAGCAACAGGCGTCACCCAGGAGAGCTCAGGGATGGGATCCACTGCCCTGCCAGCTCCCTGCGCTGCAAAGCGGCTGCTGCAAGGAGAGGTTTGTGCTCTGCCTCAGGTCACTGCAGCCTGGGAGTGATGCTGAAGGAGAAACTTCCCCTCCCGGGACACCAGCTGCTGTGGGGCTGCCCTCGGCTCCCTCCTGGCAGCTCCCTCCATCCCCTCACACTCTCCGTTCAGAGTTCAAAGGGAAAAGATCTTCGGCTGGAAAACCCCCTCCGAATCAAAGCCCTTCGCCACAACCAGAGCCAACACTGTTACTTGTGGGGCTGGAGCTGCTCACAGCATTTCCCTTCCCGGGGTGATGGCAGGAGGGGGTTGAGTCGCTCCTGAGCTCTCAGGATGCTCCTTTGCACAGGAGCGTCGCTGCACCGTGGGACCCCTGGCACGGTGGGGCTGGAGGGGCTGCTGCTACCCAGGTCCTCACCTGCTCCCCATCAACAGCAACCCCTGGGAGCTGCTGCAGCGGGGACCAGCTGCTGTCCTAAAGGGTCTAAACTGGAGCTGGGCGCAGGCACTTTAGCTTAGACCAGCTAAACGAAACTCGTCTGTGGCACTGGGGGAACAACCAGCCACACCAGGAAGACACACACAGACACCAGTAAAACACACACTCACACCAGTAAAATATATGCAGACACCAGTAAAACACACACTCACACCAGTAAAACACACACACACCCCCCAGTAAAACACACACTCACCCCCCATTAAAACACACACTCACCCCCCAGTAAAACATGCACAGACACCAGTAAAACACACACTCACACCAGTAAAATATATACAGACACCAGTAAAACACACATACACCCCCCAGTAAGACATGCACAGACACACACCAGTAAAACATTCATTCACACCAGTAAAATATGTGCAGACACCAGTAAAATACACATATATACCAGTAAAAAATGCACAGACACTGGTAAAATACACACTCTCACACCAGTAAAACACACACTCACACCAGTAAAATATACACAGGCACCAGTAAAATACAAACACACACACCAGTAAAACATGCACAGACACACTCTCACACCAGTAAAACACACACTCACACCAGTAAAATATACACAGGCACCAGTAAAATACACACACACACACCAGTAAAACACACACACACACCAGTAAAATATACGCAGACACCAGTAAAACACACACACACCCCCAGTAAAACACATGCACATACACACCAGTACAACAGATGTGCACCAGTGAAACACACACATGCACCAGTAAAACACACACACCAGTAAAACACCCACACACACCCCCCAGTAAAACACTGCTTGCACCAGTAGAACTTGCAGACACGCAGGCACACCAGTAAAACACACAGACACCAGTAAAACACACCAGTGCCGAGCTGTGCTACTGCACCTCCTCCAGTGGGCACCTCTCAGCACCTCCCTCCCTGCCCAGGCTGAGCCCCACCGGGTGCCCCGAGCGGCTCCGCAGGCAGAGGCTGCCATCGAGGCCTCGTTGTCCCCCCGACCCCCCACCCTGCGCTAGGGTCCCACGATGGGGTCTCTGGGCTGCGTTTAGGGCCGCGTTAGAGCTCCCCCGACGTCCACCGGTGCCTTCTGCTGACCGCAGAGCCCCCCCCTCACAGCCCCCAGAGGTGGGGAGCCACCTCGACAGCAGCCAAAGCCCGGGGAGTTTGGGGAGCTGGGCTGGGGGCTGCAGGGCAGACGGGCGCACTCGATGGCCTCGAAGGGCTCTTGCTGGAGCTGTGCCTGCGGGGCCCCCGAGGCTGGCACCGATGCAGGAGAAGCCCAGCGAGGGGCCTTCCTCTGGGAGAGCGGGGAGGAGGCTGAGCCCGAGCTGTGATTCACGGCGGCACCGGCGGAGGGCACCCAGGGCAGCCGCTGCCAGCACCCGGCACACGCAGGGTGCCACCCCCTAGCGAGAAGGGAGGTCGGAGCAGTGGCAGGACCTGCACGTCCCATCCGCTGCCCCCCCCGTCCATGTGTCCCAACAGACTGGACCAGCTCCTCTTATGCGGAGCCTGGCGGCTGGGTGCCCCCCGAGGTCTGGGCAGTGCCCCGCAAATCCCGGGGGGGTGTGCAGCCCAGGAGGAACCCGGCCGTGGAGCCACCTCCGGCTGCGAAGAAGCTCTGACCAGGCGCAGACCGACGGCGAAGAGTGAGGAGGGGAGGGACAGCAGCCCTGTGCCCCCTTGGGTGCCCGCGGCAGCACCGGGATGCGCTGCAGCTCCCGGGCAGGCAAGACCCGAGCCGGACCAGCAGCCAGCACCGTGAGATCCAGTGACGGAGAAACGTCGGAACAGCTCGTTCCCTGCCCCCCGACCCCAACCCAGCCCTGGACCTGCTGGGGATGGAGGGGCACAAGGAGCCCACAGCCTGCCGTGGGCTGATGGGGACACGGGTGATGCTCACGGCAGGACGATGCCACGTCCCGCTGCAGCATCGCTGCCTCTGCTCTGCAACCTGCAGTGGGTGCATTTGGGGCTGAACCAATGGCCCAGTGAAAACCAGCACCTACAAACCCAAACCCAAGTGCTGGAGCCCCCCGAAACCTCACACAGACGTCCCCCAAAACCTCACACAGACCCCCCCCTAATCCCTGCCCTGCTCGGTTACTCTGCCCTGCACCAGCTCAGCCGCTCCTGCTATGAAATCCTGGAGCACCCACAAACTCCAGAGTCAAAATTCGGGATCCAGAGCTGCTCCCTGCTCCAGAGCGGGGACTCCAGCCCACGGCCAGGACTCCCCGTCCGCTTCCGACAGCCACCAGCCCCTTCTCCCGCGGCGACTAAACGCAGCGCCCAGGCGTGCGGCGGCTCTCGAAGCAACAATAGGATTTACATCAGGGCTGGCCACAGGCTTCCATATATGAGCAACCGAGCCCTGCCTGCGAGCCCTGCGCTGGGGTTCCACTGCCTTCCTACAGACGGCAGCGAGAGAGGGGAACTCCCCCCCGCACCGGGTGCCCGCAGCTCGGGCGGGAGCTGCTGGCGGGAGCTGGGAGGAGGTGACGGGGCTGTGGCCGGAGCTGAGCTGCGGGTTCTTCCGTCCTTTAAACTCGTATTTAGACAGGA
>JAOXOE010000866.1:1443443-1461698 GCA_028565055.1 Phoeniculus purpureus
GGAATTGTGGGGTTATGGGGCAGAGACGGGCTGTGGGATCTGGGGTACTGCTGCCAGGGGGGGCTGAGTGGGACCGCCTGCCCCCTCTAGTTGTCTCTGTCTGCTGTGGGGAGGTTGGGAAGGGAGCAGGACCATGGGGCTCCCGCAGCCATCACAGCCCCTCCTCTCTCTCTCTCTCCCCCGACCCAGGACACCCCTGGGGGGCCGGGGTGGTGGACAGGGGGTTACTCTAGACCTTGGAGTGTGATGAAACATTGGGTGGTGTGGGGGTTGTCCCCAGGACTAATCTCTGCCACCCCATAGCACTGGGCTGCACTGCCGGCGGCTTCCTTGGGTGGGAGGATGAGGCCCACAGTGGGGGCGTCCTGGGGCACAAACCCCCTTTTCCTGGTGCCGCAGGCGCTGCTCCCCAGCTACTCCCCGGCCTCCTCCTCCTCCCCCTGGGCTGCGCCAGGGCTCCGCGGCCATGGGCACCTTCCGGCAGGAGAGCGTGGAGGACTTCTACGAGATGGGGGAAGAGCTGGGCAGGTGGGTGCCGCCCCGCTGCGCTCGGGGGAGGCTTCGTGGCTGCACCCAGCACCCACTGGTGGGTGTCCCCGTGCCGGTGACATCCCCTGTGCCCTGCAGCTGGGGGCTGTGCTGGGAGCTAGGCAGCTCCAGCAGCAGCAGCAGCTCTGGATGAACAGAACCAGTTAATCAGTGTCAAACTGGCCCCTCGCGGAGCTCCCAGTTCCAACTGGGTTTGGCTGGGCCGGTGTTGGGGCTGAATCATCGCCTGCAAATGGGATTGAATCATCCGGGAGGCACAGGCGGGACGCGGGGTGACGGCTGGGGTGTAGGCTGCGGGGTTGGGCTTGGATCCTCCAGCTCCTCCGCTCTGCACCCAGGGAACCCCGGGCAGGCTCCTTCCGGGGAGGAAATGGTGCAGCCCAAACGCTTTGGGTGCCTTTAGGGTTTTGTTTTTCAAAGCCAGGGGAGCTTCCAGGGTTGTTTTTTTTATTCCAGAGTTTTTCTTCTGGATCCTTTTGGGATCTTTTTTGGATGCCCTGTGCTCCAAGCTGTGGTCGCGGATGTGGTTGCTCAGCGGCTGGGGGTGGCCTGAGCCACAATCCAGGGCCATGTAGAGGTGTTTGGGGTCGGGGTTTGCGTGGAGCTGGCAGGGGGATTGGACTAGATGATCTTTTGAGGTCCCTTCCAATCCCTGCTGTTCTGTGATTCTGTGATCCTGCCCTTGGGGGAAGGTGTCAGGGACCCTTGTGCTTCCTGGGGTCACAAGGGGCTCCCCCAGCTCACCAGGGCTGGGGGATGAGGGTCAGACCCTGCTGCAGTGGTGGAGGCAGGAACTGGTTCCTTGAGGTGCCTGTGGGTGCTCAGAGCTCCCCCAGCCTCTCACACTTAGTGAGGTGTCTCTCACCGATCCAGACCCCCTCCTTCTTCCTGTCAGGGCTTTGTGGCCCCCTGGGACTGCTGGATTTTGCTCCCGAGAGCAGCCTGGTGGCTCTGGGCTGGAAACAGGGGCCAATGGGCATCTCCCGGCCCAGATGGTCGGGGAGCAGCCCCCAAACAGCTGCTGCATTCCCGGGGGGGAATTTCCCTTCTCCATCCCCATCCAGCCTGGAGGACTGGATGTCCTCTCGTGCAGTTTCTCCCCATCCCTGTGCCACTGGCTGACCCCCCAAGCCGAGCTGGGGATGCTCAGCCTCTCGCCACTCCCTGCAGCGGCCAGTTTGCCATAGTGCGGAAATGCCGGGAGAGGAAGACGGGGCTGGAGTACGCGGCCAAGTTCATCAAGAAGCGCCGGCTCTCGTCCAGCCGCCGGGGCGTGAGCCGCGAGGAGATCGAGCGCGAGGTGGACATCCTGCGGGAGATCCAGCACCCCAACATCATCACCCTGCATGACATCTTCGAGAACAAGACGGACGTGGTGCTGATCCTCGAGCTGGTGTCGGGAGGGGAGCTTTTCGATTTCCTGGCCGAGAAGGAGTCGCTGACGGAGGAGGAGGCCACCCAGTTCCTCAAGCAGATCCTGGACGGGGTGCACTACCTGCACTCCAAGCGCATCGCCCACTTCGACCTCAAGGTGAGGGCTGGCAGCTACCACCGCCCCGCAGTTGTGAGCGGGGTCCGTGGAGCTGCCGGCTGGCTCTGGGGCCTCTCTCCCTGCTTGCGGTGTGTGACCCCTCTCCTCCGTGTGAGGGGGTGAGGAGTAACCGCTGGCCCATCCTCTCCCCGCAGCCGGAGAACATCATGCTGCTGGACAAGAACGTGCCGAACCCCCGCATCAAGCTCATCGACTTCGGGATCGCCCACAAGATCGAAGCTGGGAATGAATTCAAGAACATCTTTGGCACGCCGGAGTTCGTAGGTGAGAGCTGCTGCTGATGGTGGTGGACCTGTGGGGAACATCCTGGGCTCTGAAAGGTTGTCCTGGAGAGGTGCCCAGTTCCGGAGAGGTGCCCAGTCCCAGAGGGATGCCCAGTCCCAAAGAGGTGCCCAGTCCCAGAGACGTGCCCAGTCCCAGACAGCTGCCCAATCCCGAAGAGAAGCCCCAGCCCCTGGTGCCTGTGGCTGGGCACCGCCGTTGTACCCCCATGGGCACTGGCTTCTTTATTTCCCCAGAATAACCCTATTTTCTCCCCTTTTCCCTTTTGAAGCCCCAGAAATCGTGAACTATGAACCCCTGGGGCTGGAGGCCGACATGTGGTGAGTGAGTCCCCTCCCAAGCACCTTCCCAGTGCCAGTCCCTGTGGGAAGTGCAAGGAGAGGGTCCTGCTTGTGCTCCATGAGGCATCATCCTCCTCTTCCTCTCTTTTTTTCCAGGAGCATCGGGGTCATCACTTACATCCTGTGAGTATAAGGGGAGTTTTGGGGTGACAGGTGCTGTGGGGTGAGTCCCTCACCTTGGGCTGTAGCCCCGTTGGGGTGTCACAACCTGCTCTTCTCCACAGGCTGAGCGGGGCCTCCCCCTTCCTGGGGGAAACAAAGCAGGAGACCCTGACCAACATCTCTGCCGTCAACTATGACTTCGATGAGGAGTATTTCAGCAACACCAGTGAGCTGGCCAAGGACTTCATTCGCCGCCTCCTTGTCAAGGACCCCAAGTGAGAGTCGGGGAGCAGAGCCAGGGGTTATCCTGGGAGAGGGGATGGTCCCTCTGCTCAGGCAGCTCCTGCTCTACTACCCAGCTATGAGGGTTGAGCTCCCCCTTTCCCTCCTGCTGCTGGTAGGATCTGGAAAGTGAAGTTTCTTCCCATGTACCAAGCATGGGCTGGCTTCTGGGGTCATCCAGAGGATGCAGCAGGGAGGGAGTTGGGGTTTGAGGGGTCAAGGGCTGACACGGGCACCCAGGAGCCTGGGATGGGAGTAGTAGTGCCCCACGGTTGGACATGGGGTGGGAGGTTTGTGTTTGCCCCTGGCTCAGGGCTGGGAGCTGCAGGTTGTGGGGGGCTCAGCCGTGCCCTGACTGGGGAAGGATCCGAGCTGCTTTGCCAGGAGTTTAAGAGGGAAAGAGGCAGCAAAGCCTCTGCCCCTTGAGCACAGCCTGGCTGTCGTTGCAGGAAGCGGATGACCATCGCTCAAAGCCTGGAGCACCCTTGGATTAAGGTGAGAAGTCACGAGATCAGCAGCTTTTGGTGTCTGAGAGGCCAGGGCTGGGTGTAGCTGCACCAGCAGCTCCCCCACTGCTCTCCCAACTCTGCCGCTGGCGCTGGGCTGGTGCTGCCGGTGGCCTGCGGGTGGGTGCCTCTTGCAGCCCAACCTCACGGCCGTGCTTGTCCCTCGATGCAGGTGATCAAGAGGAGGAACGTCCGCAACGAGGACAGCTGCAAGAAGCCCGAGCGCCGCCGGCTGAAGACCACGCGCCTGAAGGAGTACACCATCAAGTCGCACTCCAGCATGCCCCCCAACAACACCTACGTCAACTTCGAGCGCTTCTCCAAGGTCATGGAGGAGGTGGCTGCGGCTGAAGAGAGTCTCCGAGAGCTGGAGAGGAACAAGAAGTCCTTCCAGGAGGACATCGAGGCCCTGCTCTCCATCTACGAGGAGAAGGAGTCGTGGTACAAAGAGGAGAACGAGAGCATCAGCCAGGACCTCCGGCAGATTCGGCAGGAGCTGCAGAAGACGGAGGCTCTGAAGAAGCAGGCGCAGGAGGAGACCAAGAGCGTGGTACAGGTGGCCAACGGCCTCAGGAGGAGGTACCGAAAGCTGGAGAACCACTACGAGGCGCTGGCCAAGCAGGTGGCTTCCGAGATGAAGTTCGTGCAGGAGCTGGTGTGGTCCATCGAGCGGGAGAAGCTGCAGAGCGGTGAGGGCGACGGCAGCATCCGTTAGCTCGGCCAGTCCCTCGGCCTGAGGTCGGGCTCATCCTGCCCAGACCTGTCCCGGCTGTCCCGCGGTGGCTGGCGGCACCCAAGGGAATGCGGTGTGTCTGTCCCTCATTCAGCCGAGGAGCTGATTCGCTGGTGGCCTTTGGTGAACGTCCCCAGGCCCTGCTGGGCTGACGGGGCTGTGCTGGGGGCTTCTGCCTGCCTGGAGACCCCCCGACTTGGCAGGAGGGACCTGGGTCTTGGCTTCCTGTGTGTGGCTTGTGCTTGACTCGCTTGTCCTCCTGCTCCCCTCACAGCTGCTGCAGTGCTCGGGGACCAGTTCTCCCAGTCCCACCCTGGGAATCAGAGTAGTCGCAGCGCCCTGCCCGGGAGGGGGTCTTGGTGGGGAGCCCCTTCCTCCTGTCCCCACCAGGCACCGGCCACAACCGAGGACCAATTCCTGCGCGGTCCCACGTGCCGCAGCCCCCTGGGCAACCTTGGCCATCCCCTCACCCCCCAGCCAGCCCCTCACTCCCGCCAGGCGCTTCCTCTTTTAAGGAAATAAAGGTCTTGTGCACCGGGGCGGCCGCCTCAGCTCCTGCTCTGGGGGGGTTGGGTCCTGGGGAGGGGGCACAGATGTGCCAGAGCGGTTCTTCTGCCCCTAAATGGGGTTTGTGCTCCCATCCCAGAGGGTTTTCATTCGAGAGGAAAAAGAGGGTTGGTTTGGTCTTTATCAGCCCCAGTGTTTCTGGGGTGCTCTCTGTGGGGTTGAGGAGGACTCTGAGTTGCAGGATGGTCCTGGGCTGGAGGAGCCTCCAGTGCTTCTTGCCTCAAACCCCCAGGGAGCACTGAGGGGCTTGGGGATGGTTGGGGACTGGGAATGAAAGGAGGTCTGTGGGGTTCGGGAGGTTCCTGGGGCTGGGGGAAGGTTCTTGGTTGTGGGAGGGCTCCTGTGGGATCCCTTCCCTTTTCCCAGGGATCCTCCCACTGCAGGGGACCAGTCAGACCCTGTTCTTCATGGGAACAGCATGGATGAGGAGTCTGCACCAAGATTATTAGGGACAGGAAGGGCTGATGGGCTCTGCGACCACTGGCTGGTGTGGAAGAGCTGATGGTGGCCAGGGCCAGCATGGGCTGGACCCCCCTCCCCTTACCCCTGGCCCCCTGCGGACTGGGATAAGGGGGATGTGGTTCCAGGTCACTGCTCCCTGCAGAGCCCGTGTGGGATCCTGGGGCTCTGTTTCCTCTGGGAGCACCAAGGGCTTCCTGGCTGCCCACAGCCCTGTGGCGATGGAGCCAAGACGAACCTGATCTGGGGAATCACCAGCCAAAGCCCGTCTGGTAGTTGATGTCCATTGGGCTTGTCAGCACCAGCGGTTTTCCTCCTGCTGAGCTCCAAGCCGAAGGGATTTGCTCAATTTAGGGCTTATTTGTCACGCCAGTGTCTCTGAGCTCCCCCAGGACCTGGGGGTGCTGGCCCAGGGCATGTGCCGTGTGTCCTCGCTGGGCAGCCCCGCTGACGTCCCACGGGGTGTAGGTTTCGTCCCAACCCATGGGGCACGCGGGCACCAGGATCATTTTATCTCTGCCCTACTTTTCAGGTCAAGGCTCTTGGCATCGAGGAGGGGACGACGTGACCACCCAGCTGCTGGCAGAGGAGGGACTGGCAGCCCTGCTCTGCCGGATGGGATCTCCAGCCAAGCTGAGGGGGATATTAGGGCCTGGCTGGGTGACTCCAGGCCACTGTCCCCTGACACTGGGGTGGAGTTTGGGGTTCGGCTGGAGTCGGGGGCATTTGATCTGCTCTCGTAGAGCTGATTCATCAGTAGAGCCAGCGTGTGAGAGGCTGTGTGGAAACCCTATAGCCCCAGTTGTTCCCAAGCTGGGCAAAGTTCACATAGTGCTGAGGCTTCCCAGATGCTCCTCGAGCCGCCGTGGGGTTTCTGTTTCAGGGCTCTTGGAAGCCACCAGCCATTCAACCCCAGCTGGTTCACCGATCTCCTCCCCAGCCTTACACTGCCGCAGAGCCAGTGGGAGCAGGAGGCACCAGAGAAAACCAAACCCCCTTCTTTTTGTTCAAAAAAAGTAGTTTGGAGTAGTTTAGTCGCTGCCACATGTGGGCTGAGCTGCCTCAGGGTGGGGTTAGATCACTGGGTGCTGGCTGAGCTCAGCCCATACAGGATGGCCCCAGAGAGGGGGAAACAGCCACCATCGCCCAGAGAGGATTCACTGCAGAGAAGCTCCCAGGGGATAAATGTGGCAGGAACTCAGCTGATACTGAACCCCACAGGGACTAGAGTGGTGTCTGGAGAAGAGGGGCTGTGCTGCTCCCCGGGACACTGTGGGGTTGGGTTGTACCGGGATGTTCTGCCTCGGTTCCCTGGGGCTTTCAGTGCTCCACAGGGGCAGATGAAGCCCAGGCACTGCCTTTCAGCTTCTTGAGGCTGTCTGGAACCACAGAATGGCTTCTGCTGGAACTCAGAGATCAGCTAGCTCCAAGCAAATGACCCCCAGGTCTTTTCCCTTCGGTGCCTTCGCAAACCCAACAGCTTCATCAGGCAATGGTTGAAGCTCTGTGAATGCAGGGGAAACCCTGATGGAACCAATGCAGGGAGCCAGGGCTGCTGCTTCTGCTGCCAGCAAGCAGAGCTGCAGCTAATCTGCAGGAAACCACCACGTGTGGGGGTATCTGTGACAGTCCTCAAGCTGGCCCTGGCCAGGTGTTCCTCAGCTTTGCTCTGGCTGCGCACGCAGCCCCATAGCAGTGTAATTAGAGTTGTGTGGGTCTCTCCAGGCACGCACAGGGCAATTTGCCTTTTTATAGCTTGTGGAAGTGTGTCTGTGGGGGTTATGTCACCACTTGCTTCCGGCTGCAGTGTCCCTGTTCCAGCCAGACAATCAGAAAATACATCTGTAATGCGAGGACAGGGCAGTGGCTCGGAGTCCCTGCCTCTGGCTGCTTAAAACCCACTTTACAAGAGGGTTGATGGGGTTTTGGGGTTTCTCATGGCAGCTGCTTTTCTGGCACCACATTTCCAATTAAGGGCTGCCCCAAAAACCTCCCCAAGTGCCCAGCTGACACCACAGCCCAGTTATTTTCGTAGCTCACCACACCTCTCCCATGTGAGAGAGCAGGCACTTGCACTCAGTGAAGTGGTTATGGGCCCCACGTGCTCCAGGCCATCAGCCCGATGGCACTTCCTATCTTTATTTCGGTCAGACCCAGTTATTTCGGTCACAGGTTGGCAGATCTCACCCGTCTCACCACCAGTCACTCCGATTCAGCTCTGCTCGTGACCACACACTTTTGCTACTGGGCTGAGGGCAGAGCTTCACTCGGGCTGGTTAGTTTGGAGGGTGAGGAGTGACCTTTACTGGAGCCACCCAAAGAGGGGGGATGTGCTGAGCAGTTCTGTGGGCCCCACAGAATTGTTTTGGTTGGAAGAGACCTTTCAGCTCATTGAGTCAAATTCTTTCTGCAGCACTGCCAGGTCATCACTAACCCCCTCCCCACACTTCTATGGCTTTGAGACCCCCTCCAGCACTGCTCTGGGCAGGCTGAACAACCCTTCTGGGGAAAAAATTGTTCCTCAAGGCCAATCTAAACCTCCCTCAGGGCAACTTGAGGCTATTTCCTCTCATCCGGTCACTTGGACCCCAGGGAATGTTTGAAGGCTGCACTGGGGAGATTCAGGCACAACATCTTCCTTCACTGTGAGTGGTCAAATCCTGCAACAGGCTTCCTGCTGGTTGATGCCCCACAAGCATCTCCAAGGCATTTGGACAGTGCTCTTGGGCTCAGCTTTACCACCCCCAGGAGGAGGTCTGAGGCTGCACAAACACGAAACAACCAACCAGCAAGGGCTGGTGGGGGGAATCTGGGGAGTCCTGTGCCTGCGTCCCACTAGATGAAAGGTGATAGGTGCATTAAAACAGGACCTCAGAGAGATTCCCACCTCATCTTTACTGAATTCAGGAGGGGACGTTACAAACAAACCATCACAGAAAGGCTGAATGTCTGCAGAAGCAGAAGAGCCAGTTGTTTTCCCAACACAGCTCTGCTTATTTCCATTATAAAAATGCTTTTCTGACGTAGTTTTAAGCCAGTAGAATATAAAATAAGAATAAAAAAGAAACACCCAGAACACTCCTGCCCATCACAGCTGTGAATAAGTTATCATCATCTTCCCATTATATACAAAAGACACTTCCCCCGAGGACAGCACGAGAGTCTACACAGATAAACCCCTGCTCCGAGTTCCAAGTACTATTTACATCCTTCTGTACACTGGCCTGTCAGGTCCTGTGTAGAAGCAGAAGGGAAAACATGAGCATCCCACTGTCAGGGTTGGCAGCACCCAGCAAGTCAGCCCCTTGTGGTCCCTTCCCTGCCCCCCATAAACAGATCTCTTTACCTATGAGCAATTCAAAAGCTTGTTGTGGATATCTTCAAAGACTTGATTGTAAAGTTCATCTCTAGACTTCAACCCATCTAAATAAACTGGGAGAAAGAGAGGCACAGTCAGGCTGGAGGCTCCTCATTTCTATTTCTAGAGATGTAAAGTATTTCCTACTCCCCAGGAGATTGTTTTCTAGTTGGAAAACAGAACTTCCTTGGAATCGCCAAACAATGCACCCCAAGCCATGGCTCACAAAGCCTCTGCTCCCATTATAATGTGGGGGTTCTTTGTTCCTCCCCCCATCAAGTGTGTTTAATATGAAACAAAGGGAAGCAGCTCTTGGCTGTGAACAGCCACAGGTCACTCAGGACACAGCAGGCTGGGGTTACAGGCCTGGAGTAAAAATAGTGCCTTGTGTCACCAGTTAGAAGTTTCCTTGAATTAAGTGACCGACTTCCTTAAACCCTCAAGTTCAGCGCCAAGGGCTGTGTGTGCTGGAGCCTCACCGACATCCACCCCGCAGTCCTCCATCTCCTTCCGGTGTTTCAAGTACATGGGCCACACGTGGCCGTCAAAGAGCCCCGGTGGGTCGGGAACAGTGTAGTTCCGGGTACTGCAAGAGCAAAGTGGAGAAGAAAATCAGGATCCCTCCAGCACTGGGGCCGATCCTACAGCTGCTCTGTGGCGTTTGAAAAAGTCCACTCTGTCCTCAATACTGGTCTGCGACCTGCAGCAGACTGACTGAAGCACCCAAAGAGAAAGCAGAAGCTACAGCAGCTGCTGAGGGCAAAGCGAGCAGTGAGGGTTTACTGCTGCTCATATGGCAGCTCTGCTCTTTCTGCACCCTCATGCCGGTCTCTTAACTCCCCCTGCCCCAAGGGAACAGCCACAGCAAAGCCTTCAGAAAAGGAAGACTTTATCCACTCAAAATTTCCAACTGTATTTCCAGCCTGACACCAACAGGGCCCATCAGTAGCAGCAGAAAGGCAGCCTGAAGCACTTGAGGAGACTTTTCTTACAGGAAGGATTAACTTGTGTCAGAGAATCAAACCTTCTTACCTTCTCCTCCGTTTGCACTCATCATAGGGAACTGCCAGGTAGTAGCGGATGTCAAAGAGGTCTATCAGAGGTCTAGGGTAGGGCAGAAAGAACGAACATGTGTACTGATGTTTTTCTGACTGAGAGAAAAATCATTCAATCACCCCAAAAGCCATAAACACATCTTTCTGCCTCTCTCACATCTGTGTGGACAACATAAATGCCATCATGAAGACCCAGCTAACGCTCAGCAGGTTTATTAGTAGCTACAAACCCTGGAGCAGGTCGTTTTCTCAAGGTCACAGTAGCAGCCAGGTGGTTATCTGCTGCAGCTCACAGCATTGCAGCCATCAGGCTGCGTAAACCCAACAAAACCCTTTGGCAGGACTGACAGACTTCTATGTTCTTAATATAGCAGGGACTGAGCAAGCTCTGGGTCTGTAGGTGAAAGGCTCCCTTGGGACCAAGTAAAGGTCCTGTGAAGGTCCCAGGGCGCTTCAGAGGAATTAGTGACCTTCCTGGGGTTGGGCTGTGAGCACACAGCAGCAAGCCAGCCCCAGCTCCGACAGAAATAGTCTGGAACAATCACTTTACATTTCCCCTTTGGCTGGGAAAGCCAGAGCGGTGCTGCCTGTCCTACAGCAGAGCTTAAAACCAGCTCCAGCTTTGCCCATGTCACGCACAGCTCCTTCTCTTGAATTTTGCAACCAAAACTCAAGTTTGGAGCCAAGAATCCTTTGCTCATCACGTTTCTAGCGTGTGGCTTTATGAAGTTTATATATTTAGCTGTTGATGTTTTCTCTTGCTGCTCATCTCTGCTCCTAATCCTCCCGCTGAGCATGTTTCCTCCCCGTATTAAAAAACAATACCAGTGGAGCAAAGGTCAATCTTTCAATGTACAATTATGGAGCTCAGCTCAGTCCGTGCTCTACCTGCACGTGTACCATGCGCTCACGGGTATCTCATGTCAGAGCTCTTCCTACTGAGTGAGTGTGGAATGGAGTCCATGTGGAACGGATTTATCTCCCTGGATAAAGGAGATGCTCAGGTCAAGGTTTAGGTCTCATGGAGGAACCCAGGAGGGAAACTTGGAACAACTGCACCAGCAGCAAAGGTGCAAGTCCCGGTTTAAAGCTCCCCAAGCCCTAAAGGAGAATTCCCTACACTACCTTGAGAAAACGACCATGTGCCCTCCCTTCTATCAGCCCCCCACTTCCAGAAGCATTTACCAGTAGGTTTTTTACACACTACACAAGAAAAACCCCTTGGGTGACACCTTGGGAGGAGACAGGGAGGGTGCATTAGTAAAGAGGGAGGTTTGAGCCCCAGCAGTGGGGGTCCTTCCCTGGCAAACCATTAATAGTTCCTCAAACCTTACTTGTAATTATAAAGCAGGAAGCCTTCAATGACCAATACATGGATATCTTTGGAGGCTGGCTCTTTAGAGCCGGGCATGACATTCACCCCATGGGAACGGGCAAACTTCACTGGGTTCTCAATCCACGCACGCACAGTGCTGACCATTGCCTCCATATCCAAGGAGTCCAACACTAGTTAGGAGAAAGGGGGTGGGGAAAAAGGTACAGAATCAAATACCACAAACCACACATTGGCCTAGAGAGTACAGAATGAACTGGGAAGATAGAATTTACTTTAAATTTACTGTTAAATCTTTAATTATTAAAAAAGGAAATACTTAGGAAAAAATATACATTACTGCATCCTATAGCGAACACTGCTCTTACCATCCCATTGTTTAAAGCCGTCTTCCCCGACTTCTATTTGATCTTGTGGCTGAAATATAGTGAGCAATAAAACATTGCTGCAAACTCAGTGTGATCAGTTAGATCCGATCACAACCTGGACACTACTGCAAGGCACAACAAAGCAAGTGTTCACTTACAACAGTCACAGGCCCTGCCTGCGCTACGTTAACATCTCAAGTTCCCATCCGTCACCAACCCCAAGGACTTTGTGAAGGTTTCTTGGCTCACTCGAGCCACTTTGGACACAGTTCCAGGTTAATAATTTTATTATTAGCCAAATTGCTACAGGCCCAACTATAAATCAACACGTAAGAACTTACAATGCAAATACAGCGATAAATAACTGCTAAAATGTACACGTTCAGCCCAGAAAAGCTATTTTAATCCCCAGTGGCTCCAGTTAAAATGCAGCTCAGCACAGCATGGCCACTCAGCTCTGGCTTTACTGGAGCCAGCTCAACAAACAGTGGGAGATTTGAGATCTCTGTGGAAAGTCAGGCAGAATTCCTCCTCTAAGGGCTCATGTCTGACCAAATTTGTGCAGGAGGCTTCTGCCAAAGCTCTTCCAAATAAGCAGCTCATTCTGGTTCGCACGGCACGTGCTCCTGCAAAGGCAGGACAAACCCACCACATGGCTGCCAGTGCTGGGTAGCACCTCATGTCAGGGGACAACATGCACATACTTCCAAGTGTGAGGGGGCATCTCTTGGGGTCCAGGTGAACTGGAACCCCTGAGAGATGGCCACAGCCTACAGGGTTTGGTAAAGGGTAAAGTCCTTCCCCTGCTGTGATTCAGCACTGCTCTGCTACGTTCATCTCTGAACAGGGTTTCTGTTTCAGAGCTGTCAGTTCCCCCCAGTACAACTGCCTGCCTGCATTTACACCAGAGTAGGGGTGCATAAATCCTAGAGCATCACTTAGGAGCAGCCCTCTTATTTAAATAAACGAGAACCCCAGCGTGCATAGAGCAGCAAGTGAACTCTAACTTAAAGCAGCAGTCTGAACTAAAGTTTCTCTCCTGGCTTTTGCTGCAGCCATTCTGTGCTCAGCTGTGCCAAGCTTTGCTTCTGCAGAAGCTGGATCAAGGTCAGGATGTCCTCACCCAGGCCAAGAAACATATACATTAAAAAAATCAGAATGTGCTGTGCTCCTAAGCAGCCCTAACACAAACTCACAGGGAATGGGGTGGGGGGACCTACCACAGCTAATGCAACATACACAAGCAGCAGCTGTAGAGTGGGACAGGGAGATCTCTGCTTACCTTGAAGAAATCATCTTGGTGCACCACACAGCAGTTGGGTAGTGCCTTGATGAGCCTGTTGGTCAGGGTGGTTTTGCCACCATTGGTGACACTGCACAGGGAGAAGAAAGGCAGGAGACACTGTTAAACTCATAGTGGTTTGGACCAGGAGTTAAGAGCTCACCTAGTGCTAACCCCTCCTGCCACAGGCAGTGACACCTCTCACCAGAGCAGGGTGCCCAGAGCCCCGTCCAACCCAGCCTTGAACATATCCAGGGATGGAGCAGCCACAACCTCCCTGGGCAACCTGTTCCAGGGCCTCAGCACCCTCACAAGGAGGGATTTCTACCTCAGATCTCATCTCAATCACCCCTATTTTAGCTTGAGCCCACTCCCCTCATCCTGTGAGCAGAGCCCCTCATAAAAAGTCCCTCTCCAGTTTTCCTGTAGCCCCCCTCAGGTACTGGAAGCTGCTCTGAGGTTCCCCCCGGAACCCTCTTTTCTCCAGGCTGAACAGTCCCAACTCCCTCAGCCTGTCCCATTGCAGAGGGGCTGGAGCCATCCCTGTAGCTAGCCTCCTCTGCCCCTGCTCCAACCCCTGCCAAACACATCCCTCCCCTCTTTTCCTTATGAGGGCGCGCGAGCTCCGCGCCCCTTGGGTTTGAATTTCCCGCCTCGTTGGTGATTGGCTGCGATGACTCCTCCGCCTCGCCGGTGATTGGCTGGGTCCCCGGTACACGCGCGCGCGGGCTCAACTTGTAACGGCCGCGCGGAAGGGAAGCGCACGGGGCCGCATCGCCATCTCAGTCCCGGAGCGGGGGTTCATCGCGGGGCGCCCCCACCCCGCCTTCGCTTTCCGGTCCCGTCTCTGCCTCAGGATGGAGGCGGCAGCGTGGCGCCCGGCTGCCCCCGAGACGGCGGTAAAACGGGCCCTTGCGGCGCTCACGGCCCCGAATGAGCCTGTCTGGTCGCCGTGAGGTTCTGGAGCTCCGTCAGCTGCACGAAGCGCCCCGGGACAGTCCGGCTCGGAGACAAAAACACACCCCAAATAAAAAGCGCTTTGAATGCCTGAAGTAACCAGGAAGGCAGGACTGAGCGGGACTGTCTTTACCGGCAAGTATCGAACACGAAAGGGCTGAACAACATCTTCACGGGAGGGGGCCGTCAACTCTCCGTTCACCTTTTTTTTTTCATTCAAAGACTATGAGGGCGTCACCTTGTCCTTAACCCACGTTGTAGTTCAAAGTCCTGACCAGCTCTGCCAACCCCTGGCAGCCCTCCTGCTAAAAATCCCTTTAGTAGAGATAAACCCCCTGTTAGTCCCCTGTCCGAGCCCTCAGGCCTGCTGCCCAACCCCATTTTGATAAGAGACACCCCTCCCGCCTCTTTTTGTCCTGCTTCCTCCCTCACATGTCATTCCAAGCAGGATTTTTCCCCTTTTTCAGGTCTTCAAAGCCTCACAACCTTGAGATGGTCCTTTTTCATGCTTAAGGCTCCCCATTCCACCCAGACACTAACTCAGGATTTTTATTTCAGCATAAAGCCCACTAAAGTTTGGTTTGCGCCACCTTGCAGGGTCCTCTGAGCAGCAGTGAGTTGCAGCATCTCCAGAATCCTCTACTACTACTTTATGGTCCTATAGAAGTAGCTTTTAAACATAGGGCTTATTTATATCTCTGAAATACACTAAAAAAAAAGTATATAAGCTGTATTTTTAATATGTATTTCTTTTACTTTAAGAAATAGATATAATTCACAACATCACTGAATTGAGGCTGGAAAAGGCCTTTGAGATAATCACAGAACATCAGGGATTGGAAGGGACCTCAAAAGATCATCTAGTCCAATCCCCCTGCTAGAGCAGGATCACCTAGACCAAGTCACACAGGCACATATCGAGATGGGTTTTAAACGTGTCCAGAGAAGGAGATTCCACAACCCCCCTGGAATCAAATGGAGCCTACATTCACATTCTTATATAAAAGAAATGTGTGCTATGAGTATATATAAAAATATATACATAAAGTGTGAAAAAATATATTTAAAAATATTTTAAAAGGTAGATTTAGAGGTATCAAAAAACCCACTAAATTAGGAAGAGGCACCCTCAGGTCGGGAAAAGGTACCCTTAAAATATAAAAAAATCCTAAATAAAAGGATTAAAGTATAAAAATATATGGTAAAAACTATATGCCGTACAAGTATAATATATATTAAGAATGTATTAAAATATGCTAAAAAGGCATAAACCTACATAAAATATGTGTAAATATAATTGCACGTTAAAACGATAGGATGTTAAAAATAAATACACAGGAAATAGACGTTTCTAAGGCTATTAAGCAAATAAACCCCTCTATATTGTCTAGAATACCCAAGCCCTGGCTCCCCTGGCACTCAGGAGCGAAGGGGCTTCGCCGCCACGTCCAAGCCCGAGCCCAGCAGAACTCACCCTCCGATGCCGACGATGAACTTCATCTCGGTGGAGCAGGAATGTGGCGAGAGAAAAAGAAAACAACAAATGAAAGGAGAGGCTGAAGCGCCTTTGAGCGGGACAAACCGCCTCCTCAAGCTCTTTCCTGCCCACTCACTTCGACTCTTTCATTGAGGGAAAAGGCGGGCTCAGCCTCCTTTATAGCAGCAGCCACCGCCTCCCCCCGGTTCCCCGCCCCGCGCTGATGGCGGAGCCCCGTGACCATCATGAGCCGCCGGGCAGCCCCGCACCTGTCCCGCAGCCCCGGTCCGGGCCGCCGGGCTATAAATAAACTTTATTGGCACAATCTTCTTTTCCCTAAATTAGTAATGGGGTAGGTGGAAATGTCAGGGGCTCCGGCAGTTCCTCTGGCAGGGTGTGAGGAGGGAATTGTCAGGTTTGGGGTGCGGGGCGGGGGAGCTGCTGAGTTCCTTGAAGTCAGAAATTCTGGCTTTTGCTTCTTCTTAGGTTGTTCCTAGTTCCTATGGGATTATTTAAAGTGCATCCAGGAATTTTGTGAACTTTTGATAGGGAAAGCAAAGGAAGTAAGATTTTTTTTTTTTTAAAGAAAATATCTTTTTGGACCCCTTTTTGCAGAACCCGAGTGGTGGCGTTTAGAAGGGACCTCTGGAGGTCATCCAGTCCAACTCCCCGTGCCAGAGGAGGATCACCTTGAGCAGGTCCCACACGAACAGCCCACAAAGGTTTGGGATGTCTGCAGAGCAGGAGACTCCACAGCCTGTCTGGGCAGCCTGGGCCAGGGCTCTGGGACCTTCAACAGGAGCTGATGGGTGAATTCACTGAATCACAGAACATTAGTGACTGGAATGGACCTCGAAAGATGATCCAGTCAAATCACTCTGCCAGCAGGATCCCCTAGATCCAGTCACACAGGAACATATCAAGGTGGGTTTTAAACGTCTCCAGAGAAGGAGACTCCACAACCCCCCTTGCCAGCCCCTTCCAGTGCTCTGTCACCATCACGGGCAAGAAGGTCCTTCTCATATTTATATGGAACCTCCTGTGTTCCAGCTCACACCCATTGCCCCTTGTCCTATCATTGGGTGCCCCTGAGCAGAGCCTGGCTCCATCCTCCTGATGATATGGCAGTTTTAATCAAATAATCTATGACGGGGGTGTGGGGGGGAAATCTCATAGACTGATGTACATGCATAATCTGTAAACACTTCAATGTCACGATCCAGATTTGCACGAAAACTTTTAACTCATTTTTCTCTCTGGAATTATTACGTTTTCTTCTTAAAGTTTCCAGAATTGCTACTTAAAAAGAACAGGAAGTTCTGATTTATTATTCTTTCTGAGATGAGAACATGAAGAACTGCCAAAACTGTTATAAGAGCTCTAGTTTATTTTTTGATACTTTTTTCTAGTTGGTGAAGAAAAATGACTTCCTTGGATGATTTAAATAGATTTCAGTAGCTCTTATCTCTGCTTGCAATCAAAAGATGCATTGCACACTCATCTCATTTACATTTAGCTTCATTTACTTTTAGCTTATTGTTTGACAGTTTCTTTCCAGTATCTGAAAGGGGCCACTGATAAACAGCGCTCAAAGCGTGGAGAAGAGGAGGCTCCCAGGTGACCTTTGAGCAGCTTTTCCTACAAGAAAGCTGAGGGAGAGCTTCTCACATAGGTGTGTAGTGAGAGGAGAAGGGGAAGGGGTTCCAGACTTGAAGAGGGGAGATTGAGGTTTGGCATGAGGAACCGATTCTTTGCTGTGAGGATGCTGAGATGCTGGAGCAGGTTGCCCAAGGCAGCTGTGGCTGCCCCATGCATCCCTGGCAGTGTTGAAGGGCAGGTTGGCTGGGGCCCTGAGGAACCTGCTCTAGTGAAGGTGTCCCTGCCTGTGCCCTGGGGTAGGAACTAGATGCTCTTTAAGGTCCCTTCCAACTCTGGCCATTCTATGATTCTCTCTTCTTGAAGTGTACCATTATTTAGTCAAAGTTTCTTAAACAACTCTCTGCTGTAGTTGCCTGTGAGGCTACATCTCTGTGTTGTAAATACTGTAATCAAACATTTAGAAGCTTCTGCCCAAGAATATAGGGGAATTTTCAGAAAAGCATCAAGATCTTAGTAATTGTCAAAACTGACTGTAGTACTTTCCAGATCTTGAGAAGCAGGAGGTTTTCTTTAATTTCTCTGTTATAATGAATGTTGTTAGTCAGTACAGTAGTGCCCTGAGGAGCTTTGTAATGGGGGGAACTGGCTGCACTCCGACAGGTACTGCTTGATGTCTGCTCTAGAGATGAAGTGTGTTCACACTTGGTGAGTCCTGTTCCAATTAAAGAGCTTAATTGAGACTTACAGAGGGCACAGGATGTCACTGGGAATCAATGGTTAAGCTTTACTTTAGTCTGTTCCCCATTAATGACTTGTTTTGTTGTCTGAGGTCTCTGCAAAAATTGTCATTGTTCCATCACAGTGGAGTCTTGCAATGAGCTGCAGTTGATTTTGCAGCAAAGAGACTTGCTTTGCTCTTCTGCAGGGCCTCAGCTGATCTGGGATTTACTGTACTTGGTGCTTAACTGTTCCTCAGGCTGTTGTACTGTAAAACCATTGCTTGCATGTTGGTAGCAAGATGTAGGTCAGGGCTTTGTGGCAGCTTGGGGTGCGCAGCCACACTAGGCTGGCAAACCTGGCGTCAATAGTGAGCAGAGCAGGGCTCTTACAGGGCTGCTGTTACGTTCTGACAACTTACTACTGAAGTTTCGCTGTTTGTGTAATTATTTCTGTGTTGATGAGCCCGTGTTCTTAGCTTCATTTATAACAAAGATACTGGAGTTATGTAATCGAGTCGTCTTCTCCCCTTTTACTCTGCCCTAGTGAGACCACATGTGCAGTATTGTGTCCAGTTCTGGGCCCCTCAGTTCCAGAAGGACACGGAGCTGCTGCAGGGAGTCCAGCGTAGAGCAAAGAGGATGATGGAGCGGAGCAACTCCCTTATGAGGAGAGGCTGAGGGAGCTGGGTCTCTTTAGCTTGGAGAAAAGGAGACTGAGGGGTGACCTCATTAGT